>CALSCE010010855.1:2355369-2414640 GCA_943593645.1 Bovichtus variegatus | reverse complement strand
CACACACACACACACACACACACACACACACACACACACACACACACGTTTCTGCAGCTCTTCCTCAAACCTCCTAACCTGCGCACAACAAAACACTAAACTCCTCCGTACGGTTTTATGACTCCAGTTGCTAAAAGTGTGTCGTTGTTAATTAAATGCAACAGTCAGTTCTCTGAATTGTCACCTTTGTCAATGTGATAAAGTTTAAAAACAAAAGGTCAAAAATGTTGAATAAATATTAGTGAACTATGATTGTCAATCACCAGATGTATAATAAATAAATAAAAAATTTGAATAATAATAATACATGTGGGCATGCAAGAGTCATTGCAATGTGCAACCATCATTTAAACATCATAAAAGAATAATTGATGCATATTTCTATTAAGTCTCTCACTTTATTTTTCCATCTCTGCATTACGATATTGCATAAAAAGAAAACTTTGGTCCCTACATTGCGACTGCATCCGTCCCCTGCAGCACTATTATTCACAATCAGAGACAATATATTAATGCAGCTAAATCCCCACCAATATTGTACAAACTGCTGTGTTTAGTGAATATCAATATGCCTGAGGCAGGAAGGATAATAAAAAAAACACATTAGCCAGAGGACGAATGATTAATTCAGACTATTGATTTCAGCAGAGATGAGGAAAATGAAGCGTGGGATTTTGTGACCTTGCAAATGTACTGAATGCAAACAAACACCCGAGTGGAGACACGAGGGAAGGACTCTTACCTTGAAGGATGTTCCTTTGCTCCAGCTCATCTGCTGACGGTCTCTGACTCAGCCGCCTGAACACACAAAACGCTGTTTACTACTCATCTTTGAAAGGCGGATATGAATCATTCTTAAATGAACACAGTTTGTCTTGAGAAGTGAGTTCAATGACAAACTAAGTGCGTGAGAGTGGAGCGCCTCTCAAACAATACGAAGTACAGTGTTAATAACGTATGTAATCTGTCAAACTGCATGAGCTGTAACATCAGGGACAAGGGGAAGGATATACATCACTTCATCATTTCACAGTCCTTTACCGTGTCAGTGCGGTACCGATCTTGTTCCTCACTGCCATCCACTGCTCCCTGTTTTGCCAACTCATGCTGTCCTGGTTCTCCTGAGCGTCTCTCTGCTCTCGCTCTTGTCTCTCCAGCTTCAGGGCCAACGTGTCCTTCCTCTTCACACGACTCGCCAGCCCACCTGTGACACATGTGACCCAGTTATACATCTAACTTAAACATTATCATTTAAATCAAGCATCACTTAAAAAGGATGTCAGTGTTTATTATTAAACGCATGGATCTAAGAAATGAACAAAAAAAAAACATGAAAGCTAAGATGCTTTTAGCCTCCTTTCTTCTACAAGTATTTCCCTCAAAAATAAAGAGTCCAATCCTCAAAACTGTTTTGTCCAAAAACCCTAAAAAGTTTTTTTTAATTTGCAGTGAGGGATTTTCACATTTCACAAGCTGAAAACAGGAAGTGTACATTGAATATCCGATTAAAAGAATAAAACGTTAAGCTTCTACACGGACTGAAAACACTAATTATGTTAAGTATAACAAGATAAAAGATACAGTATATTTAAAGAGTAACTACTTGAACTACTTTCAAAACTACCTGAAAAGTTCAAATTGTATTTTTAAACCAGTATCTACCGCCTCACCCACATGACTGTGATGTAGCCGTATAAGAAAGACAAACTCACCTGGAGCGCCTTCCTCATCCTCGTCCTCGTCTTCGTCTCTGTACAGGATGGGGCCGTCGGAGTCGGACTCCTCCTCGCTGTCCCCGGGGCCTCCACCCTCAGGGATGACGCTCACTCTGAGGTCTCCGACCAAACCCCTCCTGCTGCGCGGCTCCAGCTCAGGCTGGCGAGGAAGCCTCTGAGGGTGAAGCTTCCGCATCTCCTCCTCCATGTCGAAGTCGTCGTCTTCTGGCCTGTGAACAAGTACAGCTGTGAGAGAGCTGAAGACGCTCAGATTCAGTCATTTTTTTCTGTTATAACTTTTAGGTATCTTGTAACCACAATGAGCCTCATTTACCAACCGTTCTTAAAAATACATTTCCTCTCAAAACTTACGCAGTTCTCGCAAAGATTCTGACCCACCTAAGTAAGAACTGAATCTAAGAACACTCAGTTATATAATATATCTTTTTCTGTGTTATTTATATCCACTTCTGACAGTTAAATGTGAAGCTCGTTTGGCGTTCACTTCCTGCAGAAGGACTTCAGAACTACTGAAGGTTTTTTTTTTTTTGTTTTTTTTTTTATAAATGCTCCACCCTCTTTAGTCTTTTGTGGGCATTCTTGACTTAATTCTCTTAACTTTTCTTTTAAATTTCTGCATGTGCACACAGCCCTGCAGTCTTATGCCCTTTTGTGGGGAGTTTACCTGCTAATTAGGTTCAACTGACATGAACTTTCAATTACAAGAATACAGGTATGAACAATTCTGGGGTTTAAGAACACGCCGTGAATCTGATTGTAGGACCTTTTAAAAGAACAAATTCATGAGAAAACTTTGTAAGATATTGGTGAATGAGGCCCAATGTTCTGATGTTGTAATCTGGTATTCAGCAGAGTACCATTAGGTACAGCAGCAGGCAATTTGCAACCCTTTTGCCAAGGGAGGGAATAAGGCTCAATTGTTTGCTAAAGAGATTAACAAAGCTCACTTCTACAAGATTCTTCTTTGGCTGACTTTGAGCAACAACTTTGTCATTTTTTAATTAGGAATATTTACTTAACTGGGGCAGAGCAAATCTAAAAGTGTAGATAATAACAAATCAAATTACAAAATTCACCGTCGACTGATAGCTTTGGGTTTCTGCAGTGTCCTGCAAATTTAATTTAATTAATGTATTGATTTATCTAACACATTATCGAGCAAATGAGCAAATGCAGCTGGCACTGGGGCCAGACTATTTCCAGAAAATCACTCCAGCACAAGTTGATTTGAGAAGAAAAGTCAACGATGTATAATGTTTGCGTGACAAACACCATGTCGAGAGCTGCCTGTTCAAACTCTGGAAGTTCACATCTTTATTTTGTAGCTCGTACAGCTGGGGGTCCCTGCAACCTGGACATTTGTTTGATTTTACTCTCTCTTTGTTGTTATTGTGTTTCTTCTACAATGACGAAGGTTCCACATGTACTGATTGACGTAGGCTTGTTATGTCTCTTGAACACGTTTCCCTGTTATTTGTTAAATAATTACTCACTTTCGTGACTAAGCACTTTGGGAATATACATAAAGCTGTGTACACGACTCAACTTGTGCACATGGACTGTGGAAAATGTGCTTTTTTTGCTTGAAATCCAGAATTTATTAAACTTTCAAATCAACTGCAATATAGTTCCTAAGGGGTGAGAATGTAGAGCAACTAAGTACAGGTAAAAAAAAAAATAATGATATGAACCATATTAGATAACTAAGACAAACAAAGGCCACAAAAAACAATTATTTTCATCATGTATTAATCTGGAGATTTGTTTCTTGATTTATCAATTATTAACTTGTTAAGCTATAAAAGCTTCTTTTGTCAAACCAACAATTCAGAACCCAGTAAGGCAAAGGCAAAAAAAAATGAGCAAATTTTCACATTAAAGAGGCTGTAAAAATGAATTCTTGTCTTGATTATCAAAATAGTTGCAGATCAATTACTTAATTTACTAATTACGTTTTAGACACTGGAGTATAGATTTGTTTTCACTCTCATTTCCTGAGAAAAACTAACCTTATAGTTTGTCAGGCTTCTGAACCTGCATCTGTCAATAGTCATGAGTTTACTCTCAAATTTATAGGAATACTTCACACCCAAAATGTCCATTTAATCAATTACTCTTCGTTATATTAATTATTCTGCGTGCGAAAAAGTTTTCTTTAAGAATTCAAGGTAAGTAAGTGATATACTTATACAAAATATATGATCTTGCAGGTGAAGTATTCTTTTAACCAAATCAAATACAAAAACACCAGAAGGCGAACTTCTCAACGATGGGTTGAAGTCAAGAAGGCTCATCCTCGGCTTTCAAAGCAATAATATTTTGTTACACAGGAATGTAGTGTACAGTATGTGGGACACTTACAGCCTGAGAGGCTCGATGGTGATGGGGAGAGAGTTCCGCGAGTTACCCCCCGCCTCGGTGAGGAAATCTGGGGGAGACTCAAACAGCAGGGAATGAGCACGCTGGGAGCTGTCTGGGTTGGGATGAGCTGGACCGGGGCTGGCCAGAGCTCGCTGGATGAGGATGTGCAGGGGGATGGCTGGAGGCTGGCTGGGAGGCTTGGTGGTCGGGCTGGGGGGATCAGTTTGCACAGTGGGCACAGGACCAGAGGAGGACGAGGAGCTGGGGGGCTGCAAGGACTGAGCCCTGGGAGGAGACGGAGGTATGTGGGTCGGTGGTAAAGGCAGAGATTCGGCGGGGCTCTGAGGAACTGCTGCATTTGTCTCGTCCTCGTTGTCATCTCCTTTACGGACAGCAGGGGGCGTCGGTACAGGGGCAGAGGCCGGGTCCGAGGTGGGGGACTCTGGGTCCTGGCCGGGAGGAGAAGGGTCCACAGAATGGCGCTTGGTGACGGGGGTCATCCTCTTTGGCGGCGTCGGTGGCGAGCGCTTAGCGGGTGCTGGCACTATGATGATGCCACCGCCAGGCTGTGAAATCTCAGCTGTTTATTAAAAAAAAAAAAAAAAAAAAAAATCAATAGCAGAAATCAATAAATGTAATATAGAAAGATTCTCACAAAACATGACTTGTAGTCAGAACTTGAAGGTGCACAATCAGTCTGCAGCAGCGTGAAGTTAGTTTTATGAACAAAAACAAGCAAAATGTCAAGAACTGCTTTAGTTGGGGGGAAAAGATGATGTTCCGGTTACTGTGGAGCAGGATGCCGAGTCAGTGGAGGGTGACACACACATATTAACACAACTGTATCAACACTCTGCGATGAACAACAAACACATTCAACGCACTCCAGCACACTAGATGTTCATCTAATTCACATGCAATGTTTTCTTACAAGTTAGTTGAGCTGAAAATTAAGACAGCGTATGAGGGCAATAGTTGGTAAAAAATAATTCAAGTACAGAGCCGGGGGAGGGGGGTAATATTCCAAGGAAAAACTTGAAATTTAAGATGTAAACATCTAATATTCTCTGACATTCAAGAGTTAAATTTACAAAAAAAAACACTCAAATTTAAGAGGAAAAAAAACAAATTTTCTCTGACATTTAAGTGTTAAATTGAAGAATAAAAAAATATAATATTCAGATTTTTAAGTGGTAAATTTAAGATTAAAAAAAAAAAAAAAAAAAGCATGAATATTCTCTGACATTTAACTATTCAATTTACGAGAAAAAAACCTCACAAATTTAAGAGAATTTTTTTTTGAAAATTCTCTGATTTTTTTCTGAATAGGCCCAATTCACAGCAATGTCTCTTCAAAGTCCATAAGTGATAGTATAAATGTGAAGTATAATTTGATTATGATATGAAGCCATGTGCCTCCTCGACAAAAACAAAAAAAAATAAATAGTTTTTCCGAATTTCTTTTCTTATAAAATGTCCTACTTGCAAAAAGTTACAGTCTGTTTAGAGTTTTTTTCTCTGAATATTCCCCTCCCTCAGCTGTGTATTTTTTTATTTTCTGGACCTACATTGGCCCCAATACATCGTCTTAGAAAACAGCTGCAATAGGTGCAATACACATGCAATGCAGTATTGGTGTTAAAACTGAGGCGAGGTATTCCATGTGCTGTGAGGGGGTGAATCTCTGCGGCCAGTCTGCAGGCTCCGTTAAGATGGGAGATGAGGCTCCCCGCTGGGTACCTGAGCAGGTCTGTACAGCTCTGTGCCGCAGGTACACAGGTAGAGAAAGGTACAAGCCGAGCTCACTCTGGCGTCTCCAGCTGGTCCAATAACACGGCTGCCTGACCTTAGAGCCCCTGTTCAGTGAGGAAGCTGGCAAAAATGAGTGGAGATGTCAGGGATAGGCCTGGGTTTACATTCCAAGGCTGGGAGAGAAATACAAGAGGGTGGTTTCCGATAACGTTTTCTCTTGGTTTGACACTGTCCAGAAGCAGAGCATGCATCCATCCATCCATGTTATAAACAGCCTCTGCCCAGAAATAACTCACAAGATAAGAAAAACTGAAACTGCTGTGTGATATTTCCCACTGAGGCAGTTTCGTTTTAACGTTTTTCTGGTAAAAACAGCTCTCTTTCAGGTAATGAATCGCAGGGAAACCCCATATCAACTTGTTCATCCCCAACAGAGGATATATTATATTATACTATACACCTATAAAATCGGCAGATATCAGCCTTTCGCAGATATTTCTTATTTGGTGTATACGTTAGTCCATAATTTACATGAAATTGTAGTATAGAAATGACAAACTCGGTTTGAAGTCATTTAAATACGATGTCACTTTTACAGCGTTTCTCCACCAGGGAGCACTGAAAAGTAGATTTTTGTATGTTAGTAATAAATCTAAGGGATCCATATGAAGATCATTACTACTGGCCGATATACAATTATTGGTGTCTAACAAATATCAGTATCGGCCTCAGAAATCGAGTATTGGTCAGGATATAAACCCTATGACAACATTAAAACCTTTCCAGTGAGAAAACATAACTGACAATATGTAATATAAAGTAAGTATTTCCCACATTGGAAAGAAAGGAAAAATAGAAAATGGAAGATGTATACTACAGGGATTGCCTGCATGAAGCATGTTGTAGAGAAGTTTCAACAGTCCAATACAATGAAACGGACACTTTCCCAAAACAAAAGTCAATGTTCAGAGAGCCAGTAATGTCGTAGTATATGTATAGAAAACTCGCCTTACAAACGGCAGTGGAATGTGATAAAAGACAGCACTGGGATGGGCTGTAAACAACAGCAGCTGTGGCATGCTGGGACAAAGCATCGAGATACTAAAAGCCAAAATCGGTTTCTATCGAACCTCCAGGGAAGTGCTGGCATTGCATAAAAAGGTCCAAAGACAAGCCGGTGCGTGTCCTCTCTTCAGAGACCAGTGGTTGTACACACACAAACTGCACACTAGCAACACGCTGGAAAACACAGAGGCCTCACTGCGAGACTCAAGGTAATTACCATCAGTACTTAAAGAACCTTTACATATGTCGTTAACAGCAGAATATTCACACATTTAAGTCTTATAGGAAAGTAATTCCAGCAATGCCACAAGACAAAATACCACTGTAAATAACTTTCTGACTCAAAATAATAATTATTTCCTGCATCGGCTATTTAACTAGCTGCAAGAGTTTTTGTTTTATTTTCGACATGCTAAACTTTCAAAGAATATAAAGTATTCTTTCTCGCTCCTTTACACAGTAACCACAGCTCCACCACAGCACACAGAAACTAACATCTGCTTCGTTCAAATAGGTGTGGGCACACCCAACATACCACGAAAAATCCCAAATTGAACAGACACCTCATAATCTGTTTGAATGAAAAGAGGCTTTGATCAAGAGTACAAGAATATACAAGAATATTTCAGGCTGAAAACACAACTTCCCTAAATCAGAAGATGAGTGGTGTTGTGCACGTGCAGACATTTGATCCTAAGTTTTAGTGTCAGTGTTTCTCAGCAATATGTGCATTTGTTTGCATCACTAGTTGATTTGTCTAACTTCACACGTGTATAATTGTGTGTAAGCGTGTGTCAGTGTCTATATAAAAGTAGAAAGATGGAGTCTGTCCCAGGTAATGTGCTCCCAGTGTAAATATTGAAGAAAAACTTAGTCTGGCTCTTCAATCATTAGTCTTGTTAGACTTGTATGGTCCAACTTGTTTCTACTTAAGTTACAGCTCCACTACTCAAACATGTGTGTGTGTGTACCGCTGTTTCTCAAAGATTGAATACAGTTTCCCTGGGTCTTATTAAAACCCTCCAAAGCTCATTTTGGAGGTTGTTTGACAAAAAAAAACAAATGAAAGAAAGATACACACAGATCAGCTGTTTATAGACAGAGGCACATTTCATGTGTCGTATGAAACCACAGCTAATAAACTCACCAAGCAGGATGCTGTTGCGGTTGGTGGGTTTGGGTGGAGGGACGGGAGGCTGCTTGGCGTGGGGAGGGACAGGAGGCGGCGTGTCGGAGTCGGCGAGGGAGGGTCGAGGTGGGTCCTCAACTATTAGGGAGACTGTCCTCGGGGGCTTGGACACAGCTATAGCAGCAGACGAGGAGGAAGACGAGGTAGAAGAGGCGGAGGAGGAAGAAGAGGAGGGCGTTGGACTCCTGCCCGAATCGGTGAGAAATTTCGGGGGAAGCAGAGCCTGTCTGGTTGGGGGAGGATCCTGCTGGGAGTCTTGTGACGGACGAGGGTCAGGGGCGAAGCGGACACCAGTGGACTCTGCAGACGGGGAACACACACAGACAGACATTAGAGGAAAGATGACAACAAGGTTCCTACTGCTGCTCGAACCACAAGGAAAACGCCAACAGAAACCAGGGAGCTTCTATTGAGGTTTTCCGAACAAAGCTTTGAATGTCTGTTATGTTATGACACTATCGCCCTAAAAAAAAAAAAAAAAACTTTCTTTAATGAATATAACTCGTCAGTGCGTGCCTCCCTTTGTGTGCATAAAGCAGGAGAGCAAATCATCTTTTCTTTTCTTTCTTTTTTCTTTCAATAATTGTTGACTTTTGGACTTCAAACACTCTGGAGTTATTGGAAACGTTTGGCTCACACGAGTCGGAAACAATCCTACGAATAGTAGAATACTAATAACGTTAGTGTTGCCTAATCTTTCTCTGCAATTGTATAGAAATACCGGGTTTCAATATTATGAATAGACATGCTAAATGAATGAATGAAGCTTTGACAGTGAAACTTCCCCTCCAGACACGTTTTATGAGAATACTCTGCGTTGATTAACAATTAGTTTTTTCTATAAAGATGAACTGATGAACTACCTATAAATTATTTCATGCAAACCTACTCCTTCCCTCTCACTGAAAAATCCAGAATCTATGAATATATAAAAATTCTTAAATTTCAGAACCTGCGGGTTTCTAGTTTCGTAATCACTCTTGTGTAGGTTGCATACTGGACCATGATTGGCTCAAAAGTAATTGTGATGTCCCAAAGTCCTACTCTCGTCCTGACCGGAGGGCGGCTTGAAGAAAAAAGCCGAAGCTTTCAGATCGAGCTTGCTGGCTTCATAACCCCCAGACAGAATTACAGTTAAATCATTTACCGGACATGCCTTTTCAGCAACATCAGGAGACTTTGCTTTGCACACATTGTTGGTATTTCATCATGGCAAAACAAATCCCTGACGGAGCATTTACTAGGAAAGTGTACCCAGGAGAAAGGACATCTGCATGTAAGCTCACATGTCAACCTGACATAGAACAGTACAATAAAGTACAATAAAAAAAAAAATAAAATAAAATTCCAGGCTATTTCGTACAAACAAATATGGTGTAGTTAATGGAAAACTGGCCAAAGAAGGAGATTTTGATAAACAAAAAACAAACTCACACACAGAAGTAAATGTTCTGAACACAGACTTAGTTATTACTTGTAATGGCAAAGTTTGCATGCAGCTCAGTTCTGTTTCCCTGTCAGGAATGCAGATCTGAGTCACTTTGAGACTGTGAGATTTTGGAGAAGCACATCAGCTCTAGTGCTCCAGCTACAGAGCCTACACACGTAGTTTGGTTTAAAGTCTTGCACTCTGAGTCACTTCTCTATTCTGTTAAAAGGGATTTCAGACATCTTAGATAGCCTTAAATTCAAAACACACTTTCAGACATTGCGCCTTTGAAAGTCACCAACTGGCAGGTTGGAAAGTGGAACAACACATGCAAGGTTAGCTTGTACACGAGAGAGAGAGAGATCTTACCTGAGCGGTCTCTGAACTCTGCAGCCGGGGTGTATCTGGGCAGGGTTATCCTCTTGTCAGCCTCTGAGGCCGGACGAGTCCTCTTGTTCTCCTCTGAGGAGCCCTTCTGTAGAGGAGGCCGCAAGTCCATCTCAGATACGGGCCTGCCGATGGGCCGCTGGTCATCCACGGCCCGCTGAGGCTCTGGCTTTTCTCTCCTCTCCTCCCTCTTTTCCCGCTCATCTCGTCGCTCTCTTTCGTTCCTCTTGGCCCATTCCTCCCTTTTGTCCCTATCCTCTCTTCTCTCTCGGTTCTCCGTCCTATCCCTATCATCTCTTTCTCGCACATCTTTCCTCTCCCTGTCGTCCCGTTCTCTGTCATCTCTCCTTTCCCTCTCAAGCCGCCGATCCCTATCTTTGTCCCGGTCGTCCCTCCTTTCTCTATCATCGCGCTCCCTGCGCTCCTTCTCGTCCCTGTCCTTCCTTTCTCTCTCATCCTTGTCTTTCCTTTCCCTCTCGTCCCGATCTCTGCATTCTTTCTCGTCTCGATCTCTGCGCTCCCTTTCATCCCGATCCTTCCTTTCCCGTTCCTCACGATCTTTCCTTTCCCTATTGTCTCTCTCCGTCCTTTCATCTCTCCTCTCTCGGTCATCTCTCCAATCTCGCCTTTCTCTCCGGTCGGCTCCCCCATCCCTTTCCTTTTCCTCCCGCCAGTCCCTTCTTTCTGCATCTTCCCTGTTCTTCTTCCCTCTGTCCTCCCTGTCCTCTTTTCCATCTCTCCTCTCTTCTCTGCGGTATCTATCGTCTTGCGGAGGTCCTCGCGGTAACGATCCTCCTTTCTTATCAACATCTGATTGCAGACGGCTTCGCCTGTCTACGTCCACAGGAAGCCGTGCGTGGGAGTCCACATCCAGAGGTGCCCGGTTACTTCGAGAGGCGTCAGACAGCGCTCTGCTTCGACGATCATCTGCTTGCGGCAGCCGGAGGGGATTCACCTTGATGTCAGATTCCCCTCGAGACATTCGCACCGCTGGCTCCGACATCCTGTCCATGTCCATTGGCACAGGGTGCCCATTTTTCACTGGTGGAGCTTTGGAGTGGTTAACATCATTGTTCTCTGTCCCATGAAGACACAGGAAGTGAAATATAGTTTAGTGTTATCAAAAATGGAGCTGGAACTCATTCATAGAATATTCTCAACTAAAGCTTGACCTACCATTCTCCGGGATATCCTTTAAAACCCCTCTGGCAATGAGCTCCTGGCGACTTTTTCGAACAGAAATCCTTCTTTCCAAGACTGAAAAAAAGAAAATATATTAAGACATTGAGCATAAAGTAATGCACACATCAGGTGAAAGTAATACGCCATTGGACCCAGCATACCTATCGATGTTTCCGTGAACTTTTCACTTGGCTTCTTCTTTCTCCATTTCCAGGGCTTGAAGATCCTTCCCATTTTGGAGAACTTGCCTTTGCGTTTGGTTGGAGGTGTTCCCCCACCAGAGTTTCCTTCTTCACCCCCTTTTGTGCCGTGTTGCAGGTCGACCTCATCGTCTGCATTAATACAACAATGGTCAGACAGAAGACTCAGAGTTTGACTTTTGGAAAATGTTTTAAAGAAGGACTTCACTAGTCAGGCTGTATTGTGCCAGGAGGTATTGGTCTCACATAATGAGATCAATACTTTGAACAATCACACGTCAGTTAAACGTTTAAAAACCTGTGACTGAACATTTCCATAATAATGCACTTCAGCCTTTAATGCTAAACACACACATTTGATTCACACATGTTTTCTTTTATAGAACAGTTTATTGTGCTCATGTGACTGATAAGTCCCTGCTATGCTGCAATTGAAAATCCCAGATATTACTTTGGCTTGTCCCGTAATTCTTGGCATGGCTCTATTACTAATTGTGCACTTTGGAATTTAATCTTCAGTCCCACTAAATGCCCACATCCGGATGACAACTGCTAGTGGCCTGTGGCGATAGCGAACACTACAGTTCAGGAATCTTCCATTTCAGTGCACAAAGTCTTGAAAACCAAAAAAAAAAAAAAGAAGGTAAATAAGGCCATCTTTAAAAATCGCAACCATATTCCTTTAAGGGCTTTCTATAAACAACAAAGTGTGAATTATAGGGTATAAGGAAACATCATTACACATCAAAAATATAACCATTACGACCAATATTAACCTGATTTATCAGAAATTCAAAATGAAAAAGGTGCATTCCTAATTTTGCAAATCCACAGACAATAATCTAAAATATAAACAAAACAATCCTTTTTTTCTGGCAGCAACAGTCCCAAGTTTAGATTCCTGAGCTTTAAGCTGCTGCTTCAATTATCTGTCATAATAAAGACCAAACTTCACAACAAGGCTCACGGTCTCAGCTGATGGGACCCAGACAGTGAAACATGGGCAGAGCTTATCCTGGTATTACTTAACGGGGTGGTGTGCATTCATGTGATTTATGCCATAGTAGTGATGTGTATAGGATTATAGAACATCCTCTGCATTTGTCAAGTTCACCATCCATATCAGAAGTTTAAATAAATTTTGTTTTAAACCAGAGTGACAGCAAAGCAAAGTAAAAACTAAACAAATGAGGACATATCTGTGGCAGAAAGCATGACTCAAAATTCCCAAGCAAGTCATATGCTATTGAAAAGGAGAGTAGTATATGTGTGTGTGTGTGTGTGTGTGTGTGTGTGTGTGTGTGTGTGTGTGTGTGTGTGTGTGTGTGTGTGTGTGTGTAACCTGTGTACATGCAGGCACGCATAGCAGCATTTAATGTACAGGTGAGCTCATTTTCTCAAAGCAGTTGCAGTGAGCAATATATGACAGTGTGAAGGTGGAATGTGTGCTGGGACACTCATATCCAGTTATAAAGGAATGTGTGCAAAAGTTACACAAGTCTAACTGAATGATTTATTTTTTTTTAATTTGGGCAATTGGTGACTTCCATATTTGCATACTCAAGGTCCCATTTATACTTAGTCATTCCTATTTTAGAATATTTATTTTATTATTCATTTTAATTTTCCTTACTTTGTTTATCTATGCACCATTATTACCAAAGCAAATTCCTTGTACGGGAAAACCTACTTGGCCATAAACCGGATTCTAATAAGACGCAACTTTGTCCAATTTAGGAGGACGACAATCCAAAAAAAAAAAAAAAAATGGAAATAAAAATAAAAATAAAAATGGAAATGACTGGTTTTACCAAACACTGAATTTTATTATAGTTTGTCCCACACGTTACACTGAGGGATTAAAACTGGATCATTACCTTTTACAATCACTATAAAACTCATACCCTGCGGATTAGTTTTTCAAGGGCACTGATAAAAAAATGTAGCCAGCATCATGAGTCAGAAAGGAAAGCTCAGGACATCAGGCTCATTTGGGAAAAAACAACATTTTTGTACGTTGAATGGAGGAGTTTATGATTAATGCATGATGTATTCACCACTTACTAGAATTTGATCAATCAGGAATAAGCTGACAGTGCTGACCTGTTATTACTGTCATTTATGTTTTTTTTATTTAATATTGTTTATTTATTGTTTTTATTTATTTTATTTTACCTTTTAGCATCAGCAATGGGTGAGGGTTGGGTGGGAGGGTGCCGGGGGGAATAATACTAAAATATGAAGGATAATCACTTGCATTTGCGCTGTATTTCAATGTTTCTGAACATCTCTTCCTTCCAATAAAATATTATTGAACAGAATACCTACCCAACGAAAGAATATCCAAATAGTCAATATTCAGGTTTGGCCCCCATAAAAACCAATACCAAAATATCTGCACTAATATATTGACCTGACAGATTTATCAGTGACATAAGCAATTACTAATGGCCATTAATATTCTGAGACTTGTTAACTTCCACATCACATAGGATGACTTAATCCGTCAGAGACAGTGTACATGACGGTGTC
This sequence comes from Bovichtus variegatus, assembly GCA_943593645.1. Classification (NCBI taxonomy): domain Eukaryota; kingdom Metazoa; phylum Chordata; class Actinopteri; order Perciformes; family Bovichtidae; genus Bovichtus; species Bovichtus variegatus. The sequence continues at coordinate 2,400,807 of CALSCE010010855.1, read as the reverse complement.
AGCATGTTCAGTTCCATGCAATGGCATCGCGAGAGTGCACCACACATTAATCAACTGGCGGAAGGGTTACTACTTGTGATACAAAACAGGACACGAGACATTTCATTGCATTGTGTCATTTATCACATGGCAGGACACAAATATGTTTACTCTTCGGCCTTGACCTCCTTTTTAATTGGCTCTTTGTCTTCACACTACTGGGAGCTGATAAAACATGTCAAAGCTTTAGAAAGGCATGTCAGATTAGGCTGTATGTCAATAAGCTATATATTTATTTTACATTCCCTTACTTACATAATTACTTTACATTCCTTTACTCTATGAACATCCCTGTTCATTACCTTTAATGTAGGATCACTGTTTTTTGTGTTGATGCAGTTTGTCTGTCATACACGTATGTTAATGAGTTGAGACTGTTTAGCTAGACATATTCAATAATATTGCCATTTTTTGGACAAATACAGCCACAGTTTAGATGAAACGCACATATTTAAGTGCTGGTTAACTGGCATTCGACCTTAGCTGACACGCTGGTGCAACTGCGGATGTTACAAGAACAGATACTTTGGCACCAAGTCGATGCCAAAATTCTGAAAACGTGACGGTGCTCGTTTTTCAACAGTAACACAAGCATCGGGGATCAGGACTTTTTCCCTTAATAATGCTACATTGTGAACAACAATATGTGTTGAAATCGGCAGGAGAGCAGCTAGTTAACGTTAGCTGTTAGCTTCCTGCTTTGCTAAATAACGACACTATCAGCAAACGTTAACCGAGGTTGCATTGAGTTACATTATGATGTGTTCAAATGTAATCTTGTAAAATGTAGATTGTCGAGAAACTTGAATGAATAACGTTGTTCAAAAGGCGATGCTTTTCCAGAATCATGGATAATCATTGGTATTGGTATCGACCACTACATTTCTGATATTGTGACATCACTAGTTGCACGAAAATTCTCCTCTGTAAAATATTTAAATTATTTTGTACCTAAACACGAAGCGAAGCAGGCCGTTGCATGCATGTGTGAAATCCCATGCTGAAATCAGGCACACAGAGGTCAGTGAACTCGCAGCTATTCCTGACACATAACCCAGACACCAGCGGGTGTTGAACTGGGAGGGGTGTGGTGGCAGTGAACTGGGAGAACACTGATGTGCTTGGCTGCAGAAGAAGCAAAGTGTGATGTGGTGACCTTGTACAGTAGAGCATGACAACCCGAGATGGGTGCTCTTCACAGAACCACCAGAGAATTAAAAAGGCGGCGACCCCTGATGGGAGGCGAGAGACGGTCGAGGAGAAAAATCTTACAATGCTCAGACCAAACATTTGTGGATTTGTAAAGAGACTCGAAACAGGAAAGCTTGTGAGACGGTAGTAACAACATAGGCTTCTGTAAATGTTCAGACATTCGAATTTAACGGACTAATAAAAGCATGAAACCTGCACTAATGAGATACCCTGCAGCCCTCTGGTAAAGCTGTCCATATGACTCATGCCAATCAGAGGACATTTTAACAACCAACTCCACAGAATAGCACAACGGAGGCAAAAAAATACATTTTGCACGGAGAGCAAATATGTAGTAAAGAGGATGTTCTCCTGTTTCATTGGGACAAGAGTTGAGAAACAGAAGCCCTCCAATAAAAATACGGAGCAAATACTGATCCAATACATTCTAAGTCAACTGGTTCCTGTTAACCAACAGCAGGCCATGACCAACACAGCGAATTAAAGGCTGTGATGTTACGCAGAAAAAGCGGTGGGAGACACGAGGTGGCTTGTGTTAGGTAGATGCTGGATTCCATACGCTGCACGCTGTATTATTAAGGCGAATCGTGCAGGAGTGCAAAGAGAACTTGAGGGAGGATCCTCCTTATGACAGCAAAAACAGGTTCTTAGCTTAATCAGAGAGACTTTAGGGTTCCCTAAGTGCACTACCGTAGGACTTGAGAAGGCGTTTAGGTACAACAGGTCTACATGGAGGGGGGAGCTGGTGTCGGTCGGTGCCTTGTACCCCTAAACCTTGTTTTTTTTTTTCAGAAAAAGCCTCCACAGGGAGATGGAGCGCTGAGTGAACAGAGAGAAGTTTGTGTGGTTTGAGTATTTCACAATCGCCACATTCCATCTGCATTCATTCTTCTACACCTGTCTGTGCCTGCTGCCTTCCCATTTCTCGCTTTTTAAAAAAAAACACCTAGAGACGGTATCCTCTGGTGGGCTTTCCATTCTGAACAAACAAGCCACCTCTGCGCGACCAGTTCGTTTGCCCTTTTTAAAAAAAACAACAACATGTCAACGGCAACCATGTAGTGCCGAGCCTCTCGGTTCGGACTCACCCGTGTTGTGTTGGGCTGGTTGCTGGGCCACTGACTCACTGCTAGCACTGTGTCCCATGTTACGGCTCCTGTCCCCGCTGGCCTGCCGGGCCCTGCCTCTCCCGAGGTCCGCGGCAGGAGAGGAAAACTTAAAGCCACCTCGCTCTTCTAAACCCAGACATAAGAGCTCCTGTAATTCAAGACTGTCTTCACTGCGTCGGTTACTCTCTTGTCTCTAAAGTATTGCACTCCCCCTCCCTTCAGCCTGTGTGATTTGGTCTCTCCCTCCCTTCCTCCCTCCTTCTTACACTTTAAAAACACACTCACTCGCTAAGTTCCAAGGTCCCTCCCTTCTTGGAGATCTGACTTCATAAATAAGGTACACCAATATGGTAATCCAGCACATGCCTTTCATTCCTGAGAGCACATTTTTCAGGGGCAAAGTTCACAGCAGGCGAGCTTTGAGGTTTGGCCACCAGTACAGCCATCAAGCCTAGAGGGATTTGCCCCCCCCCTGCCAGCACCATTTCACAGACTGACAAAACACTACTCCCTGAAGGGCGAGGGGCGGGCTCTGCGGGGTGAGGTAACTCGAGAAGTGGAAGGTGAGCCGAGCTAAGGTGGAGCTCAAAGCTAGAGAACAGGAAGTGACACAGCGAGGGAGTCCAATGACTCTTCAGGGCTTGTCCTTTAAAACTATGACACTTCAATAGATATTAGAAACTCTGTTTTACAGCTACACCTCGTTCCTTTGACTATATGGGTATGAATTAGGGCTGGGCGATGATTCAATATTTATTGTCTTTCAATGGAATCATATTGTGATTTTGAGGGAATATTGGTTTTGCCTTTATAAAATAGTCAGAGCTGGAAATATGCATTTTATTTTCCTCTACATTTTTACTTAAACTTCTGTTTACTTATTTTTCTTTGGTTATGTTAATTTTGCACTAAAGTTCTTAATTAAACACAAAAATTGTAAAACAAATAGGCTTAGTATGTGCATATTCTTATAGACCATTTATGTATTGAATTACAAGAAACCGTGCTATATTGTGATATACCAAGAGCTATAAGAGATGCGGGCTCTGAGAACATTTTTAAATTGGCTTATAATTAATGTTATTATTATTATTTCTATGTTCTTTACTAATTATTATTCCTAATGGCATCGGTTTTTAATTTGACTTAAATAGTTTAGTATTTACTGTCTTTTTATCGTCTAATTTTATTGTCCGTTTGCCGTAAAAGGGGTTACATTTTTTATTTTTTATTCGTTTGTAAAGCACTTTGAGCTGCATCTCTTGATGAAAAAGTGCTCAATAAGTAAAGATTATTATTATTAATCGTTATCGAGATATGAAATGACCTATATCGAGACGAAGATTTTGACTATATCACCCAGCTCTAGTGAAATGTTTTTACAACAAACTTAATTGCCATTGGTTTTAGAAATACAAATTTGGAGTTGTGTCTTTACTGTCTCTTTCTCAATCTTTTTGTAAAAGAAGTAAGAATAAGTGCCAAACACATGGGAGTTAAAGAAGGTCCTCCTTGCATGTTAGGGATACTTATGGAAAGAATGGAAATGGAATTTATCCTTATATTGTCCTGCTAATTAGACAGAATTTATACGTTTATAGAAAGTGGACAGGGGGAGAACATCAATATCTTAAGTCTTAACTAAACGTATGCTACTGCTATGTATTAGGATGTAATAAATTAGTTAAAAAAAGGTCAAAATAAGAAGAGGTTTGCAGAAAAGCTACATCATTGTTGCTCCCTCTGCAGCCCAATTAAAGCTACAGCACGAGAGCACACAGACACAGGAACGTGAGGAATGCAGGACCACAAGCCTTTTTGGTAAAGAGACAGTAATAAAGGACAATAATCCAGGAAATTGCTGGTAAACAGAGAGGGATAACAACCTATGACATCTTCATCATGTTCTAACTTGAACTGTCCAAAGAGCAGCAGCAGATGGAGACAAACACATTTCTTCATCCACTCTTAGCATAAGAACATGAAGCCCAACTGAACAATAACATGACTCACACAAATACCAGCATGTGTGTCATCATGACAACCAAAAGAAAAAAAAAAAAAAAAGAAAAATTCACATACTAATATGACATAACGAGAGTCAAACATGCTATGAGACTTTGCTTTGTTTCGGGTCGAAACACAAGGAAGTGTGAAGCGTTCGAGTTGCCTTCTCGACTGAAATGCATCACCCTGTAGAAAAAAAGAATAGCCAAAGAGGAAGTCCAGTTTATTTTGGGCCAGACTGGATGAGTAGATCCTGCCAGGCCTATAACGTGACAATGGAGCCATGCCCTCTCTTATCTAACAAACGGACCAAAGCAATAACTGATCATTTGCCTTCAATACTCTCTCAAATCACTTTATAACTATTAATTCAACAAAAGGCTTTTTTTGTCGGTCAAAAAAAAAAAAAAAAGGATAGTTTAAAAAGGAACTGAAATGTAAAGCAGGTGTACTCACGAATATATTCAGATTGAACAGCCATCCCAGTTATTTTCGTTTAAAAAAGCAAAAAAAAGCAAACAGTTGAGCCTAGAAACAAAGATCCTGTTGAGGTCTGTCAATGATCGAGGACAGTGTTGAAGGCCACGAGTGACAGCGAGAGAAACTGCCAGCTCTGCTAACCTACAGGTGTGTCCTCTGGGCGACGGCCAATCAGATAGCTGCAGTGTCAACAGCACAATGCGTCACGGGGGCCGACCCCTTAATGCACAACTTCAAAAGCAAACACTCGCCACTTTCTGTCATCACGATACTACGGATCAAATAACGTCAGTCTCAGCCCACGCCACATTGAAACCTGTTAATCTGATGGCATGTTTCAACCTTAAATAATCCGTTTTCTAAAGGTTTGTTTTATACCTTTTTATGCAAAAGTATTAAAACTACGAATGACAAATTAATATTTCTTACCAGGATTTTCCATCACAGTGTCCAAAACTCAGCAGTCAGCACCTTCTGAAATTAAAGAACAAATGGGACCATTATGACATTTATAAGAATAAATAACATAACACAACATATTACTTCATTATAAGATTTTTTTTTTTTAATCACTTTTAAATTGCGTTTTAAAGGGCTTATTTTCAAATTGGATTGTAATACAATTAAACCGCCGTCCTTTTAAGAGATTTAAAAATATGAGACTGAATTAGACTCGATCAATTGTAGATAATCAAATTAAAATCACATTTGTTCTCTGGTAAATCTTCTGACCAATAAAAGCTTTTTGATCCTCTTGTCCAGTCCAAAGTATTGCCATTTAAAATAAATAATAAGCCAATGTAGCAGGATGCTGAAGTCCGCCTTAGACATAATACTGCTCATCTCAAGCAGCAAATACAGCTATTTAAGTGGTTTTGGTAAATATAATTGTCCATGTTTTACAGGAAACTTCTTGATCTGTAATCACGTCTTTATCTATGGGTATATTTGTGATATACTGTGCAAGGCATCTATGACAGAAATCCTCAAATAACTTCTTAAAATACACCAAAGATCTGAAGGAGTAAAAACAGACCTTTTGTCATTGAAGTCCAGACACCAGGATGCTCCATGTAAATAATTCAAATGACCTCAAGATGTCACTCAATAACAGCAGCGACAACTTTAACCGCTAAACGCAGCAGAGCAGCCTCCCTTAAACACACGGACAGATGTGTTTGTGCTGAACACTGAGGGACCATCAATACACCTGAGAAATTGCACCAGCTTTATGTTGGCTCGCACCAAAATCGATTAAACGCAACAGTGTAATAAATAGCAAACAAGCTCAGTATTTTACTGCGAGTGAGTAGAGAGACCTACACATTTAGTGGTGTCAACTACACCGAAAGCTACAGCTCTAACAGTAAAACATGTGAAGACAATGGTAATGTTTAGTTCATTTGGGAAGCTCATACTGGTTTACTACAATAAATAAAATATAAAATATTGTATTTGTTTTTTACGTCACACTTTACATTACAACTCAGCTCAATGCGATTAACAAAGTGTATATAAAGAAATATTTATTCATGGTCTGTAATATAACTTGATAATGTTCGTTTTGCACAAAAAGTTCTTACCTGAGAAAATACTGTACTTTTCATATATAAGTAAGTAAATTCACACACACTTTTGTACACTGGTGGCAGAGGCTACAATACAACATTCACACGCACACTCAACACAATTTGGGGTTCACAGCTTGACGAAGGACCTTTTTGTCTTGCAGGCTGCAGTGCTGTCCAAATCGCCGTTTCACAATATTTCAGAAGCATGTGCTTTCAAACGGGAAATAAAGATGACGAACCTCAGGGAAGGAGGAAGCGATGGCAACACCACAGACACTCTTTAGATACAAATTCTAAAATGTTGAGTCTCCTGCAGCTTTAAGACCGAGCAGCTGGGAAGGAGGAACGATCATAGTGACAAGATCGGGATCACGTGCACACATAAGCATCTGATATTGACACGTGTAACGACAATTTGCGTTTAAATGATTGCCCTGCCTGCAATTGGTCAAAATGACGCTAACAGGGGAGGGTCCGAAGAGCAGCATGAGGCTGCACTTTGGAATGTCAAAAGTCCTTTGACAACAAACTGATAAAACCCAGCCTGTGTGACTGAATAGGCAGCACAATGTGTGTACACACTGCAGCAACAAAAAAAAAGGGAGAACAGCATGCAACTATTTCACCTTCTTATCAGGTGGACTAGGCCAAGTTCTTATGTATTGATAAAGCTCTAATATGCAGTACAAGTACAAGTTACTTTATACAAGTTTTATGTAGGTTGTTGTCTTGTTACACCAACTTACTTCTTCTGAAGATCATTGATCGTCAATTGGAAACGATGTCCTTGAAATTCGTCTCCAGCAGGACAACTTAGCAGCAAAGTGATTTGGGAACTCCTGTAAAATATACAAAAAACAGACAAGAATTAAAAACAGGAGGAGACAAAGTCAACTTCCTTCTTGCTGCTGAGCTTATTTAAAAAATAAAAAATAAAAGAAATGTAAAATATTTTCTGAAAAGATGTCGGGTACGCTCAGTTTATTCGGTAAGGTTTTACTGGGTGCCATTTTCTTGGATTGCAGCACAGATCCTTTTTTTACAGGAGAAAAGTCATTACCATTGATAAAAAATGAATAGCAACAAGTTGTTACACCATGAAAGTTAAGTTAATTACATCATATGCAAAATAAAGAAACTTTTATATCAGCTACTTTCAGCTTTTGTCACTGCAGAGAACCCTCCGCCTGGTCCGCTTTGGTTCAGTCCAACTGGTTTAACAAGTCTTGATACACACAGTAATGTACACACAGCACATGTTCAACAGCTGCAGGCAGGACAATACGTCTGTACTGTACACCACTTCAAATAATCTGTTTAAAAGGCTAATATCCACGGCTATAGTGTGTGTGTCACTGCTACACATCCCCCTCAGGCCGTCCACCAAATGTCCACCGTAAAACTCGTCTACAGTACAGATGATTAACAGAAACGCCTGTAAGAGTTACTTTTTACTTAATGTAATGTAATGTTTACTTTTTACTTTACAGATAATGTAATGTGTATTAAAATACTGTCAACATTATGGTACAATATAATGATGCGAGTATTAATTTCCAATAAATGATTTGTAATAAATACACACTAGGGTTTAATGGTATACGTGGTATTCATGGTATTACTGTTGACGGTTATCATACCGGGTACATTTCCTTATCTACAGTATTGAAAAAAACTGACGTGTGTGTGTGTGTGTGTTAAAAAGGTACAGACAGGAGCAGTTTTGCACTTACAGTATACGTGAATTGTTAATAATCACAGGACATTATTTTAAAAAGCTGATGTTATTTTTCCATTTAGCAGGTCATTTAACACGCTATAGTGCTACCAACATGTAAACTAAAATGCTTTAGTGATGAAACATATTATAGTTACATGCTATAAGACTGTTCTCCTTTAAGGATCATTGTAATTGATAATACAAATAATAATAATAGTGTAATACCATGCTATTTTCTAAGACAGTTATCGACCAATGACAATCTCATACAAACACAACCCTAATACATACATGTCACCAGGTCACGTGTAAAAAGAAAAACTGATGGAACTAGTCAACCCAATTACTGCCGTTTGTATTGTTTTGTCTGGATAAGCAAGAAATTACTAATACACAAAATATCAGAGCTAATTAACAATGATAGCCCCATTTCATTTAGTTTACTTTCTTACGTTAAAAAAAAAAAAAAAACCTTACCCATTTATTATTCATCGCTTCCAGCCTGCCCCATAACGAGGGAGAAGTTGAGACGCACTTCAACACACAAATAATTCACTAGATAAAGTTCATCACCACTGCAACCCAATTCTGTTCTCAAATATCCTCCCGTGCACTGACCGGGCCCGGGCGAGCTACCGCTCTGAAATGCAACAACTACAGTAGCTGGTGCAGGCTGGCAGCAAAGCAAACACAGAGGTGAGTTAACCTGCATTGCTTTGTGAGCGTACCAGCCGTAAACTACAGCGGCTGAGCCAGGAGACGCAGTCCCCGCACTTGTAAGGCTGGAGACACCACGTGTACACGTACAAACAGACAGGTTCACACCTAGTCCTGTCATTAGTTTACACATCATCCAAAGGTTGAAGAGGAGATAGCCTGGCCTGCGAGTTGCGTTATGTCCGGTTTCAAGCCCTTGTTTCCATGTTGTCTGTAGCATTTCTCACAGAGTACAGTTTTAGAACACTTGGCAAAATGGCAGCCAGATTTTCAGGTTCTGTAACAGGATCTAACAGCGGAATTTCAGTACTTTCATACGATATAAGCCTTTTTCTTTTTTTCTTTAAATGGAGGTGAACCCTGAGGCCTTGTACCTTTTTACACAATAAGGTTGCAATACCGTGAATCGACGTGAAGGAATTTCTGGACAGTTTCTGGCTGATGTTTCCATATGAATAAATGTCAACACAATGCAATATGTCAAAAACACAGAAAAACATTTTATTTATTTTTTAAATACTGAATATGTCAAGCCAGACAACTATTTTGATAAATCATTAAAGTAATTTTTCATGCAAAAATGTCAGAAAATGCCATTTTCAGTACTTCAAATATGAAGATTTCCTTCTTTTCTGAGTTTTAGGTCATATTAAAGTGAATATCTTTGGGTTGTGGACTGACAAGACAAGGGTGAACATTTTCTGACATTTTATAAGAATTGGCAGGTTAATTGCAAATGAAAACAATCGATAGTTGGAGCCTAAACACTGTTTTGTATTAAATGTACAAACTCAGTAATCGTGTAATAAGCCGAGTGAATGCTGCATCTTCTGTATCGTGTATTTATGAATATAAAACCAAATCCAAGACGCTTTCCTTTGTACTAATATTGGCAATATAAACTGCAAACAAACCTTGGTAATGTAGATTTGGAAGTGCTGTTTTATGATAATAGATTTTGTTGCCTTTAGCAAAGCAATAATAACTCCCCAGATTGCTGAGTGATGCACTTCAAGAAATGTCAGAGGCATTTCACTCTCTAGCTGACATAATTATTAAGATTCCTTTTAAAAAAGTCAATGTTCAAAAATCAGCTGTGCTCTGTTTGCGCTGCACTGATCGTTCAGAAATTCCACACAATCCTGTTTGTTCACTGTAAGCTCCCAATTAGCTTGTTAAGAACTCCCAGTTCATCGGATAAAAGGACGGAGCTGTGCGGAGCTGAGAGGAGTACAATCAGCCATTGGGCCAAGTTCCTTCTGCAGACTTGGCAATAACTGAATGAAGAACCAAGCTGGTGTTTGTTTGGGAGCGAGCTGCATGGATCTCAATGGGCCACTGTCAACTGCTAGCTGATAATGGCACACACATCCGATTATATAAGTCCCACACAGACCCACAATATCCAAAGGCACAAATAACTTCTAAACAAATCTGTTTTCTATTCTGCCCACTATGGTAGCTTGTTGTGCCAAATTCAGCCAATTTTACAGTTTCAAATCTCAAAATTGCCAAGAAATCAGAGCATACCTATGCTGTTAGTTATAGACTATAGTGTAACAAGGAAAACGTGTTCCTCTGCTAAATTTGCAAACATTTGCAGAGCAGAAATGTGAACATTGGATAAAGCCAGGTTCAAAATGATTCTTTCATTTTGTTGACATATCAGAGTAAAAGGTTTTTACAGAGAGGATTTTGTATCTCTCTTTTTATCACTCCATAACTCATAAATGCTGACAACAGCCATAAAAAAAAAATCCACTTTCACCACATTTTTTGGGAATAAAATGGTATATAGAAATCAGAATATGATGATGGAAAGAAAACTATGAAAAAAGCTTCAGAATATAGAAAGGGAATGAAACTGGAAAGTTTGGTGTACATAAGTGCTACTGAAGTGGACATTTCTGTCTCGAGTCCTTTAAAGATATGTATTGTAAAATTCATTTTGTACACACTACAGGTGAATAGGGCAAAAAATTTAACTAATAGATATCACTATGAAACTTCCCCAGTTCATTACTTAAATTAACACAATTATCTTTTGTATTACAATGTTTTCTAAAATGGTGTTTAAATATGCAAATGAAGCATTATGTAATGTAACTTTTGGTGAATTAAGGAGAAATCTACAGACACAAAAAGACAAAGTTAGTCAAAATAAACTTGCAAATGTGCATTTTGGTTGTTTTCTTTCCACTAGCCTGAAACAAAACATGTTGAAAAATTGACCAAAGTGCATGTTTTTGCCTTAAAGATGTTAACAAGTTGTTGAGACATACTCCTCACTATCAGACAAATTGGACCGAAAGAATTACCTCTTCGGCTGAGGTAAAAATGACTTCCAGCAAACAACAGTTGGATAGCTGCCATAGAAGGTGTTATTTGTCAAGAAGATTACAGTTATGTGCCATGGTAGGTGGCCATTTCTCACCATGAGAATCCTGTGAAAATAAATGCCAATTCCCTGCAACATCACCAACAATCTCTCTCTTGAAAACTGCTACCCACCTTTATGCAACTCAGATTAAGCTGAAATTTACCAACACGTCTTCTGCTCCATAAAAGCAAGGCTGAATCCCTATCAGATGCAACCATCCACTATGTGAACACAAAGCACAATAACACGACTGACCTGATTACAATGCTGCCTATCTAGAACAAATACAATAAGCTGCAGCTCCCTTTGTCTTCTCTCTTTTTAAGAGTCTGTGATGTCCTATAGGGCGTATTAGGGCTTTCAGACAGTACTAAAAAGCACTGGGTGCTTGTTGGAACAAGCAGACGGGCCTGTGAATGGAATGCAGTCGAATGCAAGTTTTTGCTTTCCTGCAAGCTTCATATGTTTTACACCGAACAAGAGGCTGACAATTACATAACATCTGCAAAGTTGTTTAATGATTTTGACATATTAAGAGTTTATGTCTTAACATTGAGGCTATGTCTTTGTAGTGATGAAAATAGAAAAATACTGTCAACAGACATTAAATGAATAAATACATTCTTATATAATGCAGACTATGAATGATATACGTTTACACCTGAAGCCTCCCTTCAATCATTATAATGTAATATATTACTAAAGGCAAAGCCATGCAAAGGTCTGAGGGCTCAGTAAATGCAAATGTACTAAATTAGAAGAATTACAAAACAATACAGATTTACATAAATCTAGGTTTTAACATTCACAGAGTGGTTAAGTGTCAAAACAACAAAACAGCCAACTAACTAACCTCCATAATAAGTCATTAAGTAAGGTATCGACCTAGCTAACGTTACACGTACACCAACAAGCTAACATCAGACAGGTACAGGTGGCAGATAGCAGATGCTAATTGAGGAAAGTTATACTGTGACACAGTCTGAATACAGTGATTTAACGTGATTTTCAGTCTCCGTTTTCGTTCCACCTTTCTAATTTGACCAAGCAAAACTAGGTGTGTGAGCTATAGATAGAAACGCACTGACATAATGCTAATCCTCGGCTGCTGCTAGCTAAAGTACATTAGAGCCAGCAACAGGTAGCTCCTGTACTTTAGCATTTAGCTTTGTTAGCTAACGTAAATTAGCTCATATTTGACGTTCTAGCTCAATAAAACCTATGTATTATGGTCCACAGAGGCTACTCACCTTTTCTTGTAACCAGTGAACTTGTGGGAAAGTGTATCCAAAAGGCAAAACGTGTTTTTTGTCCCGTTTCTCGTTGTTTCTCGTCCCTGATTACTTTTGACACTTGTCGCTGCTGTCCATCACAGGGAGAAAGCAAGGCGGAACTAGCTTCACTAAACTACCTTTTGACCCGAGTAAAGTTACAAAACTAACTCTCGGGAGCGGGCAAAAAAAAAAAAGCATACAAACATCGCCTGAACGTTACACGAAATGCCGAGCGAGCCGTTAAATGTTGAATTTAAATGTTTTTTTAACACTTTGCTGTCAAGTGAGGTGTTGCATTTTAAATCGGCAGGGAGATTAAAAATGGTTGCGCATGCGCACTTCGTAGCAGGGTGGCCGCTCCCCCACCTAGTAAACTGTAAACACCGCAGGGACCACGTGACCAACTGAGATCTCTAGCAAATTACATTTCTAAATTAAGATTTGGTTAAGATTGTGGCTATAACAAAAACAAAAAACACAAGGTTAAGGTTTGTCAACTAAACTACTTTGGTTAGAGGTAGGGACAGGGCCGGCCCTAGACTTTTAGAGGGCCCTAAACAGGATTTGAACCCCCCCCCCTTCATTTTAACATATTGCCACTTAACATGGCACTGCACCAACTTGTGTATTTTAAATATTAGTTCAAACACACGTAATATAGACTAATGAGGGTGTCATATCCTGTACAGTCTGTAAAGCTCACTGAGACAAATGTGTACATTTGTGATATTGGGCTGTATAAATTGATTTAATTTGATTTGAAGCGGGATATTTAAGCAGCAATACTATCTTTAGGCCTATCTGTCTATTACCCTCTAACCCTATTTAATTGTCCTTCTCAGGGACTCTTGCTTGATTTTGTAAAAGTGTTATGCATATTTTATTGTTACGTTCTCATTGGAAAGGGCTGAATCTCACCTGTCTTCACATGTCTGAATGTGTAAAAAGATATGATGCACAAGGCAACCATATGGTGTGTAGAACATACTTTTATTAAAATAACTTTAAATATTGTGCAAAGTGTGGTACAATGATCAAATGAGAAAGAAAGACAAAAGGCAGGTGTGTTTGAATTAAATACAGTTTCCCAATAAAAAAGGCAACATTTCTAGTAAAAGGTAAAACATAAACATTTTAATAGGAACCAAAACAGTAAATCAGCAGATAGTTTGGAAGTGTTATTTGAAATCAAATATATTTTATTCCTAAATTGAATATTATTAAAGTATTAATAGTATATTGTGCACATAAGGACATAACAATATGAAAATAATTCTACCACTTTCTTAAACCAACATTCAAAATGTAATATATTTAACGTAAATCCCAGGCTGCACGGCTGGCAAACTCTCAAATAATAGCTTGTAAAAATACTTATTTCCAGTTTGTGTTGACTTTAATTTTTGTCTTGCTCAATAATAATAATAATAATAATAATAATAATAATAATAATAATAATAATAATAATAATAATAGTACATAGTATAATGAGTTATAATTATTATAATAATATATAATATAATTATTTTTGTTTAACTTATCATATCTAAAGAACTGCAAAATGTGATTTATTTATTTTTTTTTTTTAAAGTAAATCACTTAAATTTCTTTTATTTCACCTGTCTCTGAGCTCATTGTTTTATCACAATTTTTTGGCAAAAATGGCACCAAATGTTGTCAGTTTTTGTTTTCGGAAGTTTTTAGAAGTTACTTTTTTTAAATTTTGTTATTGTCTCATGTTCGTTTAAAAAATAAATCACCAATTTCACCTGACTGTGGCACTATTTGAAAAAGAGTTGTTTTCTTAAACTCGAAGAAAATGTTTGTAGTTAATTTGGCCTATTCAATTGTACAAAGATAAAATAAGCACACATAAGATAATATAGCAATATCAAGATTTATATATATACAGTATATATATATATATATATATTTTTTTTTTTTTTTTTTTTACATAATCCTCACACATTTTCAGACAGAATGACACTTTTAGTAACATTACATATAATTAGTCTTTTTAAATTCACCTTGCCAGTTAACCCAGGGTGTAATACAATTTCTGAAAAATTCTTGGGTCTAATTTAAGTGCATTTGATAGTCGCAAATCTTCAGGGGATGTTGATATTATTAAGAAAAGATTATCAGATGTATTAGAAATATCAATGTAACTGAGATTCTGGCTGAATAATGAGCACTGCTGTCTACATGTTGAGTTGCATTCAATTACAATATCTGCTCTCTTTGAGTAGTCATACATCTGTCTTTCCTCAGAAAGTACAGCATTTAAAAAGTATGAATACTGTGATCTCTTCTGGTCATTTGTTGAACTACATGTTTCTTTTTACACTATAGATCAGAGGCAGAGATTTGTCTGCCATCTACTGGGCTGGCAAAGATTCTGCCACTAAATAATAAGTATATAATAATAATATTAGTATATATATTCTTATTTAATTATAAGTAAATAATAATAATAATAATAATAATAATAATAATAATAAGAGACAAAAACTCAATCCAAGAATCATATGGACAATCTTCTACTATTTGCAGAGGTGGAAGAAGGACACAGACATTTTACTTAAATAAAAGTAGCAATACCACAACGTAAAAGTACAAGTCCTGCATTCAAAATGTTAGTAAAAGCATCAAAATACACTTAAAAGGTACTTTAAGTGTATTTTGATGCTTACAAGTAAAAGTACTCATTATGCACAATGGCCCATTTCAGTATAATATATATTATATTACTGGGTTATGAATAGTAATGCATTTAAGTGTAGCATCCCTCATGTTGCAGATAAAGGCTTGTTTCAGCTACTTTATATGCTACTGGGTAGCTTAATATTCCACAATAATATAAAATTATCAATTAGTTGATTTATATTTAGTGTAGGGGAGTAAAACGTACAATATTGGGATTCAAATTGTAGTGGAGTTGAGGTATGAAGTACAATAAAATGGAAATACTTGAGTACCTCAAACTTACTTGAGTAAATGTACTTAGTTACATACCACCACTGACTTTGTGCTTTTATTTCTTAATCAAACGCAAAACAAAATAAATACTTTCTTCAGATCTCTTTCCAGACCCTAATATTTGCAGTAATCCAAGAACAAGGCGTTGATACTGCAGCGGCTCATTTCATTGTACATCCGCTAAAACTTATGTGCCCTTTGTGAGCCTGGCATTTAGGAAGTAAAACGCGCCGTGCAGCGCTGCCTGCTGTGAGAATATCTGCTGCAGCCATTCCCAGTCTGGAGTTGTTTTTCTCTGCTGAATACTCTCCATGAGAGGAACTGTTGGGTATGAAGGAAAAGTCGCACAAAAGCCTGCCACTGACCTTTAGTTGGACCCAGTCTAGTCTTACTGCCCCAGACAGGGTTTCCCACCCTATTTAATTATAGTTCCCCTTTTATGATGTGATCCCAATGTGTCTTTGCTGAGTCACTGTAGAGATGCATGGCTCTGACTTTTCCTTTTTTTACGAAACAGCGTGCAATTGGATTTTGTCTTTTTTTATGGTTAAGAAAGAGATCCATACATTTATTAAAGTCTTTGTGGAGCCCCTCACAGAATATTTATAATTGTTCTAACTTCAGAGAGTCAGATCTCTTATTGTTGAAGTGCCGGGATATAAAGATCCGAGGGAAAGACGAGGTGAAAACACACAAATGTGCAGTATTAAATACTATTTTTTTTTAAATTATGACCACAGCCCCAACACTTCCTAATGACAATACAGTATAATTCCCTGTAGATATGGTAACAGAAACATGCTGTTCTTGAACATGTTGTCCTCCTCGTTCTTGTGTTTTTCCACGAGGCAGACTCAGTTTTCATCACATATAACATCCCATAATGGGTATTTTTCCACTTAAAAGAGTTATTTGCCAATCAGCGTTGTGATCTCACATGAAACACCCTCATATTGAACTTCGAAACAGTGAACAAACAGAGGAAACCGGCATCATTGAACCCTGAAAAGGCTAACTATAAATATGCTAGAATCTGCACAATACATGTGCTTTTTTGATTAGCTACACCCACGTCTTCAAAATCTATAATTAGGCAGCAGAATTATATAAAAATACTTTTGTTGTGTCTCTTTTTCAGCTGCTCATTTCCTGTGTTAAATTTGATCTGACCATAAATTCTATGGGTGAACATGACGGAAAATGTGCTGATTTATATCTGCTCATGTCACTTAACTTCAGAACATTACAGATGAATAGATATCTGATATCTGAAGTCATGAAGCAGATATAGCCAGTGGTGTAAGTCCTCAGGTCTTTTACTTAAGTAAAATTAGTAATACTACAGTGTACAAAGACTCTGTTTCAAGTAAAAGTCCTGCATTCAAAATCTTACTTAAGTAAAAGTCATGCAGAATCGTATTGTAATATTAGTGGATTATAATTAGTGATAATTAATGTTTTCATTACTTTAATGTTGCAGCTTGTAAAGTCGGAGCTGATTTTAATTATTTTACACACTGCTGGGTAGCTTAACCTACAATAATACATCATAATTTATTAGTTGATTTATATTTTGTATTAATAATCTGAATCTGTAAAGTAATCAAAGCCGTAAGATAAATGTAGTGCAGTAAAAAGTATAATATTTCCCTCTGAGATGTGGTGGAGTAGAAGTATAAAGTAGCATAGAAAAGAAATACTTAAGCAATGTACGTCAAAATTGTAATTAAGTACTTTAGTAAATGTACTTAATTACTTTCCACCACTGCCTTTTGCACATGCACCACATTCAGGAATATTTCCGTCTTTTATTAATTAGGGTGGAGTTAATTTCAGTCTATGACGGTGATGTGATATTTACATTCTTGTGTATAATAAGGCTTGACATCCTTTCAGTGGTATTCCAGAGTGTATCTCTCAAAAACAAAAATTAAACACTCATAACCCCAATTATAACGGTGGAAAAAGTGAAACAGTAAAAACTAAAAATGTGGGTTATGTTTGGTAGCTGGGGTAAAAACCACAGTTCTGATAAAAGAGCCGCCTACACTTTCCTTTTGTCTCCCTGCAGGAAACAAGACAGGAAAACACAAAGCTCATCGCTGTGGACACAGAGGCTGATTATACTCTGCCGTATCACGGTTTCACTCAAACATTAGATAAGCCAATGCCAAGCAATCCTGAAAAACAGATTATAGGTGATTCATGACTATAACTTTCTTTACTGACCTTTAGAAAACCAGCAGGGCAACTTGATCCATGACAGTGACACTGAGCACCACTTGCCTATCAAGCTCCACTTTACAAGTTGTACCAAATTAACCAATAATGCTCTTTTCCTATATAGTAAATTACAAATCTGTTGATTATTTCAGTGCAAATCAGGCCTCAATATACTCCTAATGTTACTGTCTGAACGGGATGTTAGGTCAAATACCTATAAAGCCAAAACTAGTCCTTAGTGGAAACTATTAAGATTAGATAACACTTGAATTGTTCCTACATCACGATTGGGTTTGTGCAGCAGAAACACATATTATTTTCTTATAAAATAGGATGCATTTCTATAGATTGACTGCAGTTTCAATAAACTCCAACTTGTTCAACTCCACAGTTCTTACATTTTCAATGTAAGATTTTATGTAGTTTTTCTACTTAAAGCTACTACAAGGAACTTTTAACTGGTTATGAAACACTCAATTTAATACTGATGCCTATTTATGACCTACATGAGAAAACGAGAATGTCAGCGAGAAGATTGTCTATTTCTATAAAGTTTTTCTGAATGAACATCCCCACTAAACCACTTACGTACACACAGTATGTTAGCTAGTGAAAAAGAAGCAGGAAGAGACTTTTTTCTAGAGAATATTATTTTTGACGTTATATTTTGCTGTTATGGCTGACACTGGGGCAACATCAGCTGATAGGAGAAGAAAATAATTGACTGAAGAACAACAACAACAAAAAAAAAAAGCTGAAAGAGACACTGATGCACGAGCGAAAACAAGAATTAACCTTCGTCGGTCGTTCAACAGATGGAGACAATTGCAATTTCTTTTACCAGCAGGGAGTCAAATGCATACAGGGGTGAGGCAGAGGGGCCGTGGGGTATGCTAGCTAGCTAGCTAATTCTAGTCGCATTTGTGATCTGTTAACATTCATCAAATGAATTACCCCATATCCCTATTTTACAAGCTAATGTAACTGTCATTTCTACAGCGCTGCTTACGTTAACACTAATTGCGAGACGTGGTTTTACATTTATAGCCTACATATATTTACGGTAGTGGCTAAAACAAAGCTAGCTAACGCTTTGGCTAATGTTAGTTGAATGTAGCTAACATCGAGCAAAGCTTTCTGTGATCATGAGCAAGGGAACATGATAATTTGGAAACAATAATAATGTCTGATGGAGCCAACATGAAGTTAACTCCTGGAAAAGTTTCAATCAGATGAAAAAGCATCACTTATGTAAAAAAAAACAAAAAAATAACATTTGCATACAACAAAACTGCATCGTCAATCATGTTTCAAATGCATGAAACAAACACGGGACTTTCACTAAAGACACCGCTGTTTGTGTCCCGTAAGATCATTTACTTCATGTACTTATCACACGTACGTAACTTAAGTTACCTAACAAACATACTTACAGTATATTATCCATGATCATTTACTAAACCTAGCCAAATGGTTTTGCTGTGTTTTTGTTTTGTTTCAAATCACATCGTTAACCACATGTTTAAAGCTGCGATCGTAAACCAGGAAAAAATCAGTTTCCCGCGAAACTCAAACAGAAGACGTGAGGAAAGTTATGTACTTAACTTTTGTATTGTACGTAACTGAAGTTACCTAAAAAACATACGAATTTTAACCCAAACCATGATCTTTTACTAAGCTTCACCAAGTAGTTTTATTACCTAAACCTAACCACGTTATTTTTCATCGTTTCAAATCATTACAAAAACCACGTGTATAAAGCTGCGACCATAATACAGGGGGGAAAAAAACGTAATTGAGAATACAGTTTAGTTGTATTAGAACAGGCTTATTAAGTCAAACTGTAAAACTTTGAAACCAGTAAATTAAGAATATTACGTATGTATCGAAAGTAACTTTTCTCACGTACTTCATTTACATACGTAACTTAAGTTATCTAACAAACATATTTATTTTACCCAAAACCATGATCTTCAATTAAACCTAACCAAGTATTTTTCATTTAAAATCACGACATTAACCACGTGTTTGAAACGGCAACCATTATTTGGGAGAAAATATGTTTCCCTCTAAACGTAACTGAGATTGCAGTTTAGTAGTATGGGAATGTTATTTTTAGGAGACAAGGTTGGGACAAACCTTGAGACCAGGTTTTACAGGCTTTTTATTACCCGACAGTTCGAACAGAAGACAATACGGAAAGTTATAAAGCGAACTGTACTTTTGATTAAAAAAATTCCATAACTTGTAAAAAGGGTTTATGAAACGTACAAAATCCTTACCTGAAAAACTTTAACAGAAAGGTCACATCTCACAAACAAAGACAGAAAAACCTGAATAATGTGTTTAACCCTTTAAGACGTCACATAACTTACAGCTGGTTGATATAACTCACCAACATATTTATTGACTTGAACTCACTTTTCTATTTAACAGGGGGTATTTATTGTAAATCTTTAAACTATTGTATCCGTTTGAATATGGTGAATATGTTTTAGCTTCCTTAATGTTTGTATTGCCCGTTTGTGGAAAGAAAAAAGCCGGAAGGGGCTTTTAGGTAGCACGTCCCCGGCTCTGAAATAGCCTACCGGAGGCCCTTAGCCAGAGTCAGATGATGCTTTCAAGACCCGCTTTTAAATGTGTGTAAAAGGTTTTTTAAACTTATTTCTAGGCATGTCTATATCTGTCTTTGTGGAACACTTTGCTGAATAACCTGTTTGCTTAAAAAAAATTTTTTTTTTAAATAAATGAATTGAATCAAACTCTTTCAGGGAGCTCTCAGCTGTCAGTTCTGTGCCATACTAGGAGAAAGCCTCAACTTTTAGCTGTGTAATAATCATGGCCGTCTGTAAGTATAGCTGAAAAGGGTTAACAAGTCCAAAGAAAACATTTAGTCATAAGCAGCATAGCTCATTAATTATTGACTCTGCGGGCTACATTGTCCTCTGTAATACAGTGGCTTCCTTCTGCCAACAACCCTGACAAAAACAGATTAGCCCATTGTGATAATGTAGCTCTTAAGACAACCGCTGCAAGTAAAACCCCATCAGCTAATAGTCTTAGCATTTGAAGGTCCAAAAATTCCAATATCAGCATCCATTTTCAGTGATGTGTTCTGGTTTGGTTGGAAAAACCTCTGATGACACGATCTAACAGCCTATGGGGTTGAAGGTCAAATTTGGATTCCCACATTTTTACATTCTTAAGGCCTAAAAAACAGTGACATTTTATGGCAATCTCAGTTTATTCCAATGGAATCGCAGCGATTGTTTTTTTCTTTTTGTAAATCTGCAACAAGATTTCTTGTCGTGTTGAACTTTGACCTGAACAACAGCTAGGAGTCATATTAGCTTGCATAGTTCACTTTTATTTAACGCCCCTCTGTCAGAGTATTAACTGTTTCCCAAAAGAGGAATATTTTGCAGACAGTTATGAGACAGAAGTCAACTTGATATGATGTATTTTGAATAAACTGTGTGAACGTATTGCCCTGAAAGCTTAATTTAGCTAAACTGTGTTTAAGTTTATTTAACAGTACCTCGATTTCACAACTGCTGAAGTTCTTCTTCTTGCAGCCTTTTCTTGGTGGCATCTCTCCAATTCTTTGGCATGTGCCACAGTATTTGCAAAGGCACAAAATTGGCCTTTAAATAGGGGGCGTTACTTATGCTAGTGATAAACAATCGGCCACGCGTCTCCAATTTATGATCAAATGGGATTCAGCACACCTGGGTAAGAGCAGATGTCTGGAGTTGACTTTCTGTATTTCTTGTAACAGAAAATATAAGAGAAATTTAAGCGTTTGTTGCTGCATGAGGCCCATTGTGTGGCACAGTGATTATCAACCCGTCCAACTGCCACCCCCTCTCCTGTCACCATGAATAAAGGGTCATCCTGGGCGTCCACACTCGGTAAAAGCTAAGGATGGGAGTTAACCAGAGGAGCTGGAGCATCACGGAAACTTGATAAAAAAAAAAGGTTTGCTTGAGGAAAGGGTCTTTGTTTTGAAGGGAGATTCCTCAGACTATAATTAGTTACCAAAAGATCTGCAGAGTGTCAGATATATTTAGGCTAGAAAATAAAACAAAAGGTGTCTAAGGTTATGGAATTTGTGAGCGCGTAGATTGATAAGATCAAGGTTCGAGCGAGTGTCTGCAGTGTTTATAAAAGGATAAACATTCCCATTGGATCAGTTTCCCCCCCCACATGTACAATAATGACATGTTAGTGTCTCGGACTGAGGTGGAATTTACCCATCAGTATTTAGATTCCTTTGAGAACACTGTAATGGTTTTACCTCCCACATTTCTGGATCAACAACATGTTAAAACTGGACACATTAAAACAAGTCTAGTAATAGTAATATGCTGAGAATCATAGTCCATGTACTACCTGAGGCCTTTGAATTTGAAGACTAGCTACTTTGTTGTGTTTACTGTGGTTTGAGTAGGCGGCACAAATGAAAGGTTTCATTGCCATGCAAGTCGCGCCCATCCTCTAATCTTGAAGACGAGGGCCTGAGGCTGAGGTAATAGTTTTGGTTCGATGACTTGAGATATATAACATGGTTTACGGAGAAACGGGACCAAGATGAAAGATTTCTCAAGAAGAGTTGTTATTAACCTTTACTTATCCAGTCAAAATGAATACCTGCTTCACATTAATGCAGTTTGCTGGGTGACTGAGCAGCTTGCTGGACCAGAGAGGTTAGTTCTGTTCAGTACTGTTTAAAAAAAGGTCGATATTATGTCTTTGGGGTGCAGAGATAAAGTCAGGACGGGGGTCGTCTGGGGGTTTAGTGGTCAGGCTTTCAAATCGAACAGTGGAAGTTGGTGAGTTCAACACCAGGCTGCCACCATTGTGCTCCTGAGCAAGGCACTGAACCCCGAGTGGCTCCAGGGGACTGTCCCTGTAGATAGTTCACTGTAAGTCGCTCTGGATAAGGTGAGTGTAATGTAATGTAATGTAATGTAATGTTAGCTTCTTTTAGCAGGGGAAACAGCCAGCCTGGCTCTTGAGTAACCTACCAGCACCCCTGAAGCTCCCTTTTGGCGCATTTTCACTGCTCGGTACGGCTCTACTCGACTTTACCTTTTTTTTTTGTTTTCCATTAGAGATAGTGTCTTGTACCTGGTACTTTTTTTAGCGAGCTAAACTGATATTAAATGGTGGCGTTAAAACACTTGTAGACCACCGACTGGTCAGAGAAAATCGGCACTAGCATGTCACGGGAAATCCTGCACAAACTCGGCATTTTTAAATAGCAAAATACCGTCAATTGCGATCGAATTTTTTATTTATTTTTTTCTCCCAACCCAGATTTATAACAAATGGCAGCTGATCACTCCGCCTACACTGAAGCGGTACTATCTGGAGTGGCTAACGAAATTCTGTGAGTTGAATTAATTAAAGCCGTTCCATGCTGTGGAATCGCAGCTTTATTAACATGTTTTTGACCTTTTAAAATTAAAACTGGACTAATTGTTATAGCTGGTGTTGCTGCATAGAGATAAACTTTAACTCCAACTCGTAACTCCCCCTAAAAAAAAACAATGTACTGATTAAACAAATGCGATACAGAGCCAGGATAGTTGTTTCCCCTTCCTGCTAGTATTCATGCTAAGCTAGGCTCACCACAGCCTGGTTCAACATATCCTCATCCTTAAAAACGGATATTTTTCATGCATTCTCCTACGAATGCAAAGCAACACAAGCGATTTAGGCAACAAGACTACTTGGTTAGGTTTAGGAAAACATCGTGGTTTGGGTTAAAAAAAATGTATGTTTGTTACATAATTACACATGTGGCGATATTACTTAAGTTATGTAACAAAAGTAACCCCTCCGAGAACCATCACCTTACCGTGGTGGAGGGGTTTGGGTGCTCCTATGAACCTGAGGGCTGTGTTGTCGGGAGCCTAGTGCTCCTGGTAGGGTTTCCCATGGCAAATTGGTCTCAGGCGAGGGGCCAGACAAAGAATGGTTCAAACACCCCAATGGAACATCAAAAAAGAGGAGGTGTGACCCTGCCCGGAGGAAGCCCGGGGCCCCCGTCTGGAGCCAGGCCTGGAAGGGGGGCCCGTCAACGAGCGCCTGGTGGCCGGGTTTGCCACGGAGCCCGGCCGGGCATAGCCCGAAGAAGCAACGTGGCACCCCCCCCTCTCCATCATGTGGGCCTACCACCCGCAGGAAGAACCGTTGGGGTCGGGTACATTGCCAGACGGGTGGCAGTGAAGGTCGGGGACCTCGACGGACCAGACCTGGGCAGCAAAGGCTGGCTCTGGGGACGTGGAACGTCACCTCTCTGTGGGGGAAAGAGCCGGAGCTTGTGCGGGAGGCGGAGCGCTACCAGTTAGATCTGGTTGGGCTCTCCTCTACGCACAGTCTCGGTTCTGGAACCGTACTCCTGGATAGGGGTTGGACCTTATTCTTCTCTGGAGTTGCTCAGGGTGTGAGGCGCCGGGCGGGTGTGGGGATACTCACAAATCCCCGGCTGAGTGCCGTTACGTTGGAGTTCACCCCGGTAGACGAGAGGGTCGCCTCCCTACGCCTACGGGTTATGGGGGGGAAAACTCTGACTGTTGTCTGTGCATATGCACCGAACAGCAGTTCAGAGTATTCGGCCTTCTTGGAGACCCTGAATGGAGTCCTGTTGGGGGCTCCAGTAGGGGACTCCATAGTTCTACTGGGAGACTTCAACGCGCACGTGGGCAGCGATGGAGACACCTGGAGAGGCGTGATTGGGAGGAACGGCCTCCCTGATCTCAACCCGAGTGGTTGTTTGTTATTGGACTTCTGTGCTAGACATGGGCTGTCCATAACAAACACCATGTTCGAACATAAGGATGCTCATAAGTGTACATGGTACCAGAGCACCTTAGGCCGAAGATCGATGATCGATTTTGTAATCGTATCATCTGATCTGAGGCCGCATGTTTTGGACACTCGGGTAAAGAGAGGGGCGGAGCTGTCAACTGATCACCATCTGGTGGTGAGTTGGGTCAGGGGGTGGGGGAAGAGTCTGGACAGACCTGGTAAGCCCAAACGGGTAGTGCGGGTGAACTGGGAACGTCTGGAGGAGGCCCATACCCAAGAGACCTTTAACTCACACCTCCGGCGGAGTTTCTCTGGCATCCCTGTGGAGGTTGGGGGCATTGAGCCTGAGTGGTCAATGTTCAAAGTTTCCATTGCTGAAGCTGCAGCGGGAGCCTGCGGCCTCAAGGTCTTAGGTGCCTCAAGGGGCGGTAACCCTCGAACACCGTGGTGGACCGCGGTGGTCAGGGAAGCCGTCCGACTGAAGAAGGAGTCCTTCCGAGATATGTTATCACGGGGGACTCCAGAGGCGGTTGCAAGGTACCGACAGGCCCGAAGGGCAGCGGCCTCGGCTGTGACAGAGGCAAAGCAGCGGGTGTGGGAGGAGTTCGGAGAAGCCATGGAGAAGGACTTTCGGTCGGCACCAAAGTGCTTCTGGCGTACTGTCCGGCACCTCAGGAGGGGTAAGCGGGGGACCATCCAAGCTGTTTACAGCAGGGATGGAACACTGTTGACCTCAACTGAGGAGGTACTCGGGCGGTGGAAGGAGCATTTTGAGGAACTCCTCAATCCCACTAATACGCCCTCTTTGATAGAGGCAGGGCTGGAAGATTATGGGGGATCATCAGCAATTTCCCTGGTGGAAGTCACTGAGGTAGTCAAACAACTCCACAGTGGCAAGGCCCCGGGGATTGATGAGATCCGTCCAGAAATGTTGAAGGCTTTGGGTGTGGAGGGGCTGTCGTGGCTGACACGTCTCTTCAACATTGCGTGGAAGTCGGGAACAGTGCCTAAGGAGTGGCAGACCGGGGTGGTGGTTCCCCTGTTTAAAAAGGGGGACCAGAGAGTGTGTGCCAATTACAGGGGTATCACACTGCTCAGCCTCCCGGGTAAAGTCTACTCCAAGGTGCTGGAAAGGAGGGTTCGGCCAATAGTCGAACCTCAGATTGAAGAGGAACAATGCGGATTCCGTTCTGGCCGTGGAACAACGGACCAGCTCTTCACTCTCACAAGGATCCTGGAGGGGGCCTGGGAGTATGCCCATCCGGTTTACATGTGTTTTGTGGACCTGGAGAAGGCGTATGACCGGGTCCCCCGGGAGATACTGTGGGAGGTGCTGCGGGAGTATGGGGTGAGGGGGGCGCTTTTGAGGGCCATCCAATCCCTGTACGCCCAAAGCAAGAGTTGTGTCCGGGTTCTCGGCAGTAAGTCGGACTCGTTTCCAGTGGGTGTTGGCCTCCGCCAGGGCTGCGCTTTGTCACCAATCCTGTTTGTGGTATTCATGGACAGGATATCGAGGCGTAGTCGGGGGGAGGAGGGGTTGCAGTTTGGTGGGCTTGGGATCTCATCGCTGCTCTTTGCAGACGATGTGGTCCTTTTGGCATCATCAGCCTGTGACCTTCAGCACTCACTGGATCGGTTCGCAGCCGAGTGTGAAGCGGTTGGAATGAGGATCAGCACCTCAAAATCTGAGGCCATGGTTCTCAGCAGGAAACCGGTGGATTGTCTACTCCGGGTAGGGAATGAGTCCTTACCCCAAGTGAAGGAGTTCAAGTACCTCGGGGTCTTGTTCACGAGTGAGGGGAAAATGGAGCGGGAGATGGGCCGGAGAATCGGAGCAGCGGGCGCGGTATTGCATTCGCTTTACCGCACCGTTGTGACGAAAAGAGAGCTGAGCCAGAAGGCAAAGCTCTCGATCTACCGGTCTATCTTCGTTCCTACTCTCACCTATGGTCATGAAGGTTGGGTCATGACCGAAAGGACGAGATCGCGGGTACAAGCGGCCGAAATGGGTTTTCTCAGAAGGGTGGCTGGCTTCTCCCTTAGAGATAGGGTGAGGAGTTCAGTCATCCGAGAGAAGCTCGGAGTAGAACCGCTGCTCCTTTGCGTAGAAAGGAGCCAGTTGAGGTGGTTCGGGCATCTGGTAAGGATGCCCCCTGGGCGCCTCCCTAGGGAGGTGTTCCAGGCACAGCCAGCTGGGAGGAGACCACGGGGAAGACCCAGGACGAGGTGGAGAGATTATATCTCCACACTGGCCTGGGAACGCCTCGGGGTCCCCCAGTCAGAGTTGGCCAATGTGGCCCGGGAAAGGGAAGTTTGGGGCCCCCTGCTGGAGCTGTTGCCCCCGCGACCCGACCCCGGATAAGCGGTTGAAAATGGATGGATGGATGGATGTAACAAAAGTTAGAATAAGTCAACGTCAACTTTTGGGTTCACTCGGGACACAAACAGCATGCTACTTTGTCCCTCTTTATACCACGTCACCTGACTTTCTCCGGCCGTGGATTACATACGAATTATAGTTCATTACTTTTTTCGTAGGTATAATAATTAACAGTGAATGAGAACAGCCTGCCTGGCTCGAGCTTCTTTAACCTACAGACACGAGATTGACGTCGATCTTCTCGTCTAAGTCGAGGAAAGAAAGCAAGTAAGAACATTTCTAAATGTTAAACTATTCTATCTTTCACCCCAACACAGGCTACTGCAGTAACTTTAGCACCGTTTCTTTCTATCTTTAATAAAAAAATTGGTTTTAGGTGTAAAAAAAAAACAAAAACAGCTTAAAAAAGATACAGTACAGCAGATTTGTTGTAGTTTGAGAGTTGCCTGAGCCAGGTTTGCAACTAAAAACTTGTGTAGAAATCATGTCATGATGTTTTGTCTTGAAAAGGAAACTCTGCTTTGATTGTGTTTTTTTTTTTTTTTTTATCATATCATATTTTTTATCTTTATCTTATTTTGTTGTGTATGCCCTGTAACCATATCCTTTCTTAAAAAGTGACTCAGCACTGATACATTATTATGACAAACAGAAATCAATGTCTTGTGAGCTTTTTAAATTATTTAAAAAATGTTTTACTTAAATGGAGAAATGATGTTGAGTGTAAAACTGTTGTATTGACCATTAAGAATTACCAAAATGTATGGAAAAAAGAACAAGAAAACCCTCATATCACACTGTAATTTCCTCTGAGTGGCTGTAATAGACCTGAATCCAGCAGACATGTTGACAGGCCATAGCAGGGAAAGCACAGGTGTGACTGATAACACTAACGAGGGCTGCATGCCATACAGGTGAGCCTGTTCCAGGGAACTGCTATTGTGCTGATTGACCTCATTAATCACACCTGTTCACTTCCTCCTATCACAACCTAAAAATATGCGTCGGGGACAAAGGACTATAATCCTCATTAACAATCAAATATACATTTATAGTACTCGTTATAATTAAAATTCATGAAACTTTCTTGTAGGAGATGTCTGGTGATTATTTATGTTTCCTAAAGCCTGACATATCTTCTTCCTCTGTGTCATAGAGCTCCATTGTTGTCCAAAAACTATTAAAAATACATCTATGAGCCACACTGCTGCACTGACATGTTCCTTGATTACCATGAACACACACACTGTACTTTATTTTAACTCAACCACAAATGTAGATTAATCCGCAGCTGAAAATAGTCCCCCAAAAAAATAACTGCTTGAGTTACATTTGCTGCTTTTTTAGGAAATTTCTGAGCCTTTATAAAAATAAAAATATGTATTTGTGAATCTTTTTTTAGGACTTGCAATTTTTTATTTTTCAGTATGTAAAACAATTAGTGTACAAATGTATATTATATCCTCACTCCCCACCCCGTGCAACCCCAAGAACAAGCGGGATAAAAAAAAACTATAATGTGGCTTTTTAGAAATAAAATAACTACATTGATTAAAATCCACCTGTGGACTCTGATTCAGTTGCTTCCACCTTATCCTTACTCTCTAAAAGTAATATACCTGCCCCACTTAAGCCAACATTTTTTGACCTTATTACAATTCGTATATGAAATTTATTTCGTACGTAGCTTTGTGAAAAAATTTTAAAGATTTATTTCTTCAGTAGAAACCTTGGCTTGGGGATGAGAGCCACACACGGTAAAGAAGTCTGAACGTTTTGAGTGACAATAAAACAAATAAATAAGAAGATAAATATAGAATGATACTCGTGTTATATTTAAAATTCTGCTTTTGGGAAACAGTGGACTTTCAGACTATATTTAAATCAAATGAGGGGAAAAAAACTATACTATATAATCTATATATCCTAAGCCAGTAATTAATCAGCAAATCCTACAGTTCCTTCTTACAGTTTACTGCATTAGTATATATTGAGAATGTCCTACCCAACATCTACACCATAGTAAAAGCAGCTTATTACGACCTGTAGTTACATTTTGTTAGGAGGCGAGCTCTAGTGGTCGTAGTAATTATGACTAGAGCAAAGGAGGAAGTCAGGTGACGTAGTTGACTTATTTTAACTTACATAAGCAAGTTAACTTCTAGTTATGTACAAGACATAAGCAATAGTTCATATAAATAACCAAGTTTATAGAAGAATAAAACAGCTATTTCAAAATGACTTGTACATATGTATATAGCCTACATATGTACATACAGACATATGATCCTACCAGTAGGGGCGCTAATTTAGGAAACGCCCCAACTGGTCGTATTAAAGGGTTGGAACTGACGACCTATGTGGTTGTTTGGCTTGGAAGACTGTGTATATTTCCTTTTTTTTAATAAAGGTATTATCATATTTCATATTTTGGTGGTACAGAATTCAAGTTTTAATAGATTTTGTTCGTAAAAGAATCACATATTTTACTGAGCAAACTTCCTTAGATGAGACAATTCTTTAATAAAAAAGTAGCTTAAATAATAGTACAAAAACTTGGTTAAAAGCAGATATGACAAACAGGGAAAATCCCAACGTTACTTTGTGACACTTTAAGTGCTGCTCCTGGGATGATTTGAATCTATATGCAAAACAGTTAAAAACAGTAAAAACAATTCCCGTCAAACCATCTTCTGAGAAGGTGACGCTCTGTACTTTAGTATCAGATGACAAAGAGCATATTTTCAGGGCCAAGGAGAGGTTTAGTTGAGGTGTGAGGTCTGCAGGACTGTGAGCTTCTCCAGGAAAGTCAAACAAGCCCTGCATTCCCCTTTGCAGTGTGATTAATAGACAGATGTGCAGCTTTCTATTGATCCACTGCTCATTCCCTGTCCCTTTTTAGCTGGAAGTGTGTGGGAGGGAAGATTTATGGCCAACTTAATGGCTAAATGGGTGAGGAAGCATTTAATAAACAACCAAGTTACCCCACGTGGAGAGTGATGACATTCTTGTCGCATTACTTCTGCGTGTTTGCCTGCATGAGCAGGTGCAAATGCAAAGCAAGTTATTTCCTTTTTTGGAGATTGTCTGTGTAGATGACATGGCCAATTCATGAGTCAAGGAATGTCCTTTTGTTTTGAATACCTAACGCAAACGCTGGTGTGGAGTATTAAATATTAATCCACCTCTATCCCCAGTTCCTGTCCTGCATTCAGAGAGGAGTTTGGTCCCTTCTTAGTTCACCTCTGGTCTACTTACAAGTGTGTAAAACAACTTGTTAACAGACAGCTGTGACCCTGCGTGACCGTGAAGTGTTTGTGTGTTCTTGGAGCGAATTTCAGCAGTCGCCGTTTCACAGTTTGTTCCCGACTGACTTTATCATAAAAGCTGGGGAAACTATAAATCAGTGCGAGTCATGCATGGAATAGGTTTTGATCTTTAGCCATTAATAGTCATTAAGGTCCAGACACACAAAACAAACATTAAAGACCTAGTGCCGACGGAGCCTGCTGTTGCATCCCCTCACGTCGCCTACGTCTTGGCCAAAAAGTTGCACTTGAACAGACCACAAAGAATACTGCCAGCAGCCGACTAGCACTAAGTTCTGCGCCTGCGTGAAATGAAATATCTTCATACCGACATTGGTCTGTTTGTCAGGGCTTTTCCACTCAGTGTGCTGTTATTCCACCATGACTGACATTTCTACACCTTTATTCGATATTGATATTATTCAAGAAAAGTAGTAATTGTGCACGTTAGCATATAATTCATTAAAAAAAGACGATATCTCTGGCTCTGCTTAAAAGGTAACTTCTGGGTCTGAAAAGTGAAGCCACTGCGGAGATGCCCTAAACTCCACAGGTTGCAAAAAGAAGTCCGATTGTATAGAAGTCTATGAGAAAATGTCCATACTTTTCATTTGATTTATTACCTCAGTAAACATTTTGCTAATGAGTTTATGTTCTCAATCGCTAGTTTCAAGTCTTCTTCAATACAGCATGATGTTCATTTAGTAAATTATGTTCCCATTTTGAGTAAAATAGATGATAAAGCAGGGAATTCTTTAGTGCGGGGCTAACTCGTGATTGACAGGTCGCTACCACGTCGTTGTTCAGCATTCGATGGTACTAAAATAATCCTTAATCCGTCGACTGTTAATTTTTTCCGGTAGATACATTTCAAATAAGCCTGTATTTTTGCTATCCAGAATTAGCATCCCAATCAATAGCTCAGTAACATGTTTTACAGATGTACCTTGCTAACAAAGCTAGTGCTAGCATTAGCGGCTAGTGGCGCATATCCCCACCATGCCTCGATCTTTCAAATATGGTCACAAAATCAAGATGGCGACGGCCAAAAATTCTAAACTCGAGACTTCAAAACGGTGGTTCACAAAGCTAAATGATAAAGTTTGTAAAAAAAACAAAAAAATGTATATATCAACCTATGCTTGAGTTTTTTGTCTGTCTTCTTTCTTAGTGTTTTTGCTCAGTACACAGCTAAGATGGCACATACTACAATCAGGATAAGTTCATGCAAACAGTCATCTACAGAGTATTTGTCCACATGGTCCCAGTGGACGTGCATGTTAACACTGTCCCTCTGCCCTCGTTGACACTGATCTGCCTCAGCTCATCACATATTCACCTGCTATATAGTTACCTGCCTGATAAAAGATGGACATCGTCAGGTCTGAATGGCAAAATTAAGATTTAGATCTGCGGTGTCGCACAGAGGACAGCGGCTGTTTACAGAGTTGCACAAGTTGTTTATACTGTTGCAGTGTGAGCGGCTATCGCTACAGTACATCTGGCGTACGTGTGCCCGCACACAGAACAAGATGCGATGACAATCCAGATTATGAAGAATGCCATCCAGTACAGACATGCCAGTGAGGTGTATACAAATGACTGTTTAAAGCAGGAGGAGGAATGTCTGGCGGTCCGGGACCATTTCTGCAAGAAAAATGACAGACAGGTCATTTCTGCTACTGCTTAATGAGGCTCGGTGAGGAAGCGTCCAGGAATGCCTGCTATTCAGAACAGCTCTGTCACTGTTTATTCGTGACACTTGCTTGGAAAGTTACCCATTAATGCTGTGAAAGCGTCTCCTTCTCTCCCTAACCAAGACGGCTTCCTTCCTGCTGGTCCTCCTGGATGTTTGGTCATGACTAGACTTCATGTTTTGGTATCAGCAGGCATGTTCGGACCGGCGGTGCTGATAGGCCGGTCTGTCCCCAGTCTGTCCCCGAGCCTCTGTGGTTCCAGCAAACAAAACCAGGAAGAAGAGGAATGTACGGACGCTGGCTTTTACTGTAATCACAGCCAGTTTGGACTGGAACTGAACAACAGCAAGCGAAAACACAAAAACAGTTGATGTGTCATAAGGTTTCATAGTGTACAGATAATGTCATGATATACATTGTTGTGTTATTTGCAGTACAAGTTCTAACACCTAATACGAGCGATGACACCGGTGATTCGACTGAGAGGAGGGTAATCTGTTTTCGGAGGGCAGAGAAAACTCTTTTTTATTTTTTTAGCACCTCAAATTTCAGCATTGCCTTTGCAGGATTTGATGATAAAAAATTAATTTGAAAGTTTGCTGCATGCGGATAATGACAATCCTGTCACAGTTTTCAGGGATTTAGTTTTCCCATCACACTCGATCAAAAGTAATTTCCTCCTTTGACTTTTTTCTGCATCATAACAAGTAAAAGCAAAGACATTGCGTCATTCAAAGTTGGTTAATTTTATAATTTAAATTCAGCCTTTTGTTATGTTTTCCATAAATTTGGAGATTTTGCTAATTCTGCATGTTTTCATTGGTCACTATTGTAAAAAATGTATATATATATTTTTAGGATTATACCACCTTTTGCGTTTTTAGCCATGCTAGTGGCTCAGGCCCGCCGCAATATAGAAACGTCATCTATATGCCCCCATCTCCCCATCTTTATCTTATTGATTCATGTTCATAAACCTACTGTACATATACAACTACTAATAACTATTATACTTTATTGCACTGTTATTATCATTCAGGTCACTAAGATTAGAATTTCATACCATCATAATGTGCCCAATTAGCTATCCTCTTTTTGTTTTTTTATTTTGTATTTTAAATGTGTCTTATATTGTGTTATATTTGCAACAATTTGGCCCCCGGGAACAAAAGAAAAAGGAATTTGAATTTGAAATTGGACAATGGGCTCAATCAGACGTTAGACAGACTTTGTACTCGGGAGCTGGCCGATCCAAATTATTCGGACATTTGTAGCGTCTACATCAAGGTGGGCTTTTGAAATCCTCTGGTCTGAATAATTTCCGGGCTGCAGTGCATGTGTGAAAGGGGCGAGTTAGTTATTGATGAAGGAATTATCAGGTCTTACTTGAAAAAGAGATAAGACTACCTGACTAAATAAAGTTGATAAACTATAAGATTTAATCCCCCATCCAATTTTTCGTACTGTCCCTAAATCAGCTAAATGTGCAGCAAGGTCCTAACCCTAAATGTGTGTGTGTGCAAAAAAAACAACACTCAGGAGCCCAATGAGACTTTCACAAATAATTATACTCACACAATCATGATTTACCATCAGCCAGTATGTGGAGGAGAAAAGAGAAGAGGGCAACAACATCGAATAAGGACTAAAACAAAAGCAAAACAATGCAACTAGTGTTATGACAACAGCGCGATTAAGGTTGCAATCTCAATCCTCCATCCAGCTCATATCAGTTCCCTGCGCAAACAGCAGACATGCTCCTGGTTTTTCCTTTGTTTCTTTTCCTCACCCGGTTCTCTCCTGCGCTAAAGGAATTTGGGAGGAATGCAGAAAAAGCATCCTGTTTTCATTCCTCGCTCATAGTCAGCTATTCACACTCTGTAGCGCCCGCTGGGGGATCTGAGAGTTTTTACTGACGTCAGGGTAAATAACTTGGATGTCACTGCATGGAGTAATGGAGACACAGGTGCGCATTATCTCTGCATGGCATTGTTTGTTTGTGCATCCTATAACTAAACAATCTCACTGCACATGAAATACAAGAAAGGAAAAAAAACATCATATGAACCTGTGATTGACTTCGAATAGTTAAACACTTGACCTGTAACCTGGATGTCCTGCAGATGATTACAAGTCTCCGACATCCTCTATAGTAAGCACGTCCCTCTCGCAGAACAGCCTATCTAAAGTAAACATCGGTGCATGGAGCGACGCGGGGACGGACTCAACACCTCGAGCAGATAACCGCTGCATGTTACATTATGGACAAAGACATGCCATGTGTAGTAACTACATAGTTTAACAGGGTCAATGTGTGCCTGTTCTGTAGTTAAATGTTGAGCATGAGTACAAAGTAGACATGCCTGAAGAGGCTGAAGACTTAAAAAGTCTTTTATGGTGTTTTATTGACCACAGTGATACCTCATTTATATATAGGCTTATACCTGAAACCCATCAATTTAATTCTGCATAAAACCTCGGTTCATATTCTGAAGTTCACCCCTAAATCCATAGATTTCTCTTACTACCCTTTCTATATTTTATACTGTAGTTTTTTCAGCAGCAAACCTGCATTCTGGTTGTGACCAGTTATAATGTCAACATTCATTTCTTTGTAAATTTGTTACATTATAAACTTTGACCAGTGAGTAAGAAAGTGGAGCGATGGGCCTATTATTATCAATATTTTGGAAATTTCAATCGAATCATTTCTCCAATCTGTTATAAACTAACTCCACTGTCCACAAAAGCTTGGAAACCAAAGAAGAAGAAAAAACATGGTTGCACCCTCAGGTCTTGTTGACACACCAGATAATCGGCTCCGATCGGACACGGCGCTATTGCAGGTTGCAAAACACAAGGCACTGCCTTTTTTTTTGTTGAAGCCTATCTTTGCCCCCTTACTTCTGGCGCCCTTGCTCGGGCTACACCCATCTTCGAACTTGGCATTCATTTTGATCTCAACTACACACCTGTGAGGTTTCGTGACTGCGTCTTGCACGGTTGCGACGTTATCGCAGTGGCAAAATCTGTCCACACAACACCGAGCAAAGTACTCCAAAGTGCTTCTGTGGTAGCTCCTGCTACAGTAGGTGTCTCCAGGAGCACATTTTGGCTTTGATAACACACACAGACTCACAAGCTGAAAACCATTCCAGCGCGGCTGGTAAAAAAAAAGTCGCCACAGGCTGCTATAAAACACTCGGGGCCTCAGGGCGCTTTCACACCTGTAGCTTGGTTCATCTGGTCCAGTTTGTGTTCACACAGAAAGCTGCAAACATGAAGTCATACAGACTGAGGTCATTAGTGGATTGGACAGTTTTGGCATCATCTTGAGCCACATGGGGGGGGGGCCAAATGTACCAATGGTACGTTAGCTGTAAGCTAGCTGTAAGCTAGCTGTAAGCTAGCTGTAAGCTAGCTCGCAGCGGATGTGTTTGTGTGACTCACCAGAAACTCCAGCTCTTTCTGTTACGTTGCTCCGTTCTCCATGCCCCTCTCGTAGCTGTATGTTTTTGAAGCAGACTCGGAAAGCCCGGGGATACGCACGCATTTTTCCTTCAAGTTGAAACATTTTTTTAATCACAAGAAACTGATTACGAGTTTTATTAGTGTTGTTGCTGCAAATCAACCACATGCTATAATGAAAAACATGTAGAGGCAGGAGGAAAAGAGCGTGCAGCTGAATCGCTATGCAGACTCTTTTTAATGGAGAGTAGGATTTAAGTACAACACACTGAAGTTCAAACTGATCTCCTTACTTTCTGATTTTTCAAAGAAAATCCCTGCTTTCATGTGCTGATGCCTAGATATGTTACAAAAGGTTACTAAATGATTTGCATGAATTATAGGCGACATTGGTTGTACAGATGCTTATTATAAGATCCTGAACAATTCATGATCAGCCGATGGATTTGAAAGTAGTTTAGCTTTTGAAGTCGTGCTAAAATCATATTTCTGCAACAACAAAATCATGTTTTCAGACCACAACTGAACCGAGATGTGGTTGTTTGGTCTGCTCCGATTTTATTTGAACCAAACAGGTTGGATGTGAATCTATTATGTTGGGGGGCTTTGGTTTTACAATTATTTCTACAATAACATACAAATGCATTTAATTAGACTTAGCAAGAATAATCACAAGGGAATTTAATGAAACCTCAGCCAACATTAAATAAACATAGACATTAAAAAATTAAAAAGTTTTGTTTTTTCACAATGACACAGCTGGTCACATTGATAGATCTTCGATTGACTGAGAAGCTAATTTCCTTCATTTTCAATTTCTTACTCGGTGAGAGAAGAAGAAAAGATTTGGATATTATTTATAAGATGAAAACTCCTTGTTGCAGGTCAGGACAATATTTGGCCTTTAAAAAAAAAAAAATTTATCCAATCTCTTGTATTGTTCCCTTAATGTTTTATTTAAATATGTAGAGAGTGGAGGGACTTTTAACAGCTAACAAGCTTTAAGTTTTAAACAATTGATCATCAAACTAATGTTTAAATTGCTATAATGTGTACAACGTCAGTATCTATGTCCCTAAAAGAAGTTCAGTATTTACTCCAAAAAGGAAAGAAAAGTGAACATGATATTAGTCTTGAATAAGTTCAAACTATGGATCAAATAATGTAAAAGTGTTTGAGGTAACGAGCATGTTGTAGCTGTGGATCCAGAGAGACACAGCAATTAGATATCATCATCATCAAATAAAAAAAACCATTCTGCTACAAAAAATGTTCTTGCATTTTTTTATTTCTCATACACAGCCATTCATACTCATTCATACAAATATAAATACATCTCTGAATAAGTTAGAGAATAAATAAATTGTTCTATATACAAATCAGCATTTAACAGTAAACTTCCAAGCTGGTAAACTATCAACTGAGATATTTGAGGATGAACATTTTCTGAGTTACAATGAAGCTTTATATTTCTGTGTGTCTGATGAATAGCTTTTGAAGTGCATAACACAAGTAGGGAGTCATCATTTCCCAGTGGCTAATAACGGAAGAATTAAGTGAACATTTGTCAGGGGACGACGACAATTGTTGCATTTTTTGGCAAGTTGCACATCATTGAAACCTTCTGGCTTATCTTCAATCAAAACATTAAACAGGAGCTATGCAATAAACACTCGAGCCAACACAATGGACCTACTGTTGTTGTTATGCTAGCAGAACTTTGACTGTATAGGAGCTGACAATGGACCTTGTAGAAAGCTAATTGTGAGATAAATCCCAAAGAGATGACCTTCATTTCACTGAGACAATGTGTGCCAAGAGTGAACCAGCTGCCATTTTCAAGTACTGCCTGATAATTGAAAAGCAATTTGCCCTAAACAATCGGCAGGACAGCAGATTCAGGCTCTGATACAGAGGAATAAGAAACTGAACCAAAGGTCCGCACTGACAAGGACATTAGAGTAAACATTGACAAACAATTCCCGGCTAAACACAGAGTTGATATGACTCTGGAATATGTAATGACCCATATATATATATATATATATATTATATATATAATATATATATATATATATAATATATATAATATATATTATATATATAATATATATAATATATATTATATATATTATATATATCCATATAAAGAAAATAACCACGTATAGATGACTGGTTCTAACAATAGTCATTGTTGTTGTTCCCCAAAAGGCCAGACACCAGTTTTCCATGTCCTTGGCTTTCATGGATCCTTCCTTGGCATCTGTTGTTAAAAAGTGCAAAGAGAGTTCGAGAAGTGACTCTAAACGTCTCCACCCAGCATTGTTTCCAGCTGCCAGTCCTCCGAGGCTCTGTTTTGTTGATCAAATGCTTGATCTACTGCCTCTTATGCCTTCAATCCTTCCACCTCCACGGAGATGATAAGACTCTTGACAAGTTACCAAATCCCGGTATCTCTGGAGTCTCCAGCCCATGGAGGTCGAATCCATGGAGGTTGAACTGCTTTTGGTGTTCGCTCAGTCCTCTGCTTCCTTGTTCTTCTCCTCAGCCAGTTTTTACTCCACCAGGTTTTGACGACAGAAGCACTTTTGCGATCGCAATGTTGGACTTGACCACAGATCTGCAGGAAGAACAAAACACGTAAGATTCGAATGTCTTAGGAATGACCATCAAACAAACAATAGGGATGTCACGAGAACCGATACTTTCGTACCAAGTCCATTCTAAAAGATGTTAAAACTTGACGGTACTCGCAGATACCATAGTGCCCAGTAGTATTATAGTGTCCCAGGGACGATAGAAAATGTATTTGGGACGCAGTAAACTAACTATCGACGTGTTAATGCTACATTGTTAACAACAAATCTGTGTCAAAATCGGGTTAGGAGAGTTACATAACGTAAACTGTTAGCAGCCGGTTAAGCTTGGTTTCATAGAGTTGCACTGCGGTTTATTCAGCAAAAAAAAAGGAAAGTTGGCCGATAAATTATAACGTTAACACGATGTGTTCATTGTAGTCTTGTAAATCGTGGTTTTTCATGAGAAACTTGAATAAATACAGTTTTCACAGCAATATAAAACAGGGAATTATGACCTGTTTAACTTACTAACAAAAACAAGTATGCAAACGGTAATAAAGGAGTGTACGTTGAAGTATGTGGGATTTACTGTTTTGCTTTTTACCCTGGTATCGGGAATCTTGGAATACCACTTGGACTATCATTTCCTGGTATGATGACATCCCTACACAGCAGAATATGGATTTAAATGAACCCTAAACTCTTTTTTATGTACCTGAAAGATGCCAGCAATTTGCTGTTTGTGCTTGCAGATTCTACCAATGGACCCACGACATCCATCCTTGGATTCTCTGAGCTGTGGACAGAAACAACAACAGCATTAAAAACAAGGACATAACCCTCCCAATGCCTCTGGGAATTAGAGGATTTTTGTCTGCCATTATTACGTTAATTGAAGCAAAAGTAGTTCTAGGTCGAGCAAGCAATTTCCTTTGGATTACAAACTAATATGTCTATGGATGCCTTTTGGGCAGGAATGCAGGCCGCGCCTTCAAAAACACCACCTAGGATAACATCTAGAGACGTAACTGTGATAACCCAAAAACATTTCCTTGAGCAAAAGCAGAAATCTAAACTTTACAAAAATAGCAGCATTGCTAATAAACCTCTGTGGTTTTCTTTCAAGGCCTCCAAGAAAATGCGGGGCCATTTTCTGCACTATGACTACGACCCTTATACTGTCGGAACATTATCACACACTGAATCTTTTTGCCTCCTCCCTGACTCTACATGAACATACTTCAGGCTTGCCACACATGGCTGAAACTGGAAGAAGACGCTTTCTTTGATACTATCTAGCATCCAAAGGAGGGTACATGACAGTGCTTTGCTGTAGGTCTAGGTAGAAGGAAGAAGGAAGGGAAGGGTGTTCACCTTTTTTGACAGAACCCGGAACAGGTTTTATCGGCCAGGTTGAGGCATTCGCAGCGCTCCGCTGAACGCCGGCGCCGACGAGAAGACGGGGGACTTCCAAGGCCATAAGGAAGGAGTTTACTGGAAAGGAAGACGAAACATATTAGGACAGTGTTGGTGAAAGCATGTGAGAATCTGGGATATGCTACAGTATTGTAACAATACATGGTACAAGTGTTTGTCCAACACTGAAAACACTTGAGCTACTGTGTTGTAGCATTAAGCTAGCTAAGAGCTTTTAGGTAGCTAGGGTCATTTTTGAATCATGTTCTCTTCTCTTTAGTTCAAAATAATTGTGTTTGTTTAAAGTCAAAACTGCTTCCAGCTAATGTAAATCTGCTCAAAGATTGTAGGTCAACCATTTGAGAAATATGAATCAGCCTACCATAATGACTTATTGGGGCTATGACCTGCTCCTGCAACAATGCAATGCCCCAATCATGTCCTGGACATACAGGTTTAGACAAGTCAATCCTAAAATTAAATACAGAGTTTAATCCCAGATCAAATGTACGTTGAAGGGTCTTGAACACATCGTCTTCAGTGATTGTAATGTGGTGTTAAATGCATGTATCCTCGTCTTAAATTTGTCTTTGTTGATGTTGCAAATGGAGCTGTTGTGATGCAAGAAAAATGTCAGACTTGATCTGAAAATAAAGTATTATCGTGTCTCGGTTTGGTAACAAATGCAGCGCTTTGAATGTATGATTTTTGCAGCCTCACCTTGGCGTGTTGACCCAGATAATATCCAGGTGGCAGAAGTATATGCATTCTTTATCATCCCAGCTGTTGCAGGAGCAGCGTTTGGTCCTGACGTGGTGTGGATGTGGAGCCTGAACCGGCAGCTCTGCCCGCTCTGATAAGGGGAGTCCACAACCTGGAAAACCACAAAAGGATCCCGAGGTTAAAAAAGTGCCAACTAATACTTTGCAGTATGACTCTACAGTTAGGCACTATCACATGTAAATACAAAGAAATCCAACTTGGCGGGTTAACACCCACTTGTGCGGTTTAACAAATGAGATTGTGATTAATGGTGGAACATATTTGGTATATTATGAATCAAGGATCTTTATCCAAGTCAAACAGTCGTGCTACAAATGATTAAATCAATAATGCTGTGGTAACAATATGATTACTTTTCAATAAAAGGTGAAATAATATTCTCTTGAAGGCTGAACTCAGCTCTTATGTTGTACTTTCTGTGGCGACTGGAAGACAGTCAAAGGATTCTTTTGCTCATCTAATTTCTGCTGTTTTTTTAATTTACTATTTTGTAACATTGTTTATTTTGGTAAACCTTAGCCCTAACCTTAAAACTTTTATCGAAACCAGCAGAGAAAGAACTGATCATGTGTGGCATGAACCGTCAAAGGGAATATATAAGGAAAGAAAATTAACTGATAAAAGAAAATAATGATTCACCTATAAAATTCAAAAAAATGAGTCACATGTATTAAAAACAAATCTTGAACTACAATTAAAAGACATTATTAGATATTAAATCAAAAAACTAAAAATATATGAAACTATAAAGTAATAAAAAAACTAAACTTCCAGCAAATTATATTAAATACAAAAGTATTAAAAAAGTATTAATCCTAAACCAGCCGAGAAAGATCTAATAATTTGTTGCATGAACAGACAAATATAATATATAAGAAAAGAAAATTAATACATTAAAAAAAAAATTCACATACAAAAATGTACAAAGTTAGTTCAAGTATAAAAAAAAATAATAATAATTTTGAAAATAATAATAATTTAATTCAAATAAATTATTAAGTATTAGATAAAATAAAAAACAATTCTAAGAAATCCAAAAGTATTTAAAAAACTACGTAAAATTCTAAGAAATTAAGTAAAAAATAAAAAAATCTAAACAATTCCAAGAAACCAAATAATAAAGTTACTCACCCTCTTGCAGAGCCATGCAGATGATGAATAAAATCAGAGTCTTGCACATGAAGGAAGCCATCATCCTGTCTGGTGTCCTGATTGTGTAAAAGCAGCAGCAGTCAGCGGACACACTCCGAGTCTTTAAAGTCTTTAAAGTCTTTAAAGTATGTTGAGGCTGGAGAGCAGCAACAGGTGCTTTGTGTTCACATTCCCAGCCAGGACATCTACTTATACACCCCCCCTACCCACACACCCCTCCCACCCCCACCCGTGGCTGATATCATGACGGCCCCTCCTACCTCGGTGTACTCGTCACAACAAAACACAAAAACACGCACACACACACACACACACACACTCCACCTGCCCTCCTCACATTCCTGCAGTGATCTAAACATACAGTACTGTCAGCGCCCCCTACAGGCCAAGGAGGGCAGACTGAAGATTTTGGAGCCAGAAGACTTTATTTTCTCCTGGTATTCAGTACATTTCAACTGGATTGGAATTAGACTTTTCACACCCAAAAAAACACAAATATTGAGAGTTTTTTGCTGTAAACTTCGATCATCATTGGACCTTAAACCTAAACTAAGACTATGAGTGACAAAAACGTACCAAACTTGAAGCAGTGTAACTTTTATTCTTGTATTTTATACCTGCCTTATTCTATTTCAGCTTTTTTTTAATTTATTTATTTATTTTTAT
This sequence comes from Bovichtus variegatus, assembly GCA_943593645.1. NCBI lineage: Eukaryota > Metazoa > Chordata > Actinopteri > Perciformes > Bovichtidae > Bovichtus > Bovichtus variegatus. Next base: position 2,358,831 of record CALSCE010010855.1, on the reverse strand, counting down.
ATTCTCTGTGCTCTTTAATGACTGTTTTTTTAATTGTGTTTGAACTTTGTATTGAACTTTGAATTGCCTTGTTGTTTTAAATGTGCTATAGAGATAAACTGGCCCTGAAGTCGTGTGTGGTGTACATTCATTATCATCATTAGCAAAACCAGAGTGTACAAATACTCTGTTACAAGTAAAAGTCCTGACATTTTTTTTGTTTTTTTTTAGCAAAATATACTTAAAGGACCAAAGCTAAAATAACTCATTAATCTCATTTATATCATAAATGGACTGGACTGGATTATAATCAGTGCATTAATGTAAAAGCATCACTAATGTTGCAGCTGATGAAAGTGGAGCTCATTTCTAAATAACATTTTCTAACTAAACTGAACCTGCAAAGTAGTTAGTAGTTAGTAGTTACTAATGTTGTCAAATAATGGAGTAAAAAGTACATTATTGGCTTCCAAAATGTAGTGAAGTAGAAGTATAAAGTAGCATAAAATGTAAATATTCAAGTACAAGTAGCTCAAAATGTTACTTTGGACATAAAGGATAAAATGAACAAACCAAATATCTGAGTAAGTTGTATGATGTCATATCACCACTGCGAGTAGTCACTATCACTACATGCTTCACTAAGACACACACACACACACACGCACGCACGATACACATTGTCTATATTCAGCTCTGGAATTCCTTATGACAAATCAAGTAATTGCAAAACTTTCATGAAGAAGTCAGATGAAAGTCAGAGGATTGTTTCAAAGACAGGAGGTCATGTGAGGCCACGACGTGCCTCCTGTTTTTTCTTTCTTCTTTTTTTTTTTTCCAGAGGCGTGGCGCCTGCAGGATGAGGCTGGAGCAGAAACAGACGGAGGGGCGTGCACGAGCCACGCAGCTGATATGAGGATGATAAACTCGGGGAGAGGTGTCAGCACAGCACCCTCCAGTGAGGTCATGGCACGATCTCCACCCCCACCCCCCCACCCCCTGTTCTGTCACACAAACAATATCTCAGCGTCATAAAGAGATACGCAGCCAACTGCTACATCAGCTTTCTGTAACCCACACACACACACACACACACACACACACACACACACAGTCGCCCACACAGTCTAAACAGTTACATATTGTGATGTAAACACAATTTCTCACTCTCATCAGTCATATAGTTCATATATATATCATATTACATTACATTACTTTACAGTTCATTTAGCTGACGCTTTTGTCCAAAGCGAATTACAATAAGTGCAAACAACCAGGAGGATACGACTCTAAAGAGCGAGAGTCTTGTAAGTACATAAGCTTCAAATAGGTGAAATCATACAAGTGAAGAATAGCTTCAAATAAGCCAAACCAAAGTAAGAGCAACAAAGACAACAAATAGAATTAAAAAAATTAAAATAATAATTTTTTATTTCTTTTTTATTTTATTGACCGAAGTACAGTTGAAACAGGTGGGTTTTCAGTCTGCGACGGAAGTTGTGAAGACTTTCAGCTGACCTGGTATCAATGGGGAGCTCGTTCCACCATTTTGGAGCCAGGATAGCAAACAGGCGGGTTTTATTTGAGGGGCATCTGGGTCCCACTCGCAGTGAGGGAGCAGCGAGCCGATTGGCCGATGCAGAGCGAAGTGAGCGAGCTGGGGTGTGTGGTTTGACCATGGCTTGCATGTAGGAAGGGCCTGATCCATTAACAGAACGGTAGACCAGCACCAGAGTCTTGAAGCAGATTCGGGCAGCCACTGGTAACCAGAGAAGGGAGCGGAGGAGCGGTGTAGCGTGGGACAACTTGGGTTAAAGACGGGCTGCTGCATTCTGGATGAGCTGTAGAGGTCAGATGGCACATGTAGGAAGTCCAGCCAGGAGGGAGCTGCAGTAGTCAAGAGATGACAAGAGCCTGGACCAGAACCTGTGTTGCCTTCTGGGTCAGTAGGGAACGTATCCTCCTGATGTTGTAGAGAGTGTATCTGCAGGAGCGGGCTGTTGCAGCGATGCTGGTAGTGAAGGACAATTGGTCGTCCAGTGTCACACCCTGAATATCAGAGGAATCATCTATGGAGTGCCATTCCCATCAATATTAAAGTAAATAAATAAATATGCCTTTGAAATAAATAAATATGCTTATGAAATACATCCTGAAATATATAAATGAGGCTATAAAAATATAATATAATATATATAATGAGTTAATACAATTCAATAAATTAATAAATAGTTTTATTTTTAAAAAGTTTTTTTAAAGGACTACTTTGATTTATTTCAGGATTTATTTCATAGACATATTTATTTATTTCATAGGTAAATTAATTAATTTATGGATCTATTTAATATTGAAAAAAAGTGCATTCAGCACTACAGCCAGGAGATAATATTTTTACAAAAGAGACCAGTTTCAAAAATGTCTATTTCTACTACATATACATCTATGCTGCATAGTGCATATTGTGTATACTTCTATTTCTTTTGGAATTTACCCACATTTTTCTTGCAATTTGTATCTTATGTCATTGATTATCTGCTCTTATTATTGTTAAAAGTACCAATTTGCAAAATTTCGTTTTAGTAACACAAATGCATCCCTTTCTTAAATATCTTTTTTATGAAATGTATCTTTTAAACTTTTAAATATTAAAGAATAAATTAGTTTCATGCACTTCTTTTTACTCTAAATGTTTTTCAAGTCCAACCAAAGTAGAAGCCAGACCAAAAAAAAAACACATCAAGAAAAACAGAAAACAGGAAAGAGAATAATTGTTGTTAATCTCAAAGATGGAAAAAATCTTGCGAATGTTGAGGAATTTCACATCAGAGTTCCAGGAATTTAGAAGATGGAGACACCTACAGACACAGGAAAAAACACTGCAGAAACAGAGTGTGTGTGTGTGTGTGTGGTCATAGTTAATAGGTGTTGTGTGTCGGGGGGAAATGGCGTAAGGATATCACAATGCAGAAAGACTGGCACTGGACCAACTATGTATTACACCGACGAAGAAAAAAACTCATCCGAAGCAAATATTTGTGCAGAGATGCAGACGGGAGGAGGAAGCCCCCTGTCCCCTGTCCCCTGTCCCCTGCCTCCTGCCCCCTTCCCCGGCTGCGTTCCCCACGCAAGGCCCGGTGACTCTGCGGCCGTGGTGTAAGAAATGTGCCCTTATCTATTTCGCACTTCCGGCTGCCGCCGAGGGCGTCGGAGGAATGTGAGGCGGCGCGATGATAAACACGTGGAGGAGCCGTGGTTGCGGAATCCTTTTGAAAATTCCTCGAGGATGAGATGAAACGTATGTGCTCTGACACAATAACACACAAACACACATCCAGGACGCAGTGGAAAGTAAAACATAAAATGTGTGTGCTGAGGCCAAACATCCGCTGTCAGTTTGTCTGTAGTTAGCTGCACAGCATGTCTGGCTAACCGCGTGGCTACTTTAACAGTAAACAATAAGTCATGAATCTAACGTGTTCGTCC
>CALSCE010010855.1:2319268-2347827 GCA_943593645.1 Bovichtus variegatus | reverse complement strand
CGGGGGAGACTGGTCTCAGAGCGGCGGGGGAGACTGGTCTCAGAGCGGCGGGGGAGACATGACAACTGGACGGGGACGGGGAGGAAGGGGGTGACGGGCTACGGGGTGGAGACGGAGGTTGAGTGCTTGGAGAACGGGAGCCTCCGGAGGCGTCAAAGCGTCTGCGGGCAAACAGAGCTCTCATGGCGCTGGCCGAGCTCTTCTGGGTGGACTCCTCAGATTGGCTGGGTTCAGGCTCCATCGGCTGGCCTCCTGCGTGACGTTTCTCGCCGTCAGAAGAGGCAGAGTGTGACAGTCCAGCCGCCTCGGGGGTGCTGTCTTCATCACGTCTGCCATCTTCGTCCCTGCTGTTGTCATCCGCATCGTGTCGACTTTTGTCTTTGGGAAGTGAACGTTCTTCACACACTCCTAGGGGAGGAAAAAATAAAAGTCTCTTTTCAACACATTTGTTTTACTTCTTCTCCCTTTTTTCTTACACTAACAACTTAAAACAATTCACCATCAAGTGTCCCGGGCTGATGTTGATCCCCAACCAAAAATACTTCTGCAGTTAGCAGGCGAATTCTTGGAAAAATTAAAATAGCGCAACTCATTTGGAAAAAATCTATACAAAAATGCAATATCAGCTATAACACCTGAACACCTGTGGGAGTGTGTGAAATCTTTTAGCAAGCGAGCAGAGAACTTCGAACGTGTACCGATAATAACGGATAAATGGTTGAGATAGTTAGATGAGTAACAGCTCGGTGGGTGAAGTAACTAAAAGTGATGGTTTGAAAAAGCTAAATTCAAAGAGTAAATTGTTGAAATGGATTAAAGTAATAACTAAAGGGTTGAAATAGCAGAAAGTAAAAGGATAAATGTTTAAATACTTACAAAGCTAAAAAGTAACAGATAGCTAAATGGTAATTGTTAGGTTAAAGTAATGGATAAATTAAAAAAAAGTATTATTATATTATAATAATACTAACATTATAATATCCAGTTTATTATTTTTAAATAGAGATGTTTGGAACATGAGATTAATTCAAATTTTTTTTTTACTTTTTCTATGCAGTCAGTCATACAATTCTGGTAGAAACACTATGTTAAAGTATTTTATTTTCAATTAACTTTCCTTTTGTGTCATTAAAGTCTTAACTTTCCTAACTGCACCACCGTGTAGCGACATCCAGCACATAATGTTTAACTGTAAGAGTGTAAGTGTTGTACATTTCTTCCCTGGGTGTAACACATAAGAGCCTCTCCCATGTTTCTCCTGCATATCTTCCATCTTGGCGTCCCCAGATCTTGATATGCTGCTAACCAATGTTTACGTTTCTCTTCAAACAAATGTGAAATATTGAAGCTCAATCGAAGTGACAAAGTCTGTAAGCCAACAATTAATAATTAATTCAAAGTAAGTCTCATGCGGCTCAGGTTACAGAGGATATAACTGTGGGGAGTCACCGATAAACGGACCGCTTGTGATCTTCTCACATATTAATTAAATAAAGCAAATTACTTCATGTAGTCCATCTACTCCGAAGAGGGAATTATGAATTACATTTTATAATAGTTTCTTCATTCTCATCCCTGGAGAAGCATATTTAAAGTCCAACTGAAATCACAAAATGTATGACTTTTTGTTTGCTTGTCGTCTTGCGGAGAGACCTGACAAAGCATCTATTCAGACTTTTAACAAATCGCCATCATAATGTAGTTAATTCGGCATCATTTTAATCCATTTATTGCAATGAAATCACAGCAAAATCTGTTTATTTTGGGTTCACGTTGCGGTCGTAAACCAGGCGATCAGCAAATGATCCCGGGGTCGAACTGGTAGTCACGTTTGGTGTGAACACAACGTGAGTGTTACAACAAAAACAACCTCATGAAAATTACATCATACCTTCATCTGTGCCATCCGGGTAACAACGGGCTTCTTCTCCACGTGCCTCAGACCTCAGGTGATCGATGAAGCTTCCTGTAAAATACAAAAGACCGGTTGAGCTCACAACGGAGGCATGATGAACACGGAAATCACAAAAATGATAATGTCCTCACCTTTGGCTTTGGGGGAGAGGTTACAGTGTTTGCAGTTATATGGCGGGGATTGTGTGACGCCATGGGTGCATTTTTGCAGCACACTGGTATTCTTACAGTCCTCACATTGGCACATCCCTCCACCTTCACCTCCACCTCCACCATGCATGACAGCATGCTTCTCATTTGATCTGTAGGTGTGAAGAGACAAGAGGTTTCAGTATCAGAGCTTTTCCCTCTCAGTTTTCTATTGATGCTGCTCCTCTCAGGATTATAGTCACAATCAATATGAGTGTAACTGGACCTGACGGACAGGCTCAGCACCTGTAAGCAGCTTTTTACTGCCTGTATTTATCTGGTGTAAGTATGCTATCTGTTTGGCCTTTACTGCACAGTGAGCTCACACTGTGGCAGCTGGAACCGGGGCACCCACTTCAGCTTCAACAGAGCAGCTTTCATAAGCCAAAACCAGCCCCCCCCCACACACACCTCCTCCCACTGCATTATAACCCCATCACAGCTCACACCACCACGAGTCCAAACAAGGGGGAGCCTACGATGTGGCCCAAGGTCCGGGCTTTTGCTGCAGCCGGCCAATAAAAACAGGCCAGAGAGGGAGGGAAACCCTGGCCGAGACCAGCTGCTGCTCCAAATAAGCATGAAAAAACACAGAAAATGAAAACACATTCCTACGACAAACAATCGGTGTGATTATAATCGGCTTCTATTTTCACTGCAGGCTGCACGGCTGGATGAACTCGGCAGGTATCATAAACGGTGGCTTTTAAAAGTCTTGAAAAACGTTCCAAGTTAATGAAAGAGAAACACTTCATGCCGGGACACTAACACACTCCTACACTAACTCTACAGAGCAGCTATATTTCATCAGCATTTCATGCACCTATTCACACCCCAGATTTGAGCCTCGGTACCCCTGCTGCCTCCGTTTGGTCCTTTTGTCCCTGACACAGACTGAAACCCAGAGAGGAGGAGAAAGCGAGCAGGCTCGAGGATGACTCACTCTTTCAGGAAGGCTGTGAGAAGCGTCAACATGAGTCACAACAGGGATTTGTTCACAGACACACTCCCGAACCGAAAAGAGACGCGCAGATGGCACCTTCTCTGCACTCGCCTGCATCGCAGCGGTGCTTATTTCAGATGGGTATCAGAAGTACTGAGCGTGTCTGCTTTAACCTCGCTGCAAATATATGTGAGAAGACAAATAAATAACAGAACTGTGTCCAAATGAATTCACAGCTTACATGTTTGCACACTGCATTTTAGTCACGTTATCTTTTCAACATGGATTAAATGACCTTTCTGATCCGATCTCTGACTGCTTTTACCATTTACAATTATTAAGAATCACAATTGCTCAAAAAACAAAGAGGCAAGGGGTAATATCCAGCAAGGTTATTACTGGCTGCTAGTTCACTTACTTTTATTATGCTTATTTTTGCCCTGGTTGTTAATTCATTTTATTACACGTGTTTTTCTCTTTTATTTTATGTTAGCGCACTGCGCTGTAAATGTCCACACTGTGGGACGAATAAAGGATTTCTGATTCTGTCCTGAACTATGAGTCTGGGACAAACAGCACAAATAGATATCAGGACACCTGTGTTGTTTTCACTTCGTTTTAACACATCGTCCATTTCAGAGTTATTATCCAGCAATACAGCACGAAGCAGAAGTATGGTTTCTATAGTTACTTGCGTTTTAAGATGCCATTTAATATGCGGTATTTAGAACAAGGGTTAAACTACAGGTTGGTTTGTTCGAGGTGCCAGCTAATCAGAAACAAGCCTCTTCTATGGCAATGACATCCAAAAGTTTATTGTGAGTTACAAGTTGCACTTCACTCGGATTGTGTTCATCCAATTAAATTCTAGAAAACTACAAGCGTGCTCCGACAGCGCAGACATCTCGCATTGTTCACAAAAATCTACTTTAAATCGTCACACATGTACACGCAGTGAAATGTAGACTCTGCATTTAACCCATTCTAGTGTTAGGAGCAGTGGGCAGCTTCTGCACAGCGGCCGGGGGAGCAGTGTGGGGGTCCGCCCGTTATGGGTTCATTGGCCAATGCTACGCTCTTCCACCAAGTTTTAGGAAAATCGGGCAAGTAGTTTTTCCGTAATCCTGCAGAAAAACAGACCAACCAAACTGAAAACATAACTTCCTTAGAAGAGGTAATAACAGTGGGACCTTTTGGGTTTGAGTTTACTACTTAATAAGCTGAGTAAACCTTAAAACATGGACTTAAATCAGGGCCAGAAAATCCTAAAATCAAACCTCGTTCTGCCTCAAATTTTGATATTGCAACGCTGTTTGGATTCATTCCAGCCCACTTAGCCTGATTATTTATTAAAAAAAAAAAAGAAAATGGCATTATGATACTTTATCTATCTTAAAAACAATAGTCCGGTGCCCATATGAACATTTAAATTACATGTTCTTCTCTTCTCTCCAGTTTGTCGGCCCAATCCCATTTAGTATAGCTCTCTTTAATAATTAATGCTATTTATGTATTGTATATGTTCTACTCATTCTATGAGTGCCAGTGTAAGAGAATGATATGTGCTGCAGCTCCATGTGAATGGCTCGGATGCTTGGTGTAAATGAATTGTGGAAACGAGGTAGTTTCCTGGCTTCAGCCCCTCAACAGACGGCTGTATTGGTGCAGACAGCCAACCCTTGGCCTCTCCAACATGGTGGACAGACAACAGTTTCCACAAGGTACCACAATATGTGACGCAGGCCCTCGACACTGTAAGTAATGAGGGATTCAATGCTGTAAATACAGACCATATGTCACCGGTAAACTTATTAGCTAATGTTCTTTCTGAGCTGTTCATAAGTTCACGCTCACCCTCTCTCAGAGATCCAGACTTCGGGAGGTTGTTGACTTCTGGAGCAAGACTGTAATTCCTCCTCCTCATTTTTCTTCTCCTCTTCCTCCCGCTCCTCTTTTCTGTTTGACCTGTTGTCATCTGCTGACTGCTGTAACTTCCTCGTTCCCTCGTGGTCTCTGCCGTGTGACTGGCTGTTGTACACCTACACCCGAAAGAGACATGGGCAAATTCACCAACTCTGCTCCAGCATGCCCAGGGAGACAAAAATTGGGAAGTCTCATTGAACGTTTGTGTTTCAGAGCATTTGTTAAAGCACATATACTGTATATATTTTACCATTGGGTGGCTTTCTTGTAAAGATTTTTGTACTTGTGTCATGAACATAAAAATGTAGGGTATATTCCCAGTATATTCCCTGCCTTTGTGGGGATTATGGCTCCCGTTAGAATTGCAAAGATACAATCTTGCAATGCTAACCCACACTTTGTGGGACTTTTAATACACCAGAGGAAAAAGCAAGAATGTAAACCATGCAAGGGAGACCCCTGGATCAATTCAACCTGGACTTTGGGTTAGTTTGAATTCTTTGAAGTGGGGTTGTATGAGGTACTTATTCATATCCAGGGAACGTATTAGAGCCACATAAAAAATTCAAACTCAGTTTAAGTGTACGCTATATTTTGATTATTTTCATTACTTTACCTTGCTGTCAGACAGCCCTTTCCGACGGGGAACTGAAGCCTTTATCTATGCTCTCTTTAAAGTCACCAGACTCCAGACAAAAACAGTAATTTTACCCTGCAAAACACGGGAGTTACCGATCTGCCTCGGTCTGTAGTTTGTTTGGTATTTTAAAGGGTTAGTTCGGATTCACCAAAGTCACACAATAACACAAAGTCCCACAATAACACAAACGGCAACGTAAAGCAGTGAAATTATTCTAAATATAGTGTACACTTAAACTGATTTTTTTAGGTGGCTAAAATACATTTTGCTGCAGACTCTGTCCATCTGCTGTAAGAAATACACTCACATTGTTTAAGTACTGCAAACAATCCAAACTATCCCTTTAACTTCAGGTACCAACCATCTAAATGTGGAATCTTGGTTTCAAAAGTGACTCAAAACCTATTGCATGTGAAATTCTCTTTTTGTACACACAGTGCTGTCTTACAGAATTGTAATCAGTGGTTAGTGTTGTAATTACCTCAGTGGAGCAAGGTCTTTTGTTGTCCTCTTGCTCCATTGACTCAGTTGTCCTGACTGTCATGGGGGATAGGGTGTAGATGGAGGGACTGCGCCTCTGCTTGCAGTGCAGCAGAGAGAGAGCTGTCTTGCTGGAGAGACCAGGTGGGTTGGGGTCATAGCCGCTCGTGGACCACGATGAATACACTGAGGGCTTCTGTTCATCCAGGGTAGAAGGGTTTGGTTTAATGTAGTTTAAATAGCACCAGCTATTACAGGTGCTGGACTGCAGACTGGGGTATGATGTTCCGACATGTGTGACGGGAGAATAAACACTGGATAGACATGTCTGATTCTCCCTTTTGAGTTCCTGATTGCACGTGTCCACTGATGCCTTGTCAACACATCCCACCTCCTTCTCCTCTTCTTCTTTTACTCGTTTCTGCTGCTGCTGGGTGGGGAGCTCTATGCTGTTTGAAGGGGAAAGCATGCGCTTGTTACCCCCTGAGCATGATATCCTTAGGCCCTCGTCAGACCACGATGGTACGTCTGGACTTACGTTCCTATGGTTTCTGTATTCAGCTGTCGGGATGCCTATATTGTGTGAAACAGGGGAATCCTGGGGCCCAGGGGGGGTAAATTGAGAAAATGTGGTGTATATGGCACATGCTAGGGTGAGGGTGTCTGTTTGAAGACGCACTGCTACTGCTGGAGAAGTGACTGGCCTCAGTAATTCTAGACTGGAAGAGATGTGAGGCACGGACGGATTTACTCGAACCTCTGAATAATCCTCATGTGGTAAGGGAATCTCTAGCTTCAGCCCTGTAGACATGGGGAGGTAGCGAGCTCTGGCTGCGCCCGATAGTCCATGTGTAGGATAGGGCTGTGGTGCTTGAGGAGGGGACTTCTCTGTATGGATGTGTGAGGCCTCTTCTTTCACAGGATCTACATTTGGAAGTTCTGTGCTGCCTGTTAACTGAATATTTTGACTGAGTTTCCACTGGGAGAAGATCTCTTTGCATTGTAATCTCACTGGATTACGTAAAACTGTGTCACCGGATGAAGGAGAAGCAGGTGACCTGCTGCAGTACACAGAAGTTGGGCTTGCTTGAGAAGATGTGGTGGAGGTGACGTGTTCAGGACTACAGCTCTGTATGGTGCACCGTTCCTCCTCCTCCTCATCTGGATCTCTGATAGCAGTGTGTCTCATAAGGAGACATTTTCTTCTTTCCCTCCAGCCCACTGCAGAGCGCTCAGGGGACAGGCAACTGTAGTCAAAAGACTTACTGCGGGTCTCAGACATGAGGACACTTGGTTGGGGATCATGGGGCGCCTGCTCTGATGCCGAGCGCCTCATCTCTCTGTGCTGATGCACCCCAGGCACCGTCAACATGTGAGGAGCTCTTGATCTCCTCAGGGGCGTTGATCCTGCTATGTCCATGTCTGGTCTATTGGACTCCTCAAAGGATGTGGAACGACTGGATGCATAAGATGCACTACTGTCCTGACTAGGGCTGCGGGGCAGGGATATAGAGTCGAAACTGGATTCCCCGGAAGACTGGGCGGCCTCTGCTAGACGTAAGCGCTTCTTCTTTGGAGGAAGCTTTTCAATGGGGAGCTGGGCCAGAGAGGGGCTTCTCTGTGGCCACTGAAACTCATCGGGTTTCTCTGAATGTTTCGCTGTGGAGGTTGGCTCTATTGAGGACGCTATACTCATGTTCGAATCTTCTGTGACCAGTATTTCTGGAACCCGCACACTGTGTTGGCGGACCAGCTTTCGAGATGCTAGTTTTGTCGACAGTTGGGGTTGTTTCTGAGGCACCAGTTGATATTCGTCATGAGGTGGAGAGTTTTTTGTTGCCTCAGTGCTTTGATTCTCATTGCACAAAGACTCTTGTTTTTCAAATGAACTAGTATGTTGGATTACTGAACAGGTTTGTAGTGTAGGTCTTCTCTGGCCCTCATAAGCTACACTGCTTTCATCTTTACACTGTCCTGACAAGAGGGCAGGAGAGGGTAATGAAGGAGAAGAGGGATCATCAAATTCAAAACTCTCTTCCTTCCTTCTCTTGCGCATCGCTGAAGCTCCTGCTCTGACTGTGTGGTTAATTAGCTGTGAGCACCCCATTTGACTAATTACCACCTCATTTCTGGGATGATGTGCTAAGCACAGGCTTTGCTTGTGTTTCTTATAGCCTTCCCAATCTTTGCATCCGGTGCCACAGGCCTCGCACTCATATGGCTGCGGTTGGCTTTGCTTGTGGTCAGGCACAGTGGTAACACTGTCAGGGTAAAGTGAATGAGAAACCTCAGGTTCCTCTTTTGTGAATTCGGCACCAAGTGGGATTTCAATAGCTGGCTGCCGTCTTAGCATCCCGTAACGACGAGAGGCCGGCTGTCGTTCATCAAAAGACTGACTGAGGCGGAACTTAGTGAGGCCGGCGCTGGAGGCGTCAAATGAACTAGCTGCAGATGGCATTGAGTGACTTCTCAATAAAGGGGCGGTGGATGTTTGGCCAGCTGGCTGCTCCACATTTACGGATACATGATGAAATTTTTCACATGGAACTCCCATGGTGATGGAGCCACTGTTTTTGTAGCCCAAATCTCCAGCTTTGGGGCTGTGAACAAGTGTTTCTTTCATAGATGCATTCTTTTGAGACTCTGAACTATTCTTTCTGGAGAGTGAGAATCTCCTGGGTTTTACACTGTCAATTTTACTGGTGTCCACCACTGCCTCGTTGATAGTGATGAGTTTGGTGATATGGTCGATGACCTGCTTCTTTGGGACTGTGAATGGGATGCTTTTGTCCTCCTGACCAGAGGGCTGCTGGTTATGGTGCCGGGACATCCTATGTAGGTGTCCGAGACGTCCATACTTGCCGAGGATGATCTCTGCATAGCTTTTGGCACTTGTGTTCGGGGGGCTGTCCTGTGACTGCTCAGTACTTTCAGAGCGAGAGAAATAGCCTGATTCTGTACTGCCTTTACTCCCTAAAATTAGAGATGAAGTCTTTTCATCAGATGAGTCTCGAGGACCATGTTTTCCTCTACTTAGACGCAGGGCCAGTCTCTTTTTCACTGCGTAGGAGTCATCATTTCCTCCAGTGCAATCTTTGGGCCTGTCTGTTTCATGACTCTTGATTGAGGCTACGCTGTCTCGTCTTTCTGTAAGTGAGGATGCTGATGATAGCTGTCTGGTTTCATCTTCTGACTCAGTGCCTTGCTCCTCTAAAGATCTCGGCTCCCCAAGAGCCAGACCTGCCTTCACCCTGTGGGTGTGTGATTTGCGGTGTTTGTACAAGTTACTCTTGGTCTTAAAAGAGAAGCCACAGGGGGCACAGGGATAAGGTCTTTCCCCTGTGTGGGAGCGAATATGTTTCTGTAGGACACTAGGCTTTGCACATGCACGGCCGCAGTACGTGCAGACGTATTTGCCTGGTCTCTGAGGCTTGCGCTCACGCTTCTGTTTTGGGGTGCCCTCCTGGGTGTCTGGTTTAGATGGGGCGGGGCCACCTGCTGAAGAAGGTGAGCCTGGTGACGAACTAGAAACTGGGGTTGCTTTTGTTGCCTCATGTTTGTGTTCCAGCGCCGTATCTGAGTCGACGCTCTGCCGCTGGTGCCTGAGACGTTTACGTCCAGAATGCTGTCGTCTGGACTGTTTGGGTTGCTGTAGCGTGCCATGGGGCTTCGGGGAGCCAGTTTGCTGTTGCCGACGCGGCTGGGAGGGAGACTTAGGCTGCGGGCCTCGTTGAGGAGACTCTGGTTGACAATGTTCTTGACCTGCGGACTGCTCCCCGGTCGTCAGGCAACTATGCAAGGCCTCCATAAAATGGACAGCCTCAGGTAGACACGTGGGATGCGTCTGCCTGTGCCAGGCTACGGAGTTCAAGCCAAATCATTAACTGGATAATGGGTTTAATGTGAGTGAATTCTTCTATAACATTACATCCACTTTAGTTGACGTCATAATTTTCACTTAAACTTTATCGCTTGAGAGCAGAATGATGCCATCAAATGTAGAACGGCGGCATCAAAAAATGCAGCCGTGATATGTCATGTGCTGTGGAGGAAGTCCTCTGCCACGCTGACCTAAAGTATCCCATCATGAAGCACTCAGCCAGTCCTTGCTGCCACACAGTCTGACGCTCAGTTGACTCAGCTGTATGTATGATTCTTCTGTCTTCTCAACAGGAAGATCTGCAAAGAAAAAACAACATCATTATATATAGAATAGCGCATACAACTTTAAAACACACATAACCCAGTGACCCTCCATTTGTCAAATATAGATATTTATGTTTCATGTGTTACATAATCCCTGTGTGTGTCACATTGTTCATCTTTCACTTTCCCGCGGATGCTGAATACTTTTAAATTAGAATGGTTTATGTAATATTTTTGTATAAAAATATATCAGCATGCAGCAAATAAAAATGATTATTCTGCTAACATTCCCAGAGAGAGGCACTATGTCCAATGACTGTGACAGGAACATTTCACATAACAGCATAATCTGAAATTGTCAAGGTCTCCAATGATTTCTAATCAACCATGCATTACTCATTTTAAAACCGGAACACAATATTTTTCTGTCGGACAGCCTTACATATCCAACCCACTCCAATAAAATCAGTAAATGCTGCAAGACAGAGCAACAACAAAAAAAATAGATGCACTGTAAAACGTTTTTTTGTTTTCAGAAGGAAATACAAGACTTATATTACTAATATTAAAATGTCATAAAAGCACCTTTTTTCTTTTTTGGTCTTAATGAAATTGCCTTGCATAAAGTTTTCTTTCCAAAATGAATTACATTAGGATTACCTAAGAGACTGTGGCATGCAAGAGTGTCTCTCAACAAGCTCTAATTAATGCTCCATGTTTGCCATGTTGCGTCGTCCAGGATGGTGATTGGCTGTTAGCTGTGATTGCATTGCACAAGGTGACTGAGTGGAGATACTGACGAGAACACCCAATGCTTTTTGGTGCCAGCATACTGAAACAGTAAACAAGGCATCCCACGTACTGACCAGCTGGTTTCTACACCCACGTGCTGGTGGAAGCTGCTGGATTATATCCAAATTACTGCTAACAGGTTGATAACCATCTTTGGTTTAATTTGAGGGAAGAGTATACATCGGAGTATTGGATGAATATTAAACCAACATTACTTTTCTTTATTACAAAAAACTATCTGTACTTTGTAGAGGACTATTCAGGTGCCATAGGCCTCAATCTCTTGCAGTGACACCTGTGCTAACGCAGGTCAGACAGGTAGTGGAAGTGGACTTCTTACAGAACATGACGCCTCAGAGTTCAGACTGTGAGACGTTCAGAGCCCCCGCACTTGCAGTTACAGAACTAGGACTTGAAAACCAAGTGCCATTTTCTTAAAAATCATGCAATGCATCTCATTTACACTTGCATGTGTCCCACTTCCGGAGTTAACTAAAGACTTTTAATTTGCACCTCTCATGGTGCAAATGAACCTGGCAGGCAGATTGTTTCAACCCTTCTCTCCACACGGATCCCGTTCCCCCCCCCACGCTTGGCTCTCAGCCTCGGTGACTCTCTCCGTGAACTGTTGCAAGGCTCTGCTAGAAAACGCACGTCTGAGTGTAATGTTGTCGGTGTTGAAGTCAGAGTCGGACGACAGATGTTTGCTGCGGCAAATTACGACAAATTTAGAAAGAACTGTATACCAACGTCTTTCTAAAGTCACGATCCATCACAAATCAATTAGCCTGTACCAAATAGGGATGTCACGAGAACCAATACTTCGCTACCAAGTTGATGCCAAAATTATATAAAAAAGTAGCGGTAATCGTATTTCCCGGTAGTACCGTCAGGGCTCGAGTCCGGATTGGACTAGGAGATCGAGGATATATTAGCTATTACTAGCATTACAGACCTCAATCTTTGACCGAACTGTCGGCAGTCAAGTGGCTAATGTAGGCAAGAAGAAAGCTTTTTTTTTTTTATTAGTCTATCAATGTTATAGGGGTGGAAAGCTAATGGGTGGAGGGCTCTTTTATTCACTGTTGTACATCCTTTCTTGCACTATTTTATTTATTTTTATGCTTTAAGTATACTGTATGTTGCATTCTTGGAGAAGCCTGGGATTTAAGATTTCCATTGTCAACAATGATGCTGTAGTTTTTGTACATATGACAATAAAGCCTTTGAAATCTTTGAATGTTGAATCTTTCCAAAAAAACAATTCTGACATGTCTTGTACAATTCATGACTTTGTTCTTTTTTTGGTTTTCCAGTAAGCCATACCAGTGAGTCAGGGTGAATAATACAAGGTCCAGCACAACGTAATGTAATGCAGCCATCCTTAATGTTACTCATCAAACTTTTCCTAAAAGTTGATTGGTTGAAGTAATAGGTTATGTGTATATTATAGATATATATTGCATTTAGTGCACATCCCAAAAATCTGTACAGGCTACTACTGTATATAATAGCAGAATATAAAAGTTGTTCTCTCATGTATTTGCAGTGTGGGCATCAGTTACAGTCTGCAGAGTGAGCTCAAAATCTGCACATCACCTCAAGTTGAGTTAAAAAAAAAAAAAAACAAAAAAAAAAAGAAACCCTCTCTTATATAAATGTGTGAAAGGCTTCATCCATTCACACACACCACGCAGAAAGAGGAGAATATTGTATAAATGGCTTTTTAAAAATCTTGTCAATTTCCTCCTCTCACACTAATGGGCACCCAGCGGTGGTTCCTATGGTAACGGCCCTAAACCATGTGGTAGCAGATGGAAGGAGAGCTGGAGGGCTAAATTTATCTTCCAGCATCCTCACCGACTACAGAGAGAGGGAGAGAGCGAGGCAGGCAGGCGAAGGTGCCTCCCTCCTCGAAGCTACGGCTTTTTTTGGAAAGAGAATCAATACTTTGGGAGTCTTGAATTCGTACTTCACTGATACTCTATTCTGTCAGGAGGAACCAGAAAGGGAAATGAAATGGAAAACTAAGCTATATCATTTTTAATAATTCAACCATATAAACAATTTTAAACCCCTTCTTTCCTCCTCTTTTTGTGTCCTAACATTTCATGGGAAAATTGTGTCATATTTCCAAAGGCATATGCAACAGATTTTTGTGTAAAAATATCTGTATATAAGCTACTTAATAAGTGATTTCTAAAAAGACGTCCCAACAATGACATTCAAAGCATCCGAAAGTAGGAATTTCATTGACAATTTCATGATGAAACACAATGAAAACAGCGCGCTGATTTGAACTTGTAGACTCGTCTGATCTTAGCAACAAATGGCCTCATCTGTCGTTTTGTATCCAGAACAATATCAGCGCAGCTTCGTCGGCAGCCTGATAGTGGCGCTCTCCAGGGACAGAGGAGAGCCCTCGGGGAGTCAGCGCATACACAACCATTCCTCTGTGTGTGTGTGTGTGTGCACCTCGGGAGTGCTCCCCAGTCCACACAGGGGGGGGGGGACAAGCCAAGCATAGGAGGTTGGATGCACAACACAGGGAGCTCATTCACTCCCCGGCTGAGCTGTGAGCTTTAATACATACACAGCCCACGGACAACTCACTATGTGCACTCTACTTCATTCACACACACGAGCACAAGCACCCTCTGCAGCTGCACTGTCTGCATATATTTAAAACGGCACAAAATATTCTGCTCATTTCAAATGTCTCCGCTATGATTTTTTGTTCCTCATTGATTGTAGCAGCCTTTTGCAATAACAAAGACCCCCCCCCAATCCTCAATCACACACATCGAAATCACGGTAGATGACAGAAAAAGGATAGCAATGGCTTTTTTTTTTTTTTTTTTTTGTTACCTGGTAGCAGGTGGTGTTGTCCCTCCGATTGTGAATGACTGGAATCGGGGAGAGCGGAGAGAGCCAGAGGGAGGTGAAGGGAAGGAGAGAGAGAGAGAAAGGATGAATGAGAGTGACGAGGGGCAATCGAGTCTCTGCTCTACGTGCACTGGGCTGACAAACAGGTAGCCGAGTATATTATGCGTATGAATGAGGAGGAGGGGACACTCTCTCCTTTTCTATCTCCACCTCTTTCATACATACACCCCCCTGTTAGCATCTCTCTTTCAGGTCAAAGTGAAGTAGCAGCTCCTTATTTGGAAGTTGACGTAAGCTTGTGTTTCTTTTGGCAGTGGTGTCGGGCTGCACAGCTGGCAAAGCAGTGAGAGGTAGAGGGGCAGGGTGAGTGAGCGGTTGGTGTTTTAATATGACCGGGAAAAGGGGGTGGAGGGGGTTACTTCATAATTTTTTGAAAAACACAGTTTCCCCATTCAGGTCTCACTTTCCAGCATAGGTGGAGAGCGAGTGCTGCTGCATTCTGAGAAAACCCTGGAACATTTGAAAACATATAAGCGACCCAAATGGAAAAAAAAAGGCACAGGGATCCAGTTTTTAAGAGCAGCTCTGGAGAATGTCCACACACCACAGCGCGGCGTTCATGCTCCTGCCAGGGGTCCGGCTGAAACGAGTCCTGGCAGCTCTGACATCACTCCCAGCTCTTTTAATGCCATGGGTTTTCCCCCCCTCCCTCCCTCCTCCCTCCCTCCGCCAACTGACTTTTTTTTCAGCGGGCTGAAAGCTTGCAGACATGTGGAGCATTGAGGGAATACCAGCCGGTGGGATGAAGGCGGGCGGTCAGCAGCTCATCTGGAAAAGGGGAAGCTGAGAGGGGAATGGAAGCGAGCCCAGGGTGTCCATCCTGCACCGGGCAACAGAGGGGCCTTGTGAGTATCGGGCTCCAAATTTAAAGAATGGTCAGCTCTGACACTGACCTTTCTGGATTAAGGCTGCTGATGGACAGAGACAATTACTTGACCCTTAAAAGTCCCCTCTAAAGCCGCTTCTTTAAAACCTTGCATCATCAGTTTGGATATAATTTCAATCTACTGCACAAACACACCCAATACTATATATGTTTCCACCCCTTTTTTTACATGCAACAAAGACAGTGACTGGGGTATGTGAGGGTTAGTGTGGTGAAATGATGTGTGAACGATCTTTATTCATCGTACGATAACTATGTCAATAATAATAAAACTCACCCTGGATCTGCCATACATCATCAGGCCACAGCCCCGCTGAGATCAGCCGCTCACACCCTCTTATAAACAATTTCTCTCTGTATTTCACAACATTTGTTTGGTATAGCTTAGAGCTACGGTTGGTAATCTTGAGAAGCGAGCAAGAGTACGGTAGATGTTGAAATTATCCAACTGTAAAAACCCAGCCCAGTGTTGCCAACCCCTTTTTCAACGAGAGTAACTAGCGGAACTAACTCCCTATAGTCGCTAAATTGATTAACGTTGATGACAAATCCTCACAAATGAGAAGCTGCAATCTGCAATCTCACAAATTCACACACGTTGCAAAGCTCAGTTCTATGTTGCCAAGATCTGGATTAGAGTACAATAGTTTGCCCAAAGAAATCAGATTATTCTGGATTGTAGAATTATTGGGTCTTTGGCAACACCTGCAAACTCTACTTCCCACCCTGGGTGCTGGAATCTTCCCTCATAGAGTGGTGCAGGAATAAGTCCTAAAACACTTAAATGAGTTATCATTTTAGCACTTCCGGTTCCCTCGTCCTAAAGTCAATGGGTTTTTTTTTTTAATTGTTTTTTGGCTGGATGCCTGAGATAAGGTCACCAGCAGCTGAAGACATTTTAACGTTCAGTTCCTCGACATAAAATACGTCAGTAAAAACCATCACTCGTGAATTTTGAAGCTTTTACGTGTCTTTAAAAAGGCAGTTGCTAACAAGTGGCTAAATGAGACGACTAAACGCCATCACGCCGGAGAAAAACGCGTCCGTCTTTGGCTCCATGGAAGTGACGGGAGATATGCGACCGTGTTGTAGCTCTTATGAAGCCTAACTTTAGCTTATTTTTTTACGCCTTAAAAATCATTTGATGAACAAAACGTGTAAGTATTGTAAACGTTTGTGTGCCACAGAGTTTATCTTCTGCTATAATCCAAAATCCAATGGAAAAATCCCATCGGCTTTTTGTCGAGGGAACGTGGCGACGCTAACTTCCGGGTTTACACTTGATTAGATTCGACTGCTTTTCTAAAATTTGATATAAGAACAAAAACAAACATGCTGTATTGCTGGAGGTAGGGTTGGGTATTGATAATACATGCATGTACTGTATATTAACTTTTGCCTTGCAAGATAGAGGATATTTTCGTCACCTTGCCACTTATGATAAATTACTGTTTATTGAGGCCTAAATCTGCTGAAAATAAAGGTGGTTTTTGCTTTCAACATATTTTGGTTTGTTGTCATATTATTTAAGTATGACATGAGGACTAATATTGGCTCAGTAAATCGGTCTTACTCCACTTGTCAGCCTTTCTGGAGGTGACAGAGCTGCCAGTGTTGAGCTCTTTCACAGGGGAGGTTTTCCTCAGTGCAGCTGGGGCTTGTCTGCGTGGCCTTGTCACAGTGTGAACAACATGCTACCAAACACATTTCCTCAACAGGAATATTTCTTTTTGTTAGGAATGTAGGACAAGCAAGGGATAGAAACAAAAAGATAAGGTCTCACAATGCCGTCCTCTTTTTTGCCAACACTGTGAATTCATGCTGTACCTCGAGCTATACAATACATTAACATTTAGCAGTGGCTGAATACAAATGATGCGCTATTTTTAAAAGATGCAGATGGAGAGGGTCAATCTGCCTAATTTCAGTTTAGCCACCATTTTATTTGCAGAATAGCGTAATGCTTCGCTGAAATTAAAAAGCTTTTGTACTACTGTAAAAATTGCAACATGGCAAAAGCATGCGTGTGTAAAAATCACCATTTATGGATGGTCACACTTAAAGCAGGTCAGGAACTTGACCTCTCTCAGCATGACACTTTCAAGTAAAGCCTTGTGTTTTCCCCTTGTGTTGTCATTCTTACCAATTACAGAATCTCTAACAGTGATCTACATAACAACAGACTTTTAGCAGGAGACCTTCAGCCTTACAGAGCGCAGGATTCAAGTAAAAGCCTCGGGGCAAATCAGGCTGTTACCGCCTCTGGCTGGATAAGGAAACATGAAATACATGCTCGTGTAGTTGTTCTACAACTCACTCATGACGGCTGTATGCTCAAGAAGGGAATCAAGGCTATCACTTGGGCCTCCCCTCAGACAGAAAATGGAGACAATTTTCACATTTAGGCAAATTGGCATCATTAAAGTGCAGTCGGTTAACGGAGGGAGGTGCCATTGACCTGAATTATGATGCATTCAAGGTCTATTCAGTTAAAATGAGTGAAGGTAAATTATAACGTTCTCATGATGTGTTGAAATCTAATCTTGTAAAATTTAGTTTTTTGGCGAGAAACTTGAATAAATAGTATAAATAAAATAGTCTCTAAGCAGGTTATAATATACATCTAAAACTACGAATGCCAAAAATTTGTTTTCATCAAAGCAAATAGAAAATAAAAATACAATCATAATTTGAATACCAAGTAAAAGGAAAACATTTAGAATTTGTTTATATGGATTGAAAACATGACACAAACATGTTGTGAACTTTGGAAGTGATAACATTTATCTTTTTTTAATGTTTAATAAATGTTGACTTTTCGTATATATACACATATATATATATGGGTATGTTTATGCGTATATATGTAAATATATAATATTATTTTAAAAAATGTGGTACATACCCTCTGCCACGAGTTTTGCTTTATTTAATTTATAATAATATTAATATTAATAATAATTAAGTAATGTCTTGTCAGTCGTTTCCTTCTGTATTTAATTATTTATTTAAGCATTGTTGTCACGTTAATTCTTTTGGTTTTGTGTTGCTCTCTTCCAATGTTGAAAATGAAAAAAGATAGAGGTAAAAAAATAATATAAAATAAACAAAATTGTGCCGAAAAACTAAAATTATACATTTAATTGCATGCATGTAAAAATGTAAATGTGCAGGAGAATTTGAATATCAACGCTATAATTGAAGCTTCAAACTGTTTTGGTACAGCTGACAACTTTCACTTTACATGTAGCCTACATGTAATTTTATCCATTGTTAGCATAAAGATATACACTAGCTTTAAGGCAGGTTAGCAGATCCTTCACTGCAGGTTTTAAAGATTAACTTGAGTGAAGTCTCTGCTTGACTGACTGACTTTCTGCAGTCAGGGACGAACCTCCATCAAATTGAAAGGGGACGACATTGACAATCGTTCAATATCTGACTTTACCTAAAAGTCCAATATTGGCAAACACATATATATCGGTCCGACCCTGGTTGGTTTGAGTGTCAGCAGCAGCAGCAGCATCAGTGCTGGCTCCGTCCTGCAGTGCCACAGAGGGAGTTTCTGGGCATTGTGCCACCTGTCAGAGGAGAGAAAACACAGCTAGTGTCCTCCTCAGCATCCCAGCTGTCCAGGGCTTCACATATGGGCCTTCAACATCACCGAGGAGCAGAATCTGTCACTGCCACTGCCTCCTCCAGCACAGGGTGGTCTTTTACCGAGTCAGCCTGTGGTGCTTAATGACCTCTGAAATGCATTATCACTGCCTGTTGGAAATACGGGACTGCGTGTTTGATGTAGAATACGTCTGTCGGAGTGCATACTGTAGGTTTAGAGTAGAGCTGCAACGATTAGTCAACTAAGCAATTAGTTTATCAACAGACAAGCAATCGGCAACTATTTTTATAACCGTTAAAGTCATTTTTCATGCAAAAATGGCAGAAAAGGCTGTTTTCGGCCTCTCGGATATCGAGATTTCCTGGTTTTCTCTGTTTTAAATCATATTAAAGTGAATATCTTTGGGTTTTGAATGGACAAAACAAGACATTTAAAGACCTTGGACTTTGAGAAACTGGGATGGAACGTTGTAATGGTATGAGAAAAAATGCTAACTGTGGTATTAAGCGATACCGGTACACCGTTACAACCCCAGACCAAAGGATGAATCATCGGTGAGCAGCAGTTCTCCCTGTCACACATCTTTCATCGCCAGGTCTTAAAGAAGGCAGGATTTGCTTTAGAGATACCAGACCATCCTCTCTTCGAGGCATTTGATCTTCTCCCCTCAGGTCGGAGGTTCCCAGGGCAAAGTGCGATGGATTTAAATTTCCATTTGGTGCAATAAACATGCTTAATTTGCACAATTTGCACATCTGCTCACACTTAGTAAACGTAGCACTTGATCTTATCCAACCCGACAAGAAGATTTTTCTTCTATTGTTGTGTTTTCTGTTGTTGTTTATTTGTGCTCTGCTGCAAGTCAAATTTCCCCTAGTGGGACAAT
Organism: Bovichtus variegatus; assembly: GCA_943593645.1. Taxonomy (NCBI): domain Eukaryota; kingdom Metazoa; phylum Chordata; class Actinopteri; order Perciformes; family Bovichtidae; genus Bovichtus; species Bovichtus variegatus. The sequence continues at coordinate 2,328,463 of CALSCE010010855.1, read as the reverse complement.
GAAGAAAAACAGTCCTTAGTCCTAGTTTAGAGAAGAAGAAGAGGGCATAATTTCATGTACAGTGTGTGCAGCTGGCTATAAAAATAACACTGTGTCTGGATCTAGAAAGGTTGAAGTGTATCTTTTCAAGTCTGTGTGAGTAAATATAGCCAATAACTCACAACAAATAACCAGAACCACAGGTCCCCGTGCCTCCCTCCAGACTCCCAGCCACAGACGGACCAGAGACCCCCCCCCCCCCCCCCCCCTCTCCGACATACAACCACCAACCAGAATGGCACAGATGCCCCTCTCAACCTCAACCTGCCCTGGTGGCCACAGAAAACAGCAGTGCGGCCGACACACGGTAGGCTGCGCTGCCGCAATTAAAAGAGTCCACAGAGAGAAAATAGCCGTCTGAGCTCTAAAAAGTGTCTGAACAAAAAAAAAAAAAAAAAAAAGAAGAAAACCCGACTTCCCAATAGTAGACCATGTTGACAGACGTAGTGCAGAGCTCAGCTGTGGTGGGTGGTGCTGCTTCAAACCCTACTATCAAATGTTCCAATAACATACTAATTCCATGTATGTACAAATGTACCATTATGGGCCGAAGAGGCCTGTGTGTGTACTCAAGGCGCAATAATTCAGATTCTTTACTGCGTACAGTAACCATAATACACCTACCAGCCCGAAACTCTTATTAAGAGACTCCCAATTCTACACACCAGGCTTCAGAACACATTTTCACTCAACCAAGTTTTTATTTTTCTCGCTTTTTTTCTTGTCACAGCCAGAATTATGAAACCTGGATATTCATTCATAACGGTGACATTCAAATTCTAAATCAACATAATAATCCAATGCAGCTTCTTTTCTTTACATTTCTATTTATTGTCTTTTAAACCTGGTATTTCTGAAGAGTAGCAGATACAGATGAGGTTACACTAATATTATTAGTATTAAACTATTAGTATACTTTCTAATATAAAGTATAATTTACAGTGGTGGCTGCGTAGGATTGTTTCCAACGCTGTGATATTTCCAGTAACTCTGGAGCATTGTTAAATTTTCCAAAAGTCAAAAATAATTAAAAAAGGATTAATGTTATCATTTCCAAAATCCACAATATGTTTTTATTTAACAATATATTCTGCTTCAGAGGCACGCAGCTGTATTAACGAACAGCAATCTAACACCATAAATAACGTTTATACAATAACATGAAACCTATTTCAGCTCAAACACTATTATACAAGAATAACTGATTCAATCCGATTTAATTCAGATTGAGGATTTTGTTTTCCTTAGTTTTTTGGAGAAGGAGAGGGAAATGGTTAGCCTGGATCGCCGACAGCAGCACCTCGGGACGCCCCCGCCCCCCAGAAAACGACAACTTGGCGTTTTACACTTTGGTCGAGATTTAATGTGTAAATTACTGAGCTTAAAGGGTGCTGGTGGGCAGATTTCTTTACCTTTGAACTAGTCGTGTTGGCTAGCTATAGCTACAGTGGCTGCTAGCTTTTTGCTAGTCTTTATGCTAAGCTAACTCTGCTCTAGCTTGATATTGAACGGACAGCGAAGACTCCCTCAGTTATACGTTTATACACGTCACTTCACTGTCCTAATCAGCATGTTTGAGATTTTCTTTTTAATTCTTTAATATCGCTGAACCCTACTGCCAGACGTGACAAACTACAAATATATCTGTTTGTTTTTACATTTTTGACTGTCTGCTCACTTGTGCACGAACTTTTTGCCAAGTGTCACAGCACAAACTTGTAGTAATTATCAATTCACATTTGTTGTTTTAGCGTATCTGTCAGGTTTGTCATCATGTTGTTCATTCTGTTTCTATGAGATCATCTGAGTGTTGGTGACACACGTCAGCAATACTGACATTTACTCAGTTTGTAGGCAAAGCAAAGTCTGAGAACTGCCAACTAATCGTCTGCCAGTGAAATCGTGACCAGTTGTCTGGTGTGACTCAGAGCTCTGTCAATAACATGTTGAGCATTTCATTTTTATTGATGCTTTTAGGAGCATTATTCTATTTTCAACCACATACTTAAAGATCAGAAATAAATAGTGATAACTGCTCCGCTATCCTTCTCAACCTTTACAGGAAGCTGATGTGCACTGACAGATGTGCAGCACGGACCACCAAAGCGTTAAGCAATCCCATAACTGTCTAAGTCAATCATGCTCCGCATACTGATCTGCACGGGTGGTCCACCACCATAGCACTATTTCGAGCCAGGAAAAACCCTGCTTACAGGCCGCGGGATGGAGGCTGTGCCAGACACGGGCTGATGTCTCTGCACTTTCTTGGTCAGCATCGCACACTGATAAAAGTCGATATTTCATGGCCTTAAATTATAAAGGGAATAAAAGGAGTCTAGGAACAAGCCACATGCTTTACTTGAAACTTCCAAAAAGTGACAGTTTCACATAATCACTGTAATATTGTCATTAGGTGAGAAAAAAGGTTTTTCATGCACTGGTCAATTTTGAGATTTTGGGCTATTTAGCTTCCAAAACATGTCTTCTTTCAGGCTAGTGGAAAGAAAACATCCAAAATACACATTTAGGTGTTGATTTTTTTTATTTTGTTAACTTTGTCTATTTGTGTCTGTAGATTTCTCCTAATTTTACCAAAAGTCAGCATTAGATAATGCCTCATTTGTATTTTTAAACATAAGATTACAGAAAACTTGTAATACAAAAAATAAATTGTGTTAATGTGAGTAATGAACTGGGGAAAAGGAGAGAGTGGTGGAGTGAAGTCTGCTGCTCATTCACTTGGCTTCGATTGATAACGGAGCGCTCGGTTTTAACCCGTCTGCGAGAGGAACTGCAGTGCATTTCTGCGAGGCAATTACACAGGATTTCCTTGAGGAAAGCCAATAGCTAACCGCTTATGCCATGCTATTCAATTATGTAAGAAGACGGAGAGCGTTTTCACTCCGCTGCTTTCTCCGCTCCGTGGAATTACAAACGCACTGTCTTGTTATTTTAGATTTGTAAAAGTGTGTACAGTCAGATTCACGGAGATTAATGTTAGCATTTAGGGCTACACCCAAAGCTATTTTTAGAGCTTGTTTCCACATTGACTTCTGGTCATTTTTGGCTTCTATATTTTATCAGAATAATTTAAAGGGGAGACACTACAGGCAAAAAAAAAATCAAGCAAACATTTTTGGGCTATTTTGCTTCCATAGCATGTGTTCTTTCAGACTAGTGGAAAGAAAACTGTCAAAATCCACATTTAGGAGTTTATTTTATTAACTTTGTGTGTTTGTGTCTGTAGATTTCTCCTAAATTCACTAAAAGTGTTTTACAATCCATATCTTTAAAGGACGATTTCTCTAAAGGAGGTTTTTTCTCAGACTCTGAGGCATAAATCTCCGCTTCAGCAGCTCTTACATACACCAAACTTTCCACTTTCATTCCTCTCTATATTCTGAAGCTTTGTACAGAGGGGTGTGTTCACATCTCACTCAGAGCCTGATTTATACAGCTTTTTATAACTAAAAACATGCAGAATTTCTTTTTTTTATGGCTGTTGACAGTCTCTGATTTATGGAGTGATACTCTGTAAAAATCTTTGACTCTAAAATGTCAACAAACTAAAAACAAGAATTTTGAATTTATCCAATGTTCAGATTTCTGTTCCATAAATGCATACACATGTTTACATATTTAATAAGATAATGCCTCATTTGCATATTTAAACATACCATTTCAGAAAAATTGTAGTACAAAAAATTATTATCTTAATGTAAGTAATGAACTGGGGAAGTTTTATGTTGATATCTATTAGTTATATTCTTTTACCTTATTCACCTGCAGTGTCTCCCATTAAAGCCAGAGTATGTAAATATTGGAGATTCCCTTTTCTGCTCTTTAAACTTCCCTAAACCCAATGTATATTCTATAGGTAAACCAAGGGCAATTACTCTATAAACAAAAATAGTGTTATATTGATATTTACAGACAGAGACTTGCTGACAAAAGGTTCATTTACAGAAAAGTGGGGAATGTGTATATTTAGTGCGGCAGCAAACCAAATCAGGAACAAGGAGAGAGGCACAAAGAACCGTAGAATGGCAGGCATTGTGCAAGCAAAGAGAAAACAAGTTAAAAATATTTAGAGGAAATGCTAAATATAGGACAAATGACCAGCCACTTGCTATATTTGTCCCTACATCTAAGTTAGGCGAGCGTTTGTGGTTTCAGGGAGTGGGTGTGGGTGTGGGTTTCGGTAAGGCCGCTGACTGAAACTGTGACACTGTTTACATACACTCATCATCACGATGACAAAGGCTTCCTGCTAAACGCTACACCTGCAGCCAAATGAAGAGCCAGCGTCTCGTACGACTCTGCGAATTACTTCTGGACTTGTTATTCTAAGTAAACAGGTAATGTCACAGTACCTGGTGGCGTAAGGAAAGAATGGCAACTACTAGGAAAGTCACGAGAACAGATACTTCGGTATCAAGTCGATGCTAAAATTTGGAAAACCTGACAGCTCTCGTTTTTCTACAGTATCTTAGGTACTGGGGGCCGGAGACTAACGGCATCCCGTCGTCCCAGAGACAACAAATCTGTGTTGAAATCGACAGGAGGAGAGCTAGTTAACGTTAGCTGTTAGCTGTTAGCTGTTAGCGCCGGGAGTGCCCAATACTCGTTTTTACTGAATAGAGCAAAGTGAAATTAAAATGTTGTCATGATGTGTTCAAATTCAATCTTGTAAAATGTAGTTTTTGGGGAGAAACTTGAATACATACAATTGTTGGAAGGAGACAGCAATGTAAAATAGATATTAGAGAGGGAATTATGACCCGTTTAACTTCCTAACACAAAACCATTCAAACAGTAATAAAGGAGTGTATGTTGAAGAACATAGGAGTTAATGTGTTTCTTTAGTTGTTTTTTTTACCGTAGTATCTAATTGGGTATCAAGAATTGTAGAATTTCACTGGTATTGGTGTCGACAACTAAATTTCTGGTATTGTGACATCCCTTCTACCTACGTAGATACATTTCTGAACTGAAATATTTTAATGTGCAAGGTTTTTTCTCCAACGTTTGATTCATGCAATGTCATGACATTTCTCTGGCAGGAAACTCCCCAAGTATCTTTTACACTCAGACAACGTAAATGAGGAGGCAATCTGTTAACTTTTGGTATGAAGCCATGCGGTGGACGAAGTAGAAACCTGCAGCGAAAGCTCACCCGGAGAGGCCGGCAGACACACAGCCATCCAACGTTTTAAGATGAAAGTAAGCATAAGCAAGTATAAACATATAATGAGGAAGAGACATGGCTGAGGGCGAGATGCCATAAAGATGTTTCAAACCAAATCACTACCAATATCAGAGCAGTGACAGTGCATCAGTGCATGAAAGAAAAAGAGCCGGGGAGAAAAGTGAAATCAGGAGGTTAATGGAAACCAATGAGTAGCTGATAAGAACCACATGCAAAGTCTTCACGGGAGCTTGAACGTGCGCGGCGGGCAGTAACTCTGCATGATGTGATATAACTCGGATGGATCAATACTAACACTGTTGAGCCTGATGCAGCTGGCTGCGCTGTGCGCTGGGTTAAGCAGGATACAGAGGACAAATCAGTACATCCCAACCTGCTTTTATTTCAAGCAAGAAAAAAAGGCAAAGCCAATTTTTTTTTTTTTTTGGGAGCTCGGGTACAACCCAAATACAATGAGCCGGGCTGTAAATGCAAACCAATCTGCTTGGATCTCAAGGTGATGTAATGCGGGGAGAGAGCAGCCATATGCTCTCTTATTTCACCAACAGTGAATCAACAGACAGGGACGAGGCCGTCTGCCAAAGAGGTCCAACAATCTATATCTTCCACACACGGGGAGAAGCTAGTGTTACTGTACGCAGCGCTAATATTTTGACATGCACTCGCGATGCAAAGCAATAATTGGGATGTGGCTGCCAATGATGCTGAGGTGTACCTGAAGGTACCAGCGGAGTCAGCAGTAGCTCTGCGTGAAGCCAGGCTATCTACCAGTCTCCATCACAGGAGGATCATGGACAAAAGACCTACTGTGGGACAAACCCAGAAAAATAGACACAACTGCTGTTATATAACAAAGAAAGCCTGCGGTGTAGTACCACACAGTCCTCCCCGCTCAGAGAAAACACAACCTTGATCGACAATGACAATGTCAGGATAGAAGGGGACACGCAGTGTGACGCACGTTCTCCTCATGAAGAACCTCTGATAGTAACTGAGTTACCTGTAGGGCTGCCGGATGTATCAGTTCAGCATCGACATTGCGAATAGTCTATAATACAATAAATAATACAATTTCATACTGAAAAAGTTTGCAAAGTCTTTAATCTCTGGGATCGTGACAAAGGGCGATTGGATACTCATTTCAATTTAAACTGTTCGTTTTCTAAAAATAAGAAGAATACGTAGGAGTGAAAATAAAACTGTTGTGGATATTTGCGCTGAATCTGACTTTGTAATAATGCCATAATAATGATGTGGATATTGTGTGAATGGCATTTTTCAAGAGAGCAGGGGCAGCGTTCGACATGAATGTGTGTACACTTTGTGTGTAATTATGAGTGTGTGTGTGTGTGTGTGTGTGTGTGTGTCCAGTAGGTGATTTGTGAATGAGAACTGCAGCTGACAGGCCTTCTGCCTAACAGGCTGCTCTCTCCACGGGGGGGGTCGCAGAAACCAGAGGCCCTTCCACCTCGCGGAGCAACCCAAGCTGGGCCCATACGCTCGCCTCCAGGGTCACCGACGGCATCCAACCCTTCCAGCAGAGGGCTGCAGCTCAGCCAAGGGCCTAACAACTCGCAGCAGAGTGCACACATGCTCCGATTCTCATGCACCTCCACACACACACACACACACACACACACACACACACACACACACACACACACACACTGCATGTAAACATGACACTTAACACCCGAGCACACACACGTGCAAGCTTTTCTGCCAACACGTTTCCCTGTGAGCAAATGCGTAGGCAAGGATGTACACACACACACACACACACACACACACACACACACACACACACACTCACACACACACACACACACACACACACACACACACACACACACACACGAGTGTATCCTTTCATTAACAAGGATGAGAGTCAATTTCCGCTCCCGTCGTCTTAGGCCGGTTGCCGGCGGGGAGGAAATCTGTTCGCTTACGGCACTTTTGACATTTAAGCTTGAATCTGCTGCTGGGGGAAGTCCTAATGATTGATGACCAGGGGCCACCCTAGGGTCCCCTGCTACATGACGAGCTGAAACGTTGTCACCCTTATCCACGTGCGGCTGTACAGCACGCGTATGTGCACTGCACATCCTAACCCGCATGTGAGTGCCGGATATATGACACATCTTAAATCATGAACACAAGGTTTCTGCACAAGTACTCTGTGATTTATTACTGCTGTAGTCGCTTAGAGTTGGAAAAAAGATTGTGTTTTCCAGGTTTGAAGGCAAGAGCATGTAGTTTGATGATGTATTGCATTGGGAAGAGATTTGTTCCAATAAGAGCACTGCAAGTTCAGCATTATGTACAGTGTAGGGAATGGTGAATGGTCATTTCCTACTTCCTATTTAAACTGGAGTGGATGTTCAGAATTAATGTTGTGATGAACGGGCTGAATGCAGAGAATGCATGGATTATATTTGTTTATAGAGTTTATATGTTAAAAAGGACTGTGTTTTGCACCTCAGAAATTAGTATTAAGCTGAAAGACCTAATAGTGCGTTTGAGTTGTACTGGGAAGTCAGAATTTCCGAGCTCCCAGACGGAAATCTTTACTGACACCCCCCTAAAGTTGGATTTCCTCCCCAACCCGGTCCTCAAAATCCAAGATGGCCGCTCCGCACGTCAACAGTGCGATAGCTGTAGTAATATACTGTTCATTAGCACTTCTGTCTTATTTATGTCTCATTTAAATCAGTATTTAATCACACAGTACTGTCCAACTTCTATCTGTGGACATGTTGCTGCAGCGTAATGAGTTGTCATCAACTGACTTTGCTAACGATGGCTAACGAAGCTAACATGGCTAGTATCTGGTTTTCCTACTTGTACTGGAACGCCACCAACTCGGGTGTGACGTCATTCCCAGCTCCTATTTCCGACTTCCCAGTACAAATGGAACGCACCATAAATAACGCTCTTGGCAAACATGTAGTGCCCGCAAAAGATTCTGACACTACCAATTTGGGAATACACCATTCTGCTTAGCATGCTACGCTAACACAGAGGCCAGCGGCCCCGTCAACTGCCACAGGAAAAACTGTGAAGTAAAAGGATTATTGGATTGTCGTTTTCTGAAAAGGTACAAAAAATTTCGGGACGCGTCCATTGCAATTCCAACGTCAAAAAGCTGCAGATGGTGTTGAACCATCTGAAAATGACTATATTTGAAGCATACTGACCCCTTAATGTATGAGTTTTGGTATCGCACTAAAACATATTGGCCCAAGTAACATATAAACTTCAAATGAAGAATACCTAGCCCTAATATCTACATGGTTAATAATAAAGTAAAACCCATTTCTTACATGCGTTCCCTGTCATCAATGCATTCACTTTGTCCTCACTTGCACGAGTCCACATTTTCTCCTGGGTATATACATTTCTACTCTCCCACCTGGAGTTCACTTTATGTTTCAATAAGGTTCATATTGTATGTCTGCTTGGCATGTTCTGCCTTTGCTAAGTGCCTGGAAGAGTGATATGGACAACATCAGTGAAGCTCTGGAGATACAAGTGCCCTCACATTTCACCTGCTACCAAGGACACTGTAATGACTGGCATGTGAAGGATGAGGCGCCCACTGGTGACTCCATAGGAACGAAGCTGCATGAATATCAATGTTGTCCTCTCCGGCTCTGCTGCCCTTGGCTGAACAGAGGGACCTTTGACAGAGCCAAAAAAAACCAAAGTGTACGGCATTTCGTAATGCAAGAGCACGCCGCGGGACTTCAGGACACGCTCTGAGACTACGCACACCGCATAAATGTTTACCATACCACCACTGTATCTGCTGTGAGCCGGGCAGGGTTAACGCTGAGACTGGTTGCTTTTTGAGCTCATGTCCAATGTCTGTCAAATAAACTCTCTCTCTCTCTCTCGCTCTCTCACACACACACACACACACACACACACACACACACACACACACA
>CALSCE010010855.1:2293304-2317286 GCA_943593645.1 Bovichtus variegatus | reverse complement strand
CTATCTATCTATCTATCTATCTATCTATCTATCTATCTATCTATCTAATATCAAGTCAAGTGATCTATTAGTCAGAAAAAGGAAGAAATATCCAACGCACTCTTTCGGCAAAAAGTTTTTAAAAACTTTATTGAAACGGCTATTTCATTGTGAATTTTTTTTAATAAAAAATAGACACTGTCCATACATTTAAAATAGAGCTGAATTAACATGGTAATTGCAAACACCTGAAGAAAAAGCCAATAAACTTACAGGTGGAAAATATAAAGTGTGACCACTGATCTATTAGTCAATCAATAGATAAATTCATCAACCGAATTTTGTTAATCAATTAAGATTTAAATAATGTATCAAAGAAAAAGATTTGAAATAATTTCTGGTTCCTGCTTCTTAAATGTAAGAATGTGCTGCTTTATTCTGTTTTATATAATTATAAAGGGAATACATTTGGGTTTTTGATTGTTAATTTTACATTTTATAGATTTAATAAAAAGAATGATAATCAAATAATCAATAATGCAAATAATCATCATTTGCCAGACAAATGTCTCCCTCCCTAATAGATAATTCATCATATTATTGATGAAATACTGTATACCCCGACAGATACAGCTCAGAAATGTTGTGAGCCTTTGGAGAACTACCTTATTCTAAATCTTAAAATATGAGATGGAGGAAATGATTCAATCCCTTGTTGTATCAACTGTTTGTTTTTTGTTTTTTGCAGCAGCAGAGCAATGTTGCACGTTGTCCTCAGATGCCCTCTAATCCAGCAGGCATCATTGCAAAGAGGAGTGTTTTAGTGCTGCAGAGCTCATCTGTACAGTAGGTCATTTTATTGCTCTTTGTACGCACATCATTATGCATCTTTTTTTTTTCTTTTTTTTATTTCAACCGGGATAAAAATAGTAAAAAAAAAACACAAGGGTGGCTGAAATCCACTGTTACATGGGACGTTAAAGCTTATCCACTTGGCCACTGGCGTCCAAATCATCCCCACCAATTTAAATTCAGTTGTGATTATGTAATATTATCGGCGATTTTATCTTGCGGCCACAAAAAAATAAATAAATTCTCCTGTTTCTCACGCATGATGTCATGTTGGATTCCTTGCAAGCAGGTTATGCAGAAATGACCGAGCAGCAGCCAGGAAGGCATTATGAAGGTTCGTTTTCTGTTGCGTGTGGGGAAACGGCCACACCGAATTCCGTTCAAAGAATCACACATTTTGGTTTAAATATGCTTTTTTTTACCATGATACATATAATAAATAACATGGATAATAGTTTTTTAAGAATACTGAAGGGGTATGTGTTCATTCGGCATGATACATTCAATAAATGTGGACCTTTGGTACTGCCTCTCACAATGATTTCTACAAAAATGCAAGTGGAAAATAAGGGTTGGACTAAATATTTATAAGGGGAACAAAAGTGCTAGTTTGTGAGTGATATATTTGCAAGAAAACACCAGTAGTTTATAAAACATCATGTTCTTAACGGGCATGCGCGCGTAGAGACGAATTAATAAAATATATTTAAGTGCCAGATTTTTTGAATGGAGGTTGGTTTGCTACAAACGTGGTGCATAGCGGTAATGTAACCACAAAATACCTGCACCCCTGTGTTTTAAAGCAACAGCAGTGGCAGTACTAGGCAATGTCGATTAACAAAACACTAGATTACTCCAGTTTTCCTACGTAGTACCACATACAGAACCATGCAGCTCTGCTACTACAACCAACGTCAAGCCGACAGGAATAACAAAGCCTTCAAATAAAGTGTTTTCAAAATGAAACTGCATCACACAATTTAAGCAATTCTACTCGTGCCAGTGTCTCATCAATAAGTCCGCTCTGTACTTAAATAAGAGTATTTCAACGTCATCTTAGCTGGTTTACAAAAGAACAAGTGCGTACTGTATATATTTCAACACACAAGACAAATGTAAGACGTTTATTTTGAAAATCACTACACTTCCTGTTTCGTTATGTCCAATTGTGGCTGGCTTGCCGCAGCTCTCCGCCTCCTCCTCCCTCTCACAGACAATGAATGAAGCCAGTTTGGGGAATTGACCAGCCCAGGATCACTTCAGGTAGCATTAACACCCTTTTATCGTGTTAGCCACAAATGTTAAATAAGCTTGACTCCCTGTTTAGCTCCGCTTACGCTGTGTATCTTAACGTTAGCTACATGTATCTGACCAAATAGCGACAATAAAAACACGCTGAATAATAAAAAATTAAAAAATTAAAAAAAACGTCCTGCCACACCATGTGAAATGTTACAATAAAACAAAGCGAGACGATACGTGTTAACATTTCCAACAACGCCTCACTGACACCATGTAGGAGCTTACATTACCTGCAGGATGCTCAACTTCACTTCTCTGCGGTGCGGCCACGGCTTCGCAAGCTGCGTCAAGTCAGCCGAAGTTCGGCAAGACGAGACAGGAAATGTCCAGTCTTCAAAATAAAAGCAGAAGGGGTACAAGGCTTGGGGCGTGACTAAAAAAAAAAATCCAAACGCTCAGTGAAGCAGTATAGCTATTTCTGTCTTTAACCCCACTTGTAAAGTTACGTAGTTTTAACGTATGCTGCAAATACAAACACATTCAACAGTTTTCGGTTAGATTTTCATTCAGTGCGTCGTGTTTGGTTAGCCAACGGTTAGCCTAATTTTAAAACCGGAAATGCTATATTTAATTTTAGCTAGCTTGATACTACAGGCATGTAACACCTCATACAGTACCTCAGATAATAGTAATTGTCCTAATATATCGCAACACTTAACATGAAAACAAATCTCTTCTTAATATCAGAATAGTTTTAGCTTAGTTGTTACCGGCTGATAACGTCAGTGGTCCGGTCCAGATGCTCTGGTGGTAGCGGGACGGGATGAATCCTCCTGAAAGTTGATGCTGCAATTTCTCGCATCATCTCTAAAGAAAAAACAAAGCATTTCCGGGAAAACTTTTTTCAACGAACGCAAGTGAACGTAGCTACGTAGCATTCAAGTGTGAAAATAAAATAAGGAGGCATTTGAGGTCAATAAAAAACAACGTAATTCACTGCTACGTGGGGCGACGTGTATACACAATGGGAAATAAACGAGAAAATATCTTAAAATCTAAAGTAATTTTCATCACTTATCAATGATAATTAATATATAACGTGTTATATAGTGTCACAAATTATACTAGCATGAATAACGCATGAAAAAGTGAAGACCTGTCCATTGTCACATTTCTGCGCAATTATTCTGAAGATAAAATCGCCTAATTTCCGGTTTGTATGTGTTTTATTCAGGTTACCTTGACACTGCCAACATCCCGCCACAGCTGGAGCGCGAGACAGACACGCTGCTCCCTGAAATACACGCGCACTACCGTGAGACCACGCCCCCTTACAGTACCATTAGAAATCATTTATATAAAATAAAAAAAAGGAAAAGCAGTCTATTAAATTATTCCTTTCAATCATTGTTACTTTTTATTGGCATTATTATTATTATTATTATTATTATTCTTTTTCTTTTATTTTCTATTATTATTCTGCATTAATAAGCGCACCAGGAAACAAAAACGGCATAATAAAAACCAAAAACATTATACATGAAAGATGAAGAACAAGTAGAAGATGAATCATGAAAAAAGCTGAACATGATCTCATTCTTAATGTGCTCTCACCCGAATAATTAACTCATTAATTATTCAACAAATATTTGATTCAATCATTTATTTTATTGATTTGAAAATGTAAAATATGTCCTAATATCTAATCACACCCACATCATGTTCTGGGAATGTGCGACGATTCCTGACATTATTTTTTCCTAAACTTGACCTTTTTTCTTTATTTTTTAACTATTTCTTTTTTGTCTAGTTTATTATTTAATTTTATTTATTTGGTTAAGTCACAATCAAAAATATATTATTGATTTTTTTTTTTATTGAATTTTCAGTACAGTTGAATGAATTAATATATTTTTTTCCATATATATATATATATATATATATATATATATATATTTATATAAACAGAGGAGTGAAAGTAAAACTGTGCCCATTGTACTAAAATATATAATAAATATGTAAAAATATGATTACAATATGTACAATAGTGGAATAATATGTTGAAAATGGTATCTATGGTTAGATACAAGAATATTTCAACAACAGTTGAATAATCGCACAGGTTATTGGAAGTTTAGTCCAGATTATAAATAGTAAAAAATATATAAATGTGGCAGGAAGAATTAATCAACTGATAGTTAGTAACCTAAATACCTACAATAAAGTATTAAAACAACTTTTGTTAACCTGTCTGAACATCATACAGCCGTCAAATGAAGACTTCTGGGGCTGCACGTAAAAAAAAAAAACCTCCATTTAGCTTGTTTTTTTTCTACCTGGTTGCCAGGTGCTTGAAACCCTCCATGGATGAGGGGGTTGCTGTTAGTGATGGTAAAGGTCCCCAAGGGGCCCAGTATACCACTCCACAACAGGCAGAGGAGCGTGGTGAGCGCCCAATGAGAGCATGATCCTATAACTGGCTTATGATCAGAGCCTCATCAGCATTATATAACAGCATTATGTCAGCCTGCTGCTCACAGCTGGGCCGGGGTCCACCACTGTGCCCCGTAACAAAGTGGGTCAAAACAGGACTTGAGGCGTTGCGTCTACTGTTTAGAGAAGGTGTGAAGAGAGCAGGGGTGTCCATGTCCCTGATGTTCGCCACCAAATGTTGAATGCAACACGCATGAGCGGGCTGGAGGCAAATTGGCCCGAGAATACCGACGTAACCGGTGCAGAATTAGCGTGTTTAATATTCTGGATGTCAACAATAAGTTTAGAGGAAACACTAACTCGGATTGGTTCTTCTCGCTGTTATGATTCAACCAAAAGGAGCATTTCTGATTTTTTCTTCCTTTTAAAAAACCTCAGTTATTTTTGACTACAAAAAAAAAACAAAAACTTAATTTTCTTGAAAAAAGCTTGGATGTGAAAGAATATTTCATGAAATATTTTCATGAAAAAAGCTTGGATGTGAAAAAATACTAAATGTTTTAATGAAAAAAGCTTGGATGTGAAAAAAACCTTAATTTTCATCAGTATGTTGATTCTGTTCGCTCGGTCATAAACTCAGTAATAAATGTAGTCTGCGTTTCATATGATGTGTAAAATCTATCAGCATTTACCGTTTAGATCGTATATGAATGAAATGCTTGTAGAATCCGTAGTTGTATTTGTATTGTTGATTTAATGTGTGAACGAGCGATGTAGAGAAGGTCACGTAAAGCTCAATATTAGTCTGTAATGTGTAATATACTGTTGCAGTGGTAAGCAGGCCTATTGTTTTTGGATATTGGGGGAGTTAGGTGGTCCGTGAGTGTTTTTTTATTGGTTAAGTGGTCTGAAAAGGTTTGAGAACCCCTGGGTTAGAGCAAAATAACAACCCTAAACAAAAAAATATCTAACATGAAAATGAAATATACATTCAGATTATCAGGCTCTAAGCACTAAAAAAAACATTTATGAAAAAATCCTACATTGGTATTTATCAGGCAGTGAGAGTCCAACGAAAAGATACTATTGGTTGCATTATGGGAAATGTAGTAGCCAGTGTGTTTGACTAAAAGTCAGAATATTTCTGCTGCTGAGATTTACTCTTGCCCAGCCTCATAACTTAAACTATCACTAAGATGTATGTGATGCATTCAAAGTATTGCGAATGCATTTCATCCATCAGATCATCATAAATAACTGCAAAAACACATCCGCTGCATAGACTGTCCGTTTATCTTTGCTTGTGAAGGGACTACAAATCAGGTTTTATTTGTAAATATTGTAGTTAAAAAATGAAAAACAAGGCAAGGGAAGTCATAGAGGGTGTCCTACATTTAAGAAATCATTATATTAGTACTGTGTGGGTAGAAATGTGCACAGTAATGTTGCAGGTTTAGCGTCTTGAGATTTGTCACGAGATGTCGAAGCTAAACTTCAGACGACGGCCATTTGTCGCTCTTCCCCAACAAAAGCCTTGAATGAATATTGTGAAGTATAACGAAGTGTTGTGTTCATCCACCCTGCTCATGCTGATCTTGTGATGGGGGAAAAACACATTCCCCTCTACAAATGCGTGTGTGTGTGTGCATCCTGCGTCGAAGGAGCACAAAAAAAACCAAAACACATTTTAGCAGGGTCATGTGATTAATGGACGGAGGGCATTTTTTCATCATAAAAAGGTTAAGAACACACACTTGTCCAAATAGAATGTGCGTAATGAAATATATCCTACATAAAAAGTCTAATTTGATGGATAACAGCTCCATCTACGGGTCAGAAAAGTGGCCTACACTCCGACATTAAATATCTTTATTGATCATAATGAAAAGTGAACATAAAGTTTATTAAGGAAGCATCTTTACACTGAATACTATTAAGACGTCAAAAATCTTCTGAATAGCCTGTGAGCAATATATAATAAAGGCACTGTTGATATAAAATGGAACAAAGCTGCGTGATAAATTGTTAGAAAACTAGAAAAAGAAATCTAAAATATTTGGACAACACCTTTCCATGAAATCAAACTGATTTAAAAAAATAAAAAAAGTACAATCCTTTAAGTTTCATTTGGTCCTATAACAAAATAATGCATTTAGTGTTTTCAATTACAATAATTTTAACAGTGAAAAAATGACCTGAGGTGGAAAAACAGGAATGTGTGATTAAAGCTCAACTCAAACTTCTGCTCTTTTGAACATTTACATGCAATGGCCTCAGGTAAAACAATCAAGCATGTAATCATTTTATCTTCAATTTTAAATTCAAAGTAAATGAAATCATTTGAAGCTAAAGCTATTATATATATATATATATATATATTTTTCAAACATTTTTTAGCTGAAGTCTCTGTTGGAGAGCACGAGCGGGGCCACCAGGGTCCAGAGGAAGATGGCCAAGCCGAACCAGCTGGAGCCGATCTTCACCCACACAGCCGGCATGGTGGTCTGCATGGCCTCGTAGTTGGTGTCGGGCCTGAGAACAAAACCAGAGGGGCGGGTGATATATTGAATATACTCAGTGTATTGCGGATGTCGTAGCATATATTGCGAAAATCGCGTACAAATTGTCACGTAATTGTTTTAAGCCACCGACATTAGACTTGCTTTGGCGTTTTTACTTCTCTCACTGTCCACCTATGAGGAGTGTTATTTTTTTTTGTTTTTTTTAAATCCGAAGGGAAGCAGGAAACAGGATACGTGTCCAAAGGACCTGTCTTTTCCCACATTTCCAATTCATTCTAGTCAATGTGAGCAGCCGCGCATTGGGTTTGCACAGACGTGGCGTCACGTAGGACGCTCATCATTTCCTTAAAGTTGAGGTTGAGGCTAAACCCCCAAAAAACCTTTAAACTAACAGTTGTCGATCTAAAATGAAGATTGATTCAGCATTACTGCTATTCTAGTAATATAAGAGAAAGTTTCCAAACGAGCGGCTATGTTGGTATGAGAGCGTTCGTCCAATCGGGTGCTTCGTGCCTTAGCACACCAATCAAGCGTCTAATTCTGGGAAGCGTTGCGACCCCTCGGGTCCAAAAACACCTCTGTGGACACAAACCAGGAGAGAGCGGAAGAAGTGAAGCGCCAAAGTGAATTTATAACGTGTGGAGTTTGGAAACGGTCAAACTAGCCCCCACGTTTTTTTGTGGTCCATGTATATAATAATAATAATAATAATAATAATATTATTATTATTATTAGGTATTACCGTAAGAGCGTGCAAGCACTAAAAAAGAACTAAAAGCGACCTTCCAGTGAACGGGAGAGGCAATTTCACATTCATTAAATAAGTCAGTCAGTCAAAAATAAATACAAATAAATACATAAATGAATGAAACAAAATGAATACATTATAAATAAAATGAATGAGATTAATAACTACCGCCTACAAACTGTATTTCAGAGAAAATGTGAATTACAATTGTGTGAATAACTAGTCAAACTTAATAAAAAAAAAAAAGAATACATTTGCACAGATTTCACTTCAAAATAATAGCAGTTCTGATGTGGAATTTCAAAATTAACGCCCACTAAAATGTCATACAGGAGCGGTGTTCCCTCTCAATTCAGATTAGGTTACCAGAGTGATCATATGCATCAAATGGTTAAATCATGCACTTATGTAATGTTAGAGAAAATATTGAGAAATAAAATCGTACATTGTGACATAGCCTAAAAATAGAGATATTATTAATAAGCACAACAATCAAGAGTAACAAAAAACAGATACTTACATGTACCAGTTGGTGAGGGTCATCATGATGTAGAGGGAGGCCAGGAAGAGGCTGAAGTGGAAGAAGGAGTAGTTGTAGGTGACTCCTTCCTCTTCGTTGTCCACGGCCCGTCGGACTCCGTCCTCCCCTGCCGCCTCGAAGTCGCTCGTCAGACCCTGGGCCTCCTCAGTCTGCATCAGCTTGTTCACTGTGGCGTTGTTGGAGGAGCGGATGCTGTGGTGGGCGAGAGCACAAGAGGTCATGTTGATGTACAGTGACAGAATCTGAAGTAAACAACCCGGCCTTAGTTATTGTGCATGATGATTCCTCTCTTTAAAAGGGATAGTTCGGATCGTTTGAAGTGGGGTTGTATGAGGTACTTTTTAATAATGTTAGTGTGTTACTACGGTAGATTCAGTTTGGAGAAACAGACAGGAAGTACCAGCAGGAAGCTAAACAGCATCACTTTAAGTGTTTCACCGATTTACCTTTCCGTCAGAACTGAAGCTGTTATCTATGCTTTCGTCAAAACCACCAGACTCCATTGACAAAAGCAGTCGTTTTCCCTCACAGAAAACCGTGATTGCTGGTCTGCTGCTGCCTCGATCGTAAGTAAGTTTGCGTTTTTGTGTGACTTTGGGGAATCCGAAATAACCCTTTAAAACACTGAAGTCACACAATAACACAAACCAACTAACCGATCGAGGCAGCGGCAGACCAGCAATCCCAGTTTTCTGCGAGGTAAAATTACAGTATTTGTCAATGGAGTCTGGAGGCTTTGAAGAGAGAATAGACAAGGGTTCATTTCTTCAAGCTAAATATATTGTACACTCGTCCACAGCAGAACTCTGCTTAGCTTCCGTTCCGACCGCCATCTCCTGTAAGTAATACACTGACTAGTACCTCATACAACACTACTTCAAACAATTTGAGCTTTCCCTTTAATGGCAATTAAATGGGTTGTTGTTGCATTTCCCTGCTTATATGATCTTAGTATATGTAGCAAAAGTTGAGCAATGTTCTTGTAAAGGCAAATCATGACGAGGTGAAACCTTAAAGCACCAGCAGTCAGAGTAAAATACCTGGCGTAAAGAGTACAGAACAAGAAAATTATCAATCCCATGATGCCCTGTGCGTCCCACCACTGGGTGTTTCCTGGGGCTTTGGTAGGAGCAGGTCCTGGTGCTGGGGTCGGACTGATGAACTGGACCAAACTCAACAGACTGGGGTTACACTGCCGGTCTGCGTCGTAAACACAGAAAACAACGTCAAATATGACAAATATTATTACAGCCACAGGGGCTTGGTTATTTTATTTATATATACTATTTAAGTTAAGAATAAAAGACAGTTGTGTTGTGACTTACTGGGGTTGTTGCTCATGGCGGACCAGGTGACATACATGGTGTAGAGGGAGATGAAGGAGGCCTGGAGCAGGCCTGAGCCGGGCTGAGCGTCCTGCAGAGACAAGGAGTCAGAAAATAAATCATTGGGCCAGTAAAGCAAAAATATCTTCATTGCTATTAAGTCATTTTCGCGCACAGAGATAAATATTTGTATTTATTTTTTATTTTTAGGTTGCGTCGGGATAATCTTTTTTCTTATGTGAAACGGATAGAAAAAAAAAAGGTTTTGACAGGATAACTTTTCAAATGTTGTTGTGATACTAATTTTGTCCACAAGAGGCTGAAATAGGAATAAAAGCCATCATGTCTTCTTCCAGGTGAGTCTTAATTTCCCCATGCCCTCTATAAGCACATATATTGTGTGTTAGCAAGTTATGCAACGTTACTTCCATTACTTTCCAAAAAGAAAGTCAAACACAGGAGAGAAATAACAAACAGTAATTCCATATTGGATTTATGGATCAAATAGCAGTTATCCTAATATCTTGCCAATATACATACAGCATTGGTAGAGTATTATACATGAATGGTTAAGGCACAAAACATCAACATTTAGTAGAATAAATTACCACCAGTCTTCCATTACCTGAACTTTGGGCAGAATGGCCACGATGGACACGATGATGCAGAATATGAAGTTGAGGCTGATGAAGACCTTGTGCTCGGTGCAGTCGTCGGGCTGAGTATAAAACACGTAGAACAGCACAACAGCCGTGAAAGCCAAAGCGTAGAAGATGAAGGTGACGGACAGCAGAGCTGCGAGAAAAACATGCGCAACGTTATTAAATAATAATAATAATAATAATATATGCCGCTTTTCTAGGTACTCAAAGACGCTTTACGACAGAGAAACATTTCGTACAAAGAAACAATTACATGAAGCCTGACTCCAATGTAGTTCAGTCAGTGTCTACTTATCTACTTCATGCTTTTTATGTAGTTTGTCATCACTACTACTAGACCTGCATTAATTACAATGCAATGCATCAATATACTTGTATTAGTAGAATTTATTTTTTTCTGCTCTCAGTGATTTTGTTGTCCAATGGTTTAAAGTCAGACTTTTTCACCCTGCCATTTGTGAAAGTTGTGAGAATTATTATCATTTGTTTTTTAAATGACTCCTAATATACAGTTATTGCACTTCAAAAACACCATTGGCTAAACCCTAAATGTTTTACTTGTACTTTTTAATTTATTGGTATAAAAAGGAGGGCGTTTTCTACCTGCAAACCAGAACTTGGAGTTTCCTTCTTCTGCCTTCTCCAGCCAGGACTGGCTCCAGGAATGGGCGAAGTCCACCAGCAGGATGAGCTGGATGATGATGAAGAAGAAAGAGCCCACCATGCCAAAGTAATACCACACTGAAAGCAGACGGACCATTTGTTTAGGAGGCTTTAAAACACAGAAAACTCAACAACCAATATACAAGAGACGCACAAAACACAAATATCAACAATAGGTACATGCAATTAAACACAAAACTCAACAACACACAGACAAAACAGCACAAAATAATACACTAACGCAGTGTTCAAGCGCTCATTTTGACGCAGCTTTGCACTTGAACCAAACAGTGAACGTAGCATTTTATTTGTCTGAAGGTGTGTGAGCTGCTGGAGGGTTTGAATAAAAAAATAAAGTAAATAAAACTTGACAATATAAGACACTTGCAACATCTAATAAGACCATAATAATAGTGTAGCGTCCATTTGTTCTCAAACTTACAAAAAACTAACTCAAAATCAAAACGGCCACTGAGGCACCATATAGCATGTTTTCTAGTACTACAATAAATAAATAGTCTTTATGAACGACATGGTAAAGTCTATTTTTCTATACTCCTGTGTGATTTAAATACTTGACAAATGAAAAGTATTTTCTCATTTTAAGAACTTTAGTGCAAAATTAACATAACAGCAGTGAAATTATAGAGAAATTAATAAAAGAATATAGGTCTAGCCTATATCGTGATAGAAACGATACAGAAAATATCCTACGATTTATATCATTTTGACAATATATATAGTCATGTTGCCCAGCCCTACAGGGGAATAAGTCCATTGCTCAAGCAAGCACAATGTTTGTGCAGACAAAACAAAGAACAATGGCCTCTGCAGCCTCTCTTGCCCTGGTAAAAAAAACAAAACAAAAAAAAAAACATGTGCATTTCCCAATATAAATTCACCTGGTGGCTGAAGCTGCCTTCAAAATAAAAGCATTAAAAACTACTCAAATTAACTGAAATAATAATACTAATGTTATTGTTAAATTACTTCATAATTTTTTCAACATTGTTCAACTGTTCTAGGGTTAAAAATGTGTCTAAATAAATCCTGTAGCTTATTCCACCTAAGAGGGGCATAATAGGTGAATGCAGTTTTTCCCAGTGCAATAAAATAAATAAATGTTTCATTATTAAATACTACAAAACAATGAATATGTCTGGACTTCATACCCATATTAAATATGCCATCTGGGATGAAGAAAGCTCCCACAGTTATTCCAACCAGCAACAGGAACTTGAAGAACCAGAAACTAAGAAGAAAGAAAGTAAAGTTATTCTAAGTATGTGCAGTGTTTCTCTTTCTGGTGCAGTCCCCATGTTTGTCCAGCAGAGTGCAGCATGCCTTCATCACGCAGTACCGTGGTACTGAGGCTGCAGTACTCAAGTACGAACCCATTTTGGATGGCGGCTCGGGGGTCCTTGCTGCTGCGCACGCGGATCATGATGATGAAGAAGAGGAAGAAGAAGCAGGCCATGGCGAAGCACATGCGGTACACTGACTTGTAGCCGACGATGATGTCACAGTTCACCTTGTTGTCTCTGCCGGGTATGGATGTGCCACCAAGACAGAAACCAGGAATCTGAAATAACAAGGCAAGGTTTGAACTGGGTCAACAGGAAAGCTTTTTTGATATTGAATGATCTTAAAAATAAAAAAAGATCTTCTGAGAAATAACAAACGCATAATCATCCTGTTCAGCTGCTCTGCTGTTGCTGGGTTACAGCCTTATGAAACTAATTATTTCCCAATTTTTTTAAATTGGAAATGACACGTGGGTTGAGAAAATTCAAAGATACTCGGGCAATATGAGAGGATTAAAAAAAAAAGGTGCCTTATGCAACAACCCGGTGTGGACCATTACATCTGATCTGGTCTTATCTAATGTACCTGTTTGAGATGTTCCTCTATTCCTGGGAGAATCATGATGACGGACACCAGAGTCCCGAGCAGCAGCAGGAAGGAGAAGGCCAGCCGGCTCACGGTGGAGTTGAACGCTGACGGGCAGCATGATGACAGGAGGCAGGAGGCCGAGCCACACAAACAGGATGCCTGCAGACGAGACGAGGGACAGAATTAACGCAGAATGAGATTTTATGAAAGTCGGGGCTCTGGGATAATCAGGGTAATGCATGCATGGCTTGCGTGTTGGGAGAAGAAAAAAAACAAAAAAACAATGTGTCTGCTGTCAGGACATCTTTCTCCTTCTGTTGCACGCGTGCACAAGACAAATGATGATTTACAGAGGCTGTGGGCAGGATTACTGAGGATTCCTGTGTGATTCAGATGCTGAGGTGGAGACTGGAGCTGAGATCAGCCATCCTTCACTAAACACGAGTATTCACCAGAGTACGCGGGCCTTTGGTGTAAACATTGCCGCTGTGACAAGACAAATACAGTTTCCATGGTTCAGACTGCCTTGGCAACAAACAACTCTTACAAATAGCAGGCAGAAAACTACATTAATACCAAAACAAAACTCCAAGTTTACTCAACTCTTGTGCCTCACTTTAAAAAAAGATCTGATGTTCTTAGAAGACAAAAATGTCCCCATCAGAAACAGCCATAAAAATATATATTGATATTATTTAGTTAAATCTTTAAACCAATTTATGTCCTTATCATAACTACCAAATTCCTCATTTTCTTTTTGTTTGCATAATGCCACCATTGTTTTTAAATGGGAGCCCCCCACCCCAAAAAGTGAATTATTTTATGCATGATAAAACATTAGGGGGAATTTTCTTTTCTCAGTTTGGGACATGTCAAAGATTAGCAACAACATGGATTTTCAAAACACATAATACAGCAGCGATGCTCCTCGTGGAAACCAAGGAAACAGCGAGTATTTGCCCCATAGCGCCACTTTTAATTAGTAAAAAGTAACATTTTGAAACCAGGGCTCTGTTGTGTTTTTAATGAGTTTCAATGGTGACATTTTTCCCCTTATGGGTTTGAATGTCTGCATTTTGGCTGAGGTTCAACCTCGTATCAAAAATGGCCACTGATGTGCAGCCCGAACACTGAATCACACTAGACGTTAAGCGGCTAAATAGAAAATGAAAAATCTAACTTTTGATCTTAAATTAGATCTGCTTGCTTGTGGCAAAAAAATGTTGCAACTTTTATTAGAGATTTTAATGAATCGAGGAGTATTCACTGTCTGGGAAATTATATCCTCCCCCTGTTTGGGACATGGTAATTATTAAAGCAATTTATCATATTTAGTCTTATTTAACCAAACATATGTAAATCTCATTCAACCATTTTTATGTAAGCAGTCAGTGAAACTGATGTTTTCCATCTGT
The DNA here is from genome assembly GCA_943593645.1 of Bovichtus variegatus. NCBI lineage: Eukaryota > Metazoa > Chordata > Actinopteri > Perciformes > Bovichtidae > Bovichtus > Bovichtus variegatus. The sequence continues at coordinate 2,303,011 of CALSCE010010855.1, read as the reverse complement.
GAGTTTACTTGACCTTGCGGTTTATTTCCCCAGTGAAGATACTTGCATTCTTAAGTCAGCGAGACTGCCTCCTATTTTGATATTTTGACTGTGAAGAAGGTTTCAGTTAACCTCCCTTCCACCTGCTGAGATACTGCCGTGAGAAGAATATTCACAGGACGAAGTGTGCCTCGCACCCCCGCACATTCTTTCCGATAGATAATCTCATTGTGTGTGTATATAACGTAAAATATATTTTCTATTGATCCTGGTCAGAGTCGGCAGCACTTGTCGCTGTGGGAACTCTGTGCATTTCAGCTGAAATAGTTTGATGCTGTTTGAAATCCCTCTTTTGACTACTGATTAATAAACCATCAAAGATATTTTAGTTGTAACTTTATTATTTACACATCTCTCACTGGAGGAGTCACATTGAACTTCCACCACAGTAATAACCTTGTTGGGGATTTGTTGGAAATGTTCCTTCATCTTCATCATGCAGCTTTGGATTGGAAGTTTAATAAGCAGCAGTAAAATCTTCAGTAAGAATAATTCAAATTATTACCTTAAATCATAACCAGTTTACAGAGCTGAATACTTTCTGTTATCAGTGTAAAAAAAACCTCGTATGTACTTAGATTCTATGTTGTAAAAATGTTTTAAATGACAAATATAAATAACAGCAAGAATGGTCACAACAAGGAAAGAGCAACAACAGTGACGCACTAAGAGCCCGAAGTACAACCCGGAAATTACGCCTTTTTAGAAAATACCTTCCATAGTTTAGAGACAACGTAACACTTTGTTTACATTATTAATTGACTGCAGTAATCGCAAAACATTAACAAACAAATTACCCTAGAAGTTAACTGTAAATAAAATCAAAAGGACAACAAAAACACTCCTGCTCTCACACCAAACTCTATTCAGAAATCTGGCAATTCATCATCAACTTCAAGTCATTTTGATTAAAAAAAACATTTTAAAGTCGGTAAAAGTTAGTTAACGTTGGGTATAACGTTTGACTTAACAAATCGGCAAGTTTTTTTTTTCCTTTAGGTAATTGTTTTGGTTGCTTCTTTTAACAATTTTCAACCAGGGTAGGGCACATTTCAAATATATGTAACTTAACGTCTTATGTTACCTGGTTTTAAGAATGTATGCCGAATTTAAGTAGTATGCAACTATTTATCATAAATATAATGTCATATGATACGTCTGCTGATAGTGAGGCAGTAAAATATAACACTTAACTAGTTCCTCACGTGACGTTTTGTCGAGATCTACGTTTTCTTGGCTAAACAAACAACGCGTAGCTATATTAGTCAAGAAATTGTATGAATACTAAGTCTACATATATAATGTAACATTCATAATGTATACTTACACAACTGGCGAGGGAACCCAGTGCCAAACAAGCACCCATGTTAGGTTAATTCACAATTTCGATGAAAGTCGTAAAAGCGAGAAAACTTCGGGAAGAAACCGAAACTGTCAAAAGTCAAAATGGCGATGTCAAGTAATTTAAAAGGAGCAGACTGAAATCAGTTGATTCCCTTCAAAATAAAAGCTTTATGCCAAGTATAGCCTACGAGTACGTTATAAATTATATGGTATGCACATTAACTGGAAATTATATTACTGCAGTTTACATCTTTAAGGTAAAAAAACATAAATAATTTATCATGAAATGTGTTGTTGCTAAATATACACCGTCAAAGCTGACCTTCTCAGTTTTATTTTGACGGCATATTCACTCTACTTCCGATATTGTTCGGGTAAATTCGGAAAAAATACATCTGAGTTTATTTTACATGGATAACTGTATGTCTATGTGCAAAAGAGAAATCATCTCTTTAATATAGTCCTATAATTTACCACCTCAAACACTTAAAGTACACTATGATACCAACAATGTCCAAGACTAAATGTATTTATCTAATATTATTATAATATATAATTTCATATTTTCATTGTTTTCTTTTTTCTTTATATTTTTATTATAATTCTCTTCTATTCTATATGTGTTTCTTGTACATATGTTTATAGTATTTGTTCACATTGTTATTGTATTGATCTTCTATTTTATATGTATATTTTTGTACATATCTTTGAAATATTTATTTCATATTGTGTTGTATTATTCTTTTATTCTACACGTATGTTTCTTGTACATGTGTTTTTACAGTATTTCAATCATATTTGTTATTGTATTTTTCTTCTATTCTATATATATGTTTCTTGTAAATATTTTTACAGTATTTTAATTATATGTTTATTGTATTCTTCTTCTATTTTATATGTATTTATTTGTACATATTCTTATAGTCTTTTTTTCATATTTTGATGGATATGTCCTCTATTCTATATGTATTTATTGTATATTTTTCTATAGTATTTCTTTCATAATTCTATTGTATTTTTTTCTTTGTCCTCTGGCATGATATTTCTTCAATTCTATATGTATGCTTCTTGTACATTTCTTTTCTTGTATTTGTCTTCTATTACATATGCATGTTTCTTGTAGATATTTTTATAGTATTTTTTCATAATTTTATTGGATTTCTTTCATATTTTTCTTTTATTCTACATGTTTGTTTCTTGTACATATTTGTAAAGTATGTTGTCATATTTCATTGTATTTTTCTTCTCTTGTATATTTATGTTTTTTGCAATACTTGCTTTTATTTTTTTATTACTTTTATGTTATGCACCAATACACCAAATAAAATTCCTTGTGTGTGAAAACCTACTTGACAATTCTGATTTTATACATAGAGGAATAGTGTACATGCACCACAGCTAAACAATATGAAAATCACAGAGAAAAAGACTTACCGCCTTTCGGCCATTGCAAATGTGGCCATATAAGAGCAAAGAGGAATAGTACTGATTTAGATAACAGTGAGTAAACAGGTTTGACAATAAAGGTCAGACAGTGAGTTCAAAGCAGCAGGGGTTCAAACCTCCATCTGTTTGTGTCTGACCTTCATAGGTACACTGAAGGTGATCACCTGTGAATAATCAGTGCAAAGATAAAGCTTCTGCACGCCTTCTTTTTGCTGCAGCAGGCTTGTAATATCCTCAAAAGGAAAGCAGAGTCCTGGTTCACCTTAATGCACATGTTAATGAGCAATGAGGTAGCAGCTTCATTACAACAACAAAAACACAACCTGTTGGCTGGAACCATTACAGCCTTTGGTGAAAACACAGTTCACTTTGCTATTACTGGACTGGATTACTGTTTTTCTGTGTCTATTTAAGGTGGTAGTATCGTCAATACTCGTGCTTTAGTTCTATTATCTGTGTAATAATAATAAGATAAGGAGAGGTACAATACATATCCATATAATTCAGCACTGAGGGGAAATTACTGAGTGATTTTATTATATCATAAAACAGGTGAAAGGACGATTCCATTTTTTAAATATGATAATGTGTAGAGACGGTGCACCCCTTACTAAAAAGACAATGGTACAAACCTTTGAGCAGCAGCTGCAACACAATACAGCCGGAGTTACACAGGAAACTGTCCTACTGGGACTTCAAAATAAAACGAAATAGTTAAAAGTGTGTATATATAAACATGCACCGTTACTACTTATATTTTCACAACAACTTCTACATAATAATGACATTAATAACATTATTAATAATAAAATAATAATGATAATTATTATTATTCTATTAGTCTATTTTTAGGAATACACTGAATACTGGCACACACTTTTAAACTCCTTTAAATCATACAGGGTCTAAGTGAAATAAAAAACAAATGGATGCTTTTCTGGTACCTTTTTAACATATTTTCTTGGTTAGTTTAACCTTTAAAATTTGAAATGTTAGTTTTACACTGGTAAATTCAGACCATGATTTCACCATATCATGATTTTCATAAGGTCGAGGTTTGAGCACCTTTTAATAATAAACAAAAGCAGATAATCCAACTGCCAAGTGGCATTTTTCAACAGCTGATGCAAACAATGCTATGAGGCCATAATTGAGCTGACAGGTTGACAAATCAATATATATATATATATATATAAATCAATATATGCTGTAAATGTTATTTTTGTGGTATACTACAGTACACCCTTTACATTTTTATTTATTTATATTTTATTTCTGTGTATAGACTGACATGCCATTTGGTTTTCTGCAATGTTACACTTTTGCTATGAACATATTTAAAGCAGTTGTTTCCCTCTTAATAAAATAGAAACTTTATTTCACGTTTATTTATAGAATTTAAAATTAAGAACAGTGACAAACTTAATGCTGTACAATTCAAATAAGAATTCATGTCTAAAACATATTAACACAACTCTCCTAAGAACATCAATTAATATATAATAGTACAAGTACTTTTTCAATGCTTTTTTATTTTTCTTTGTATTTATTTTATTGTTTTTATCTAGTGTATTGATTTATCTTACATCATCATCTGTCTTTTCTCCACTATGTCTTCGCATCATCTGTCTTCATGTGTTCATTTTACCTTCATTTTGTCTCACTGTTTGGCTTCCTGTTGCTATAACTCTGTTTTAAAAGGTGCTATATAAACTCCAAATAACAGTACTTTACCTCTTCTCTAGTTCGACAGCTGTTCTGCTTTTACTTTGAAGGCCACGTCCCTTCTCTTCCTGTATCCTCCGTGCTACGTGCGCGCCGCTTGACGCTCCTCCCTGTTGCTGCCGGGAATGAGCGCACACTGCTCGGCTGTCCGCGCGGTGTCGTCCACTATGCCGCGGGTCCGGCGGTGTCAGCTGTAATGAAGCAGTGTGAGGTGTCGTACACTCCGCACGTTCTCTTCTTTGTCCCTGCAGAACATGGTGGCTGGTGGTTAGTTCCAACTTCGGACACCGTAGGGTTTTTTTTTCCTCGGCGAAGCGCACTGAAATCAGCAGGTGAGTGTCCGTCTATGGAAACATACACTGTCACCTGTTCTGCTCCACAGGTAGACATCAGACTGGGCTGCTGCTGCTCCAAAAGGCATGCAGAGGAATAAAGTGCAGGTTACAGGAGGTTATTATAGGCGTGCAGGGAGGACTAATGAGGCTGGAGACATTATCTGCTCTGAAACTGACAAAACGAATCATGTGACCAACTCATCATGCACATGTCATATCTGTTAATATTTAATACTACTACTAAAAACAGACCGGAAGTAGGCAACCTGTCAGCTCCATTATGGCCTCATAGCATTGTTTGCATCCGCTGTTCAAATGAAAAATGCCACTTAGCAGTTGGATTATCATCTTTTGTTTATTATTAAAAAGGTGCTCAAACCTCGACCTTCTTATGAAAATCATGATATGGTGAAACCATGGTCTGAATTCATCAGTGTAAAACTAACAGTTTACATTTTAAATGTTCAAATGACCAAGAAAATCTGTTAAAAAGGTACCAGAAAAGCATACTTTTGGTTTACTATTACTATACTATATGATTTAAAGGAGTTTAAAAGTAATCGAATGCCTTTTGTGCCAGTATTCAGTGCATTCCTAGAAATAGACATAGTTTCCCTCTTAGACCATCATGAGATGCGGAAAAATTCAAATCTGCAATGAAAATAGTGTTCTATAACCCTAATATGATATAATGTATATATTAAACCTGCTCTTAAGGAGTAAAAGTAAACTGCATGTATGTTAGGGCTGCATGATGTGAGGAAAATATGTAATAATGATATCAATTGCGATAAATAAACAGATATTAAAGTGTACATCAAATCGCTTGTTTATTTAAAATAAAAGGAAATTATCTCCTACATTATTTAAATGAACACATTCAACATTAAACTGAACACAAAAGCCACCAATAAAAATAAAAAAAAATAGAATGATATTTACATTTTAAAGTGCAGTTTTATACTGATAATCTCTTTTTTTTTTTTTTACTAACTCAAAAAAAAAGTGCAATAATGTCTTTGACTATCACGATGACAATAATAAAAGCGATATATTGTGCAGCCCTAACTTAAAAATAAAATGCTGAAATAACCTGGGAATAATATTTTATTACCCTAACTGCTTATATATGTGACATAATGCCACTATTAGAAAACCCTTAAATCTGCTGGTAACTGTCCCTGAAATAAAACAGTGAAGTGTGTGTGTGTGTGTGTGTGTGTGTGTGTGTGTGTGTGTGTGTGTGTCTTAGTTCTTCTTCGTGTCCGTATTGCTCATGTGCAGAGGCCCGTGAACAAGCCTCAGTTTTTATGCTTTGTTGAATGTGGAGCAGAAAAGCACAGAATTTAAAACACTGTTAGGTAGTTTAAAAAAAAAATAGTGAATCATCAACGTGATGCACAATGTCAAGTAAGGTAAACGCAGTCTGGGTCTGCTGGTGCTCCATCCTTTTAATTAGATAATTTCACCCTGTGTTAATTACATATCCATGAGGTCAGTTTTTGAAAATCTCATTTCTTGGTCTTGGTTCAGTGTCTGGCTGCGTTGGTGTTTTGGCGCAGCTGTTAATGTCGACAGTGTGGGCAATACGAGGACTTTTACATTTTCCTTTAGATGTTTTTGTGTTGCTGAAATGAGTGTGTGTGTTCTCACTGCTCATGCTAACCCCCGAATTCTTCTTTTGTTTATTCCAAAAGAATACTGGGATGATAAAACACTCACTCATTATCAATAATTTTTTTTTGAACATCAATTAGACATACACTATAAATATTTAATGTAATAATAATGTATATAGAGCGCTGCAGGGATGACGTATTTTTTAGTTTGACCTTTTTTTTCTCAGCGTGATAAATTGATAAATCTACAAGTTTGAGTTAGAAATAGTTTGCAAGAGCGAGAGTATAAAGACAACGAGGCTGTGAAGAGTTTCCCTGTTCGACGTGATGACGCTTCATATTAAACATCTGTCGTCTCATTTAGCCACTCGTTAGCAACCGCCTTTTTAAAGACACGTAAAAGCTTCAAAATGTACGAAAGGTGTATTTACTGACGGATTTTACATTGTTAAGCTTGTGTTAACCACAGACCTTGTTTCAGACTTTGAGACGAGAGAACCAGAAGTGCTAAAATGCTAACACATTTCTGGGTCTCAGGACTCATTACTGCGCCACTTTATTATCAACTTATATAGTTATTATGGCAAATGTGTTAGCAGCTACGCTCGCGGTTAAAGTGTGTGAGACGACCGTTAGTTAAAAACAACAATGGCGGCTCTTTTGCAGGTTAGCGTAGATGCTACAATAGCATCAGTTATCTCATCTTTAAAGGAAGTTTTTCGCTCTTCTTCCGACTGGCTTTGACAGATGGTTCATCCAATCACCTGCTAGGTATTTATATATATATATATATATATATATATGTATTTTTTTTTTAATGTCTGTCTCAGATGTAAATAAACCATCTGGCGCGTCGTAGATTTGGTCTCTTCCAACCCCGGAGGAAAAAAAACCTCGTTATTTAGCAGCTAAACTGCTGTTTGGTGCTGGACATGTAGCATTTAACAGCAGGTTTATTGGGGCTCTTTAGTGTTTTAAATACTAATGTTTTAGCGAAGAAATGCGTGTGTTTGTGAAGTAGTGAGCACACGACTGGATACATGAGACTTGGATTGTCCTGCACGAGTTGTGTGAGGGTTTGCAAACAGATGTTTTGATAAACGCGGCCGCCATCCACTTTAAGAGGAGGACAGCAGGGAATACTTCTGGAGCACAGAGAGATTTAATTTGGAGAGAAAGTCAACACTAAAGATGTCATCCGAGCTGCCAGAAGAAAAGCGAATAAATAATGCTTTGAATCAGAATATCATATCATGTAAAACAGAAAGTTTAGAACCATATAAATGACTTCCAGCTATAAGAATGGTCATATAAACGTTTATATAAGAATATGTTTATAGTGAGTGAGAAAAGGGTCTTTGTAAAGTCCGGTTAGATTTAGTCTGAGTAAAGTAGCTAGCTCTTTAGCAGCTAAATGCTAACTGTCGGAATTTTCTCCGTTTTCTTTTGGTTTATTTCACAAAGTCAAGGTGAGACGGGGTGAGTTATCCATATACGAATGATCCTTTTAGGGTGAAGTTTTCCTTTTAAGTTGCAAAATTGTGGGCTGATAATCAGACTAAATTGACATTTCTGCAATGTTGATTTTTCTTGCAGTCGTTTTGAAGCGTTTTTTATTTGCCCGAATGAATCCGAGGGATTTGAAGAAATATGCCAATTTAATTGATATTCCAGCATTCTCGCACTCATCCAGGCATGTCCCCGTTTCCGTGGCTATTTTTCCGTCTCTGGCAAGCAAAGATGACGTCACCGTCGTTTATTCTGCTCGCATCGCTCCGGTTGGTTTGTCTTGTCACTGATTCTTTTGCTCTGTTAAATTAAACTCAGTGCGAGGTGTCAACACAAGTGTGCAGGGCTTTTGTCAGACTTCCATTTTGTTTTTTTGATCCAGCATCTGAAAAAAAAGATATTTGGATGTGTTGCAAATATATTTAGTTGAGCGAGAAAGAAATGTGAGGCAAAGAGAATAGGAAAGAGGTTTTGTAGAAAAATAAATAAAAAGACAAGGAGCACTGCCTTTCGAGAAGCTAGAAACACAGAATGTGTCTTTTTTTTTTTCAGTTCTCAAAATTGTTGTTGATTTATTTTTCTAATGATCTAATAATCAACTATACAATTAATATATAAACTAAAAATATCTGCATCAATATATCAATTCAATAATTGGTCAAACTCTCGTTATGCGTCTTTGCTCTTTAATGAGTGTTAAATACCTTAGTTTATTCTTCTATGTTTCTATGTTTTATAATGCTTTTATTTCATTGTCATTTTATTGGATACTGTTTTTTTTTTGCTTAATGTTTGCCTATGTTTTAAAAGATGCTATACAAATAAAAATGTTTGAGCAGGATAGTATATATTATTTTGAGCTCTTTTATTTATTTTTTTAAATCAACATATTCTTTAGGTTTGAGCAACATATTGCCATATTTGTGGTATAATACTCCCTTTAATTATTAATATATAAACACAAACTTTGACAGCTGTAGTCCAAAAATGTCCCACATTCATACTAATTGGTCAAACTCTTGTTATGTGTGCGTCTTGGCTCTTTAATGAGGGAGAGTGTTGGACAGGTGGATGAAGATAAGCTGCTCAGTCGTGCCGAGGCCACTGGAGATTAAAGAGATTTTATAGGTAAAGTACCTGTTTGCTGATAGCAGTGGCAGCCTTTGTTCCCCGTAAAAGATAAAGGTGAGGCTGTGCAGGAGATTAGCGATAAAGACTGAGAGCGGGCGGGTGGAGCGAACACCCGGCGCGGCGTCATCATCTGCCAGCGTGAGTGTTAACACGCCGTGACATGAACCATGGTTTCCAAGAAAAGAGCAGGATGCAGAAAGAGGAACAGATGATAGGAAGTCAGATGATTCACCAAGCTACTTCCCTTTACACAATATCAACTATGGGAGTTTTAATATGAGTATGAATTACTTTATTCCCATGTACTGCTGCTCCCCCTGCAACACAGTTACACAGCAAATACTTATTGCTTGGTTGTAGTTTGTTAACCTCATCTAAAATTCTTATATTCATATTAATTTTATTGAAGGTCAATTTAAAGTTGCACTAATAATTATGGCTGTACTGAATGTCTTTATTATGTACAAAATTCAGAATCAGAATTATGTATATTGCCAGGAATGAAAATGGAAAAATATTGAAATAAAGAAAAATATCTATATATATATATATATATATA
>CALSCE010010855.1:2197026-2293204 GCA_943593645.1 Bovichtus variegatus | reverse complement strand
AAAAAAAAAAAATAAAAATATATATATATATATATATATATATATACACATACTTAAGGATGTGTACAAAAAACATAAATATACAAAAGAAAACAATAAAAATATGACAAATTACTGTAAAAAATATATGTACAGTATATCTGAATTAAAAGTGTAAGAGTTGTGCAGTTTTAAAAGTGGTAATAGTGTGCAGAAATGTGCAAAACTGTCAGAGGAATGTGCTTACAGTACGTTTACAGTACGGAGAACGAGAACAGTCACAAAGTTTTGCGTTTTGGTATTAACTCTTAACCTCAAGTATTGATTAGTATTATCAAATGATACCCTCCTCGTCCCTGCTGCAGACGTGTGGCACTTACAATTATACCACCCGCATCCAAATTTTATTCCCATTGATTGCGGGCCTTCCCACTCTCAGGATGGAAACAGTAATTTGCCGGGCTAAATTCCAGTCATTCATTATTCCTATGTATTGACCAGTGACCTATACGAGTTTAGTCCGAGCCGGTGCTTCTGTAAAGCCCATTGCCCTTTAGTGTGACCTATTGCTGGCTGCCATTTGGCTACTTTTATCTTTCTGCCATTAAAACATGTCAGTTCTTCCTCCACCTGGGTCTGGAGGACATATAGGACGGTGAATATGTCTTGCAGAGACGTAGAGGACAGAGGGCGACATTAGGAACAGAGGGGACCTGTTTCCTACAAAGCCGCGTTGGACTGTATTGACCTCAACCTCTCTGTGCCCACTTTCCGAGCAGCCCAACCTGGCGAGAGGCCGGGGGTGGCGGCATAACTTGATAGGCTTCCCCCAGCATGCCTGTGGTTCGTCAATGTCATGTCTGCTGCTGCCAGCCTCTCCATACTGATTAGATGGGAAGCAGAACAGTAGGTGAGATGGGTTGGTTCCTCTGTAGACACAAAGGGTTTATTGTAAATCCCGAGGCATTCATTCAGCGACCCTTTCTGTGTTGGACCACACAATAGTATCAGCTGCGCCCCCCCCCTGTGCAATTACCGTGTGGAATTCTCTCTGCCCTATAAACAGGCACGGCATCTCAAAACGGGTTGTCAGACATCAGAAGAGCTCATTCTGTTGATTGGCAAGCGGAGAGGCTGTAAGAGGGCGAGAAGTGCAATTGCTGTTTTGAATAATGTCTCAATGGGCACCGTCGAACGTGGTTTTCTATACAGCTGCACCCGGAAACTTTGCACATTTGCATCTTCAAAAGGCAGCAAGAGGGAAATGTTTGAAAAGTATGAGTATCATCAGCACCAAACAACAGACAATGTTGGCAACTGGTGAACATAGTGGAGCCTTTAACAGCTCAAGAGGACGATGTTTGTCTCTGTACTTTTCTTTGTCTTATGTGGTAAGAAACTCTTGAAGCGTCGGTCTGACAAAACAAGGGATCTGATACCACTGTCTTGGGTGTCAATTCAATTGATTTCGTCTTCCGATTAATCCAGAATGAAACTAATTGTCAGTTGCAGTCCTGGGTATGATGGCTTTAAATACAGAAGCTCTGGTGTTGGTGGGTTTAGACCCAGAGCTTGCAGGCGGGACTATATGACTGTTTGGGAAACAGATTTTTAGTTCTCCGTTAAGTTTGGACCTGTGTAAATGTTGGAAAATGGCAGGATGGATGGATGGATGACTGGGAATCCCAGGATTTCTGCTGCTGGAGATAAAATCCTCATCTCTCCAGTGCAGCTTGAATCCCAAACACTAACACAACACAAGAGCTTGACACTTGTGCTGATGCAGGGTGGCAGTGTGTAGCATTGTGTTGTTTGTGTGTCAGAGAGTGCTAGAGGCCCATGGGTGGTAGCCAGCGAGCAGGGCAGCCGCGTCTACGCAGGCCGCATCGCTGTTCTCACGATGGTCTAGTTCGGAGAGCGCCCGGGGTGGAGGATGGCCTCGGTTACACTCCTCCAAACAACAGGCTTTGTGCTTAAATATTGATGTGACGGCAGCACACACTGTACTCCTGGTGTCACACATATCGGACATGTGTAGATTTATTCTCCTGGCGTGACTGCAGCTACTGGGGTGCAACTGATATATGGATCCTGAAAGTTCCTACGAGGCCTGCTAGTTAGGGACGGACCACATGTCGATCGACAGAAGACCTTTTGTTAAAACTTTAAAATAAAATATACATTTTCAATCTGTCAAGAAAAAAAAAAAGCCAAACATCCTTTGCTTGCAGCTTCTTTCATGTGAATATACTTTTTCTGTTTTATATCATTTATGTTTGTGTTTTTGAACTGATTGTCAGACATAATTCGCACTTTAAATATGTCACATTGGGCTCTGGGAAATGTTGACTGTTATCAATACTCAATACTTGGCATAATTCTTTGATTGCATTGTTCCTGATTTAAATCAATGAAAATGTTTCCAATTTTATGCAATTCTTAAGGCAAAGTTCTTGTACGGCTGCTTCTGTTTTGACAACAGTTAATATTTAAGAACTTTGACTTCTGCTAAATCAAATAAAAAAGGTGTTAGTAGAAAAAGCGGTGGCTCGGACTAAGCTGTTATATATTTGTTTAAAGTAATGTTCAATCTAAAAAATGTGCGATTTCGTATCAGTATCAAAACTTAAGTATCATATCGGCACCAGTGACAAAACATTATTAACTGTTTCCCCCAGAAATCATAGGATACCAAAACTCTCCTTCTTCTAGTACTAAGACTCCTAATAATACAGTAATGCTGATATTACAGGATTTTCATGTATGCTTGTGTGAACTGTGGTGGAAAAATACAATCAATGTAGATTAAGTGCATCATATGGGTAACTGACGGACTAATTAAATAATATATACGGTATGTTATGACACAAAAACTCTAAAATATTGTAAGTCTTTGAACTTCCCTTTTCAAAAGACTTTTCTAGCTGAATCTCATCTCACTAATAAATCATCCTTTGCTAAATTAAAGTTGCAGTCTGAATGATTGATAGTTGCATTACTGTGATATAAAAAGAGTGCTTCAGTGATTTAGTATGGCACTTCCACAAAGTTGGGGGAATTTGCAGGAGACGGATTAAAAAATAATGGTCCAACTTTATTCAGCAAAGGCTGAGATATCCTGACTTCTAGTTCCTGGTAATCCTACACTTCCCATGATGCAGCTCAATAGTGTCATTGTGTTAGACCCCGCCTGCTTGGTAAACAGCCATACTGACAATCATTGGGGTTATTTTCACAGACGTACAGCCCAGAGTGTTAGGGTTGCAACTAATGACTGCTTTCATTATCGATTAATCTGCTAATTAATTTCTAGATTAATGGTTTGGTCCATAAAATGTCAGCAAATAGTGAGAAATGTCCATCCCAGTTTCTCAAAGGCCATAGTGATGTCTATTTATGCCTCGTTTTGTCAGTCCAAAACCCAAAGGTGTGTTCACCTTAATATGATATAAAACAGAGAAAAGCAGGAAATCTCCATATTTGAGAGGCTGAAAACAGCATTTTCTGACATTTTTGCATGAAAACCAACTTTAAAGATTAATCGTTTATCAAAATGGTTGGCAAGTAATGTTTATGTCGAGCAACTAATCGATTTGCCGACTATTGACAAGGAAATTGGCTTTGATGCATTATGCGATATGACAAGTGTGCAGCCACCACCAGGCAAAAACATTTGGACATTCACTATGTGATTTTCTCATGTTTGACCAATGGAGCACATTGGAGGGCCATTTGTGTTTGCTCATGATTGGTTGACAATCAGAGTTGACTCAGGACATTAAGTGTAAAAGTCCTACATCCTCCAAAACAGTCTGTTCTTGCTCGACATGTTCTGTTCTTCAGATCGTCCCTGAGGCCGTTGCCAGCGCTGCCTGCCAGCCATTCTTTACAGCTCTCTGTCAAGTGTGCTAATTGCTGTAAATAGCCGGGTGCTCTGTTGTTGTGATTGACCCTTATGAAACCCGCTCAATCTGTCACATATTTGGCAACGTGGAGGGCACTTTGTCAGCCTCATTTCGTATAATGGCTTGTTGTTATTGCGCATTAAACACAGTTAATTACAAAGAGGGCGGATTGCTTTTAGGTGCTTTTTTTGAAGGACGGCGACGGAGGTCCTCTTTAAAACCTGTGTACCAGTAAACAGTGCAGCTGACTGCAAGGCATTCAGAGTCTGCGGATCAAAATGGCACAAGAATTTCAAGAAGAAGGGTAACTCAAGAAAAACAAGATGGACCAAAGCGTTCAGAAAGGCCTCTCATGAAAGGAGTTGACAGTGGATAACACCTCGGAGTTTAGGTAGAAATATACCTGTTAAATATAACGGGGTATAATGGGATATAAGAGAGTGGAAGGAATGAAACAGAAACGACAGGCAATAGATTAAAGAAGGACAAACAGTTGGAGACAGAAGAGGCCATCATCGAAGTGAAAACATTCCTCTTATCAAAGCACCAAATGCAGAAAAGGCCAAACCAATGGAAGCCAACATGGTGCAGAAGAGGACGTGGACATGGGGGGTGAAGATAATCTTATACCCGAGGAGTTTTGTTTGTTGGATTACTCTTGACCTTGTTTTTCCAAATGTCTGATGATGGACACAGTAATGCATTCAGTTTTAAGAAGCTGTACAAGGACTTATCTAACAAAGATCTGCCTCCGAAGCAGCGGCGATTATCCACATACCTCCCAGTTATTCTTGTTTGTTGCCTTGTTAACATGTTATACAGTTGGATGTTGAAAGGTAACCAACAAAACACTTAATCATCTTTTTGGGTGCTCCTTTAAGTGTGCAATGCAATTTGAACTTCTAAACCAGATGGATAATTGTGATATTTGTTTTAGATATTTAGATTTAGTTTAGCAAGCACTCTGCTTTATAACACATAAATAATGTAATACAATACAATAGTGGATAATCAATGTGTTCAATACCTGTTTAAGTGTTAAAAGAAGACAGTGGGCCTACAGCCAGGCCTGTAGTACATGATCCAGGATTGTAACACCTGTTTTAAAAAATGTTTACTTTACAAGTCCCAGACTTAATGGAATACTATAATACCACCTCGAATACTATAAATACATAAACTTTGAACGACCGCAAAGATATTGGCGTCAGAATGAAGTCTCTGTCTTTTAAAGAATGAACTCTATTGCTTCAAACTTTTTTCCTCTCCAGTGAAGTTCCTTTTTGAACCTGTTATACTTGTAAAATCTACATTGACCCCAATAGTTATTTAATTGTACGAAAGTTACGTGTTGGCGAGGAGATCCTGACTCATCATCTGGCCCTGAGGGGGATTTTTTTTACCCGCGCCACATTGATATACATTTTATTTTAAAAAATAATTTAAAAAGGCAAGAACTGAATCATCGTTAAGCATGTCAAACTTTCCAATCTAGAACGACGCATACATGTAGCCTGTGCAGTTTACATTGATAACAGCACCACTTGAAGCAATAACTCTTCAATGTCACGAAGAAGTAAACAAAAGAAGCTTCTCCTTTCTAGTCCTTGAACATCGATTTTGTCGACTGAAATGACAACTGTTGCTGTAGCTCGCTTTCTCAAGGCTAACACCATGAGTTAGCTGAAAACTAAAGCTAACCATAGGTCGTAAGAGTTAGCCTGACATGCTAACGTTTGAAGCTAATCATAGACCAAACACATTTCTTCCAGTTCTGCTTGTGTTTTTGCCTTTGGAAAGCTTAAAAACCCTAACCCTACAAACTATTTTGATATCTTCCCAAGGTCCTTTGTTCCCCAGCTTAATATCCTCATTAATGAGACCTTTCATGTGTTTTGTGTTCTCAGTAATGTATGTGTCTCTGGGTCACATGTTGAAATCACCCATGTTATACTCTTGACCTACACTCTCACATTTGCGTAGTTTTCTTTTTCTTCTGACATTGATATCTCCACTTTGGCTAAACTGATTTTTACCATTCAAACTGCATTTGAAACGTCAATTTCCCTTTGTTTGTTTGCAATGTTAGTTTATAGCAAGAACATAGGACTTTAGGAACATAGGGATGACCCCGTTTTGACCATGCTGATCATGGAAGGTGTTTAGCAAATGGTCAATTGAGTAATCCCCCCCAGAATTGAATGAATATTCATATGGAAGAACACAGGTAACACTCAAACTCATCACAATGTTAATTATAATGATGAGAAAACATCCATCTATCAGATTCTTTGAGAAACAAGTGATAAAGCCTGGTTGATTTCTAGTAAAAGACCTGGAAAAATCTTTCATTTCACCGTCATCTGGATTATACTACATGCACAGACCTGTAGCACAAGACCTTGACGTTTTATCTCTGAAAAATCTCCCCCCCCACACACACACACACCAAAGCAAATTATCTACAAAGTAAAAGCCTGCACTGATGCGTTTTTGTCTGTGAGTCCTGGCTTCTGAAACATGAAAGCAGGCAGCCATAGTGAGAGAAAGGGCTGCGCAGATCAGCGTAAAAGACGGGAGGATCTGCTCGGGATGTTTGCGAGATGTGAAGGGAGGCTGTGATCACGCTGTCTCATTAGATCAGTCTCAGCTCTCAGCTTTTCTCTCTCTCTCTCTGTGTGTCTACTGCTGCTGCTGCTCAGGAAAGAAAACGGCTTTTTTGAAAACCAACTGCTGACATCAGAGTCGCGCTTCACCTTCCAGCTTTTGTGCATATGTATGACTTTCTGTAATGTGAATATGATGATATTGCCCTTCTTCTTTTTCCCCTCAATTGCTGTATTTTGCATGTAACGTGCTAGTTTTGCCCTGCACATATCTCATCTATTTATATTTTCACAACACAAATGCTGCATTTTTCATCAATATTTTTCTATTCAATCAGTTTTAATAGTCATTATTTTCATTGGTTATACCTGCAGCAGTCTAACAAAAGACATCTCCATGAGCAGAAATAAAAAAAAACAATGCAGTGTAAAGATCTGCTTCTTCCTCGGCTCCCCTCCTCCACTATATAGCTGCCTATATAGCAATGGTGCTGTTTCCATGGCAGCTCGGGCATGTTAAGCTTTAGGATAACGGTGAAAAAAGTGGGGAGAAGTACGGGGGAATAATCACAGGGTATGAGGGACTAAAAATAGCAAAGGACTTAATCCCAGGCATTATTTATTCATCTAAAATGTCTCGTGTCTGCGCCGGCTGTGTAAACACCATTTCTTCTGCAGTTCCTCGTCGGGTGGGCGGGCGGTTGCCGTTTTCTGACCTAAACCCCCACAGTCTTACTAACCGACTAATGCCATGACTACAGGGAGAGGGGGGGGCACAACACAAAGACAACGCACTCTGGATGGACACAGGGTTTGGATTTAAGGCCGTCTGGACAGGGAAATTGAAAGCAATCTATTACTGTTCCTACTTCCTTATTATCAGAGGAAGCGTAATGTAATGGAGAGTGAAAATGACTGAAAATATCCACAGTGATAATTCAAAATTAAACATCTCTAAATGAAAATGCAATAATTTAATCGTTTCCAGTCCATGTGTTGTTATTATACGCGGTGATTTGTAATAGCGGAGCTGTGGTGTGTGCAGTGACTGTGGGTGTCACACGGCGAGTGTTAGACTGATGAGAAGCAGAATAGAGGTCAGCCTCAGGCAGCAGGCAGGGCCAGGCTGCTCGGCTCGGAGAACTGATATCTATCATTGTCTCTCGTTGGGAGAGAAGAAAGCTTCGACTGATATGGCTTTTTAAAGGCCAGTACAGTACCAGTGCTGACATGTTTGGAATGAAGCTGCCAATAGCTTATATTTTGTGCTCGTATTTTATATGTGTAAAGAGTTTGTGACCGTTTAAATGCCGATAACGAATTCGGAAAAGTGGAAGTATGATTTCATTTAAATAGCCCCTGAAACACTCAGATCTTATGAACTTACGAGTCCGTAATTTCTGAATAATTTTCTTATATTTTGTAATACATTTCCTGGAAAGAACTATATTATTTTTAGAAGATTACAGAGACGGTGTTCACTTCCAATTAATTCTTAGTGTAGCCTGGAGAGTCTTGTAGTGCACAGTGGAGCTAGACCGATAAACAGCCCAGGCTGATATATTGGTCGATATACGCTTTTTGCAGATATTGGTAATGGTGTATTTATTGGCAGATAAGCAACATTACAGTACAGAAATGCCAATGTAGGTTTGAGGTCATTAAGAAATGGTGTCACCATTACATAGTTTGTCCATCAGAGAGCACTGACAAGTCGATTTTACACTGTAGAATGTCCCACTCATCCGCCGTCTGAATGTTATCAGCCCATTGAAAAGACTTTATCAGGCCCTGCTCTACCTCCTAATTGGCTCAGTAGGCCGTTATCTTCTTTTTGTAAACTGAATCCCCGCAGGGAGGTTCAAAATGGTTAGGCGGTGACCTCCAGTGGCCATAGTAATTATGACGGAAGCAAAGGAGGAAGTCAGGTGACGTAGTATAAAAAGACGAATTCGGGGTGGATAGTCAACATGTCAACATGTCAACTTGTGTAACTTGTGTAACATACTTAAGTTACGTCACGTAAATAAAGTACCTAACTTGTGGATGTAACTAAAGTTACGTAACAAACAGAGGCTACTTATTTCATCTTTTTCCTAAACCTAAAGTTTAGTAGTTTTGCTTTAATAAACTTTACTTGTTTTAATTTACAACGTTAACCGAGAGTGTTTAAACCTCCCACCTCTTTACAACGTGCAGTCAGCGTCGGTGCAGTACGCCCCGTTGGCAGCATTATAATGGTTGTGATAACAACTGATTATGACCATTTAATGGGCTGATAACATTCAAAACGGCTAGCTCATCTTGTCACAGAAAAAAGATCTTTGTTTAGGTTATGTTTTGATTTTAAAATTATTACTGTCGGTAAATGTTATCCATTTTTGAAAACACTTATTTATCAATATCTGTATCGGCCTCAAAAGTCCAGTATCAGTCGGGCTATAGTGCACAGCAGGTCTGCTGAAATTGCAAAAATGTGAAATTATATTCTACACTTAAGGTGTACTTAATAGCTTTTTAATTTCTTTTCTGTAACATGTGACCACAATGCATGACCTTCTTCCATAAATGGAGCTCAGGTGTTATCAAATCACCTAAATACAGAGTTAGGCCTGCAGGTGTTTTTATATGGGAGTTCATAAACATTTTATTTGATGAAGAAGGCCAAGAGATACAGTTGAAAGCTTCAGGGAAGTTTTTTTTGAAAGTGAACCTTGAGGCTAAAATATTTTTGAACAGATGTGTACCCAAGGTTATTGTTTTATTTAAATTCCTTAAGAAAAACATGAGTATGCTCGGCTTTTAAATGAAGAATAACTTAATAAGAAACTAAATTGAAAAACTAAATAAATAAGAAAAAGAAAAAATGCAAAGGAAGGTAGTTTCACTGACTTTCACAGACTGTTTTCACGTAGCTCTAGTCAGTGATGTACACACCAAACTCTCCTTGATTATCAGGCTAAATGCACACACCTTACACACAGAGGTGTTAAACCTTCACAGGATTTATGGTTTGATTCAATATGTTTGAGTGCCTGAGATTGTGCGTTTCACTTCCATTTTCAAGCCATTGCAGTATTCGGCTTTATAAAAAAGTAATCTTTGAGACAGGAGAATCAGACCTGACCCATTTAGAGAGTGTCTTTCTCAGCACTTTGTCCTGGTTTATTGCTTAACAACACCGACTGCCTGCAATTACTCAAAGAGATGAGAATGCAGAAAACATGTCACATTTATTCTGACATAACCACTGACTGTAATGGACGTGACATTTTCTAACGCATGCTTTTTTTGCACAGCCGTTGGATCCCTAAAAGCTTCTTTTATACAACTGAACCATCCACGTGTCATAAATGACCAATTTATTTAACCATAGTTTTGATATTGTTACCTGATTGCTGATATTTTTCAAGCCTGAAACCAGTAAGCTGACCAGATTTGTTTAAATCCTCGTATTTTACATATGTATTTTGTTCAAATCAGCTTTACAATTTAGAAAAACCAACTGCTGCGCCTAACTAAACGTTTAAGCTGCTCTAATCAATATGTTATGTTAATAATAGACCAAATGATTGTGTGTATTGTGAGAGAGGTCGCTCATAGAGACAACCATGGAAAATTATTACTGGACTGCCGTTTTTTTTTCTCAGCTTTACAGAGCGTTTTAGCTTCTTTCAGCTTATTGTTTTGTTTTACATCTAAAACATTTTTGGTTCGCTCACTCCGTTTTTGTCTGTGTCATTTTCAGTTGCAACACACAGCAGTTCATAGAGAAAACGCTCTATAAACCTATTCACCACCTATTTAGCACCAAACAGCAGACAGACACAGTTTGAGACTAGCTGGTGAACACTTAGCAGCAAAACAGAGATATTTTGAAAGGAAGTTGGTGGAGAACAAAACACACTCCATAAAATTGATAGAAACACGGCTCCAAATAACGAAAACCGATCATATGTCAATGTTGTATATACAGCTTGTTGTGCTGCAAAAAGAAACAATAGAGAACTTCAGGTGAATTTACGCACATTGTTTGGTGGCAGAATACTTCAAGTTGAAACTTCTTGGGGTATACGTTGTTTACTGAATGGTGGATCCTGCTTTTCTTAAAAGGTCTCCAGTCATGTCATTTGTCAATACCAAGGGAATATTTACTTGCCAGGTTCTTGAATAGAGATTGGTTTTGACATTTTCTACACACAAAAGAAGAGACAATAACACATGTTGTTGTTGGTTGCCTGGATGCACAAAGTCAAAGTTACGGAGCTCTCAGCATCTCTTTCTGTCTCTCGCTCTGTCCGTGGTGCTGAAAGCCTCCATTCACTGTCTGAGAAAACATCTGTCGAGACGAGCTTTCTCTCTCGGGGTCCTTGGACTTGTATTTCCATTTTAAAAAGCAGGCGCTCTCTCTAAAAGCCAGCGAGGCTTCTTGTGAATAGAGCTGCTCTCACCAGCGTTGAGGACACAATGAGTTCAAAATGAACCTTCACAGTGAATGTGATGGGCGGTTCAAGTTCAGCGATGCAACAGACCTGCTCTGAAGGCGCGAGTGAACCGGCTTTACCTGACAATATGCGAAAGGAATTTTAGCTGCTACACAGTGGCCCTGCATTATGGAGGATGTTTTAAGTCGTGTGTTGCTAAACTATAGTCGTCACTGTGTTTAGAAATAGCCCAGGTAGCAATTTGCAGCATTAATGATCTGTAATTTAAATTAAAGCTAGCCTTGTTGTCCTCTATTTATCATCAGCATCTTTCGCACCCTCTCCGTAAACGACTCTTCACCTCCAATCAAAAGGCTTTTATAACTCTACCTTGTTGCATAACATACCTGCGGCTTGTTCCTGTGTCTGACGGAGCCAGCGCGGACATCAGAGTATCTAGGTCAATTTTCTTGACAAGATAATCCTATCTAAACTGTTGTTGGATTATCAGCTAAAATAAACCTGTTCAGATGACGGGTCACTGCCTGTTCAATGTTTAATCCAGAGGCTTATTGAAAGTTATCAAACTGATGTTCTAATTAGGACCGGATTAATAGTGGAGGTTGTTATTGACACTGATAGTTAAGCTGAAAGTTAGTATTTACCCATAAAAAAAAAAAAAAAACCTCCAAGCTACATTGAAATGATCATTGGATGCTAAAACAAAGCTAAAATGTTGTTTTTTGTAGCTTCTTGATGTGGAATTATGCATCTTCCACGCCGTGTTTTAGCTCAATCGGCCGTTCAGCTTGACAAGCCCGTCAGATAGACTGAAGCAAGAAGTAGAGACGAGCTGTGCCAAGTGTCCTTATCAAACTCCTACTGTTGGACTTTGAGTTTAACTGCGGCCTCTGATCCAGGACAAAGAGCAGCTTTGACACGTTGGGGCCAGAGAAGGAAAACTGGAACAATGCAACTAAGGTTGTAACTGTATGAGATTTTCACAGTACAATAACTGTCTCATAAAACATCACGGTTTTATTGTTATTGTTGTTATTATCTGTTGCAATGACAGAACTATAAACCTGATTAAAAGAAGCATGTAACTATAACATGTTATATAACTAAAGCGTGTTAGTTGACATGTTAGCAACACTGTAGCGTGTTGAATGAACTATTAAATGAAAAATAACATCAGCTGTGAGCTTTTAAAACAAAGAACTATGATTATTAACAATAAACAGGTATTGTAGGTGCTCCTGTCTGTCACTTTAACTCCCGCACACACTCATTTATGTTTCTTACAATACCGTAGATAGGCAGACCAACGCGTGTCCAAAAGAAAAGCCCACTTTTCTGGCCTGAAGGAGAAACATGCCTACTTTTTAAACATTATGAAAGACTTGGATATCAACAGGATGTGCGAAGGGAGGCTGTGTTTGCATGGTCAAAGAAGAAAAAAAATCCAATTTTGACGGCTGCGCGCAAACGGGAAAATTAGCGTAATATTCATTTTCATTAGCAATGTAAACAGCTTCGTAGTAATATTGTCTTTTTCACTGAGGACATTGAGGCCATGTCATTCAAAATTCAAAACCTGTTGCTAGGCTAATGTTGCTCTCGTTGCTAACCTAAAACGGAGCACACTCGCTTTCAGAAGTAATATTAGGAAACATTTTGAAAATAACACCAGCTGAGAGTAATTGTGAGTAAAGGTGAGGCTGTTTGCTGACGCTGTAAAATGCAACTGCCTCGCAGTAACGTGAGTGTGTAACTGAAGTGAGGATTAGATATTAGATTACATGGATTGTGTTCGAATTAATTTAAACAAATGACACGTCAGTTCTAATTTCTTAAAACTTGATTTTTAAAATAAATGTATGACATCCCTACGGTAAATATTTGAAGCTGATTCAAGGGTTTTTCCACACGGTAGATTTAAATTTGACTACTTTGATGCCGACAAAATAACAAATTAATAGCTAAATAATAAAGGTTACAGTTAACTGAATAAATAAAATATGAACAATCCAAATAATTACTGAAATATATATATATATATATACAACTTTCTTTGGTTTTGGGTCAAAAGATTCTGGAGGAAAGACTCATGGCCTCAGTGTTTAAATCCTGGCTTTGGCCCCGATCGGACCAGACGGTAGTGAGTGTTCGACGGGGCACAACATTAAATGTGCAACAGCATTAGACATCAATAAATCATGAATGCATTAAATATTAGTATCTTAGTGTGTGTACAGTAAAGCCGAGGATGCTGGGGGGGGGGGGTGATGTGGTTAAAGATGAAAAAAAAAACACTAACATGATTTGTGCTGTTAAATAAAAAAGCTATCAATCATTTATGGTAATTGTAGGTCGCTTAATGAATTTCATGATTATATATGGAGGTTTACAAATACGGCATGTGTCACCTTTAATCAAACAAAGCCATGTTTACATTGCCTTGGATATAACTTCCTCCTCGTGCAGAATCGCAGGCTTACTGGTCAACGTGTGATTATGTGAAAGTGTTGGACATATGTTTTTTTTTATTATTTTTTTTTAAATAGGCCGCTACCGTGGCTTATATGAGCTCAATGCTACAAGAGTGCTTGAGGCTAACAGATGGCCCAACCTGTGGCCCTTTTTCCTTGACATCTAGAGTGTGTGTGTGTGTGTATGTGTGTGTGTAAGTTTATAGCTGCAAGTGCGCATTAACTCACATGTCATTCCTTTGTTGAAGAGAGAGGGATGGGGAATGGGATTTTGCTCCACAGAATGGTATATGGTTATTTAAAGCGAAGCAACACGACAAAAGAGGGAGAGTGAGGAAGGAGAAAGTGAGATAGTGTGAGAATGGATTCGAGTCATATGTTTACCTGCCAGTGGTGCCTCTTTTTTTTTTCTGTAGTGTTGCCATAGCAACTGTGGCTATTTGTGTGTGTGTGTGTGTGTGTGTGTGTGTGTGTGTGTGTGTGTGACAAGGGATGTAATTCTGCTTGTCACCAGTGCAGCCCTGAGCTGACTCCCCAGCTGCTGGTTGCCATGAGACCAGACAGACACATCCTCCGCTTCAATGATAAATCTTTTCTCTTGAGGTTTAAATCACTAAACAGATTAGGTGCATTTTGGAGTTTTTTCTGAGATATGCCAAGATAAACGGCCACTGCTGCGCTCTGTATTACTCAAAATGTAACATATCAGTCAAAAAGTAATGTCATTAGAATGACATTCAAAGGAACAGGGTAAACACAGGCTTGGGGGGGAAATGATATGATGAGCACATCATTTAAATTCACGAGGATTTATTTTTTGTAGCCTACTGTGAAGTGTTGTTCCACATGCACGCTAACAATAATTTGCAGGTTATAGAAGTTAGACCCTGAAACCTCATGTCATTTATGTCAATCTGTTATAAATCAGGCTAAAATGCAAATCTTAATTGTGCAACATCACAGCAATTCTGCTTCTTTTGCTATTAGCTATCCAACTGTAGCTAGCTGTAACTGTAACTAGATAGCTGTAGCTACAGTAGCTAACCAGGAGGGAGTCTTTGAGTCTTTCCTATACAGAACTGCGAAGCTAACAAAATAATACTTTATTTCTTGTTGTGGAGCACTGCTTTCAAGGGCAGGCCAAAAAAGCAACATTCAACTCTTTCTCTCTTTCGATCACAGAGGGGTCCTGAGATGACGGAGGTAGAGCCAGTGTTGGACTTTGCCACCTCGGGGCGCTCGGGGAGGAGAAATGCCCTGCCTGACATCCTGGGCTCGCCGGCAGGCGTAAACCCGGGCGACCTGCCTCTTAAACTGGCTGAGATGTCCCTCAAAGGTAAAGTACACAACGTGTTCTTTTCAGTTATTATAACAGGGAGCCGCAGGATTGAGTCCTTAAGCCCGGACATGAGTCAGCACCTTTGTACTTCTGGTTCCCTCGTCTCGAAGTAAATGAGCTGTGGTTGGATGCCTGAAATAAGGTCATTTTCACTTCTTGTTCTACGTCAAAGTACAACAGTAAATACCACACTCGTGCATTTTAAAGCTCTTCCTGTCTTAAAAAAGGCGGTTGCTCACAAGTGGCTAAATGAGACCTAAACGTCATCATGCTGAACAGAGAATCATCTGCTCACTAGTTCGGTTTTCCTGCGTCGTTGAGTTTATACTCGCGCTCTTGCAGCTATTATAACTCAAACTTTCCAGCTTGTAGATTCATGAATGTATCAGGCTAAGAGGAAAGGCTTTTGTAGAAGAGATGAGAGCGAAAAATTAAATTACAAGTTGTAAGCGGAGTGGTGGTGACGCTAAGTCAATAAACCGTGCTGTAGTTCGTCTATAGCCTAACGTTAGCTTTTTACTTCTGGCGATTGCATTTACGCTTTAAAAATCCTAAAAGTGGTGTTCATCTGTGAAGATTATCTTGCTGAAGTATTAAGTATCATAAACGTTTGTTTGCCACAGGGCTTATTTTCTGCATTAATCCAAAAGCCAATGGAAAATCCCAGTGGTTTTTTGTCGAGGGAACCAGGTTGGCCTACAAAAATATGTCATCCCTGCTGCACTCTATATCAGGAACAAGGGAAATTCAAACTGTAATCAACATGTAAATTAATTATAATTTAGTATGTGAAAGGTTGCCTGAGATTAATTTTGGTCCAACTTTAACAGACTATATCTAGTTTTCGGGATATATAAAATACATCGAAGTCTTAAAGACAAACTCAAATCGAACTCCACCAGGACTAGCTACTATACATTGCTAGCTACATATGTAGTTGAGCGCACTGTGACATTCGGTCCTTTGGTCCATATATTGCTTGCAGATTCAGCAAAGATTTGTGGCTGAAGACTTTGGGTTGAATCAGCCCAAGTTAGAAGCATTTTTGGCCATCTTTTGGCAAAGAGGGCCACTTGGGAATTGGCTATAATTTCGCCAATTCCACGCTAGAATGGCATGAGTGTGGCTACCAGACGTGCCAAATGCAGATCACTCCTTGGCTGAGTTATGATTGACTACATGGGCAAAGCAAAGAAATTAGCATTCTGGTATATCACATATATTGACACAATTTGTTTAGCATGCTCCAAAAATGAGTCCAATTGAATGTCTCAATGCAATGCAAGTGCAAACTAGCTAAAGTAAGCATGCACCTATTTTCTCGAGACTCCCTCCTATAGCCTCAAATTAGTACCAGAGGTATGAGAAACACACTTTTTAAAGCAAATGGTGCTATGCTGCTGTTACTGCTGCTGGTGGTGGTTTTGAAATGGGCTTTACTGAAGCCATACAATGACTCAGAAGCAAGTAATTAGTATTGATCAACAACAGCTTTTGATGGTCCAGTTCTTTCTTTTTACTCTTGAGAGGGACTGCAATGTGTGTTATTGTGTCTTTTTTGGGTTTGTGCGCAGATGGTCCGGGAGGGGCCCAGTCACCCACGGCGGAGGGGCCTCCAGCGCCGCCGGAGAGCTCAGAGGGGAGTGAGGGATCGTAGGGACTCTTTTATTTACCTCCCCGGAGACCTGCAAAAAGATAACCTGAGAGATGGGACGAGTTAGAGGGCGAGGTGTGGGAGAAAGAGAGAATATCTGTGGAGAGCCAGGCTGTTTGTGAAGCAGCTGAGCCACGGAGGGAGAGTGACGGAGCGACTCCCCGAGGACTGGAGCCAGGCACTCAGCACTATCTGAAAAAAAGTCAGACGTCACTTAGCTATGAACCAGTGTGTGTGTGTGTGTGTGTGTGTGTGTAGGTGAGTTATACACTCACCGCGGACACTACCGAGAATCAAAGGGATCATGACAGATTGTATACCGTACACTATTTTTGTATGATTTATTTAAAAAAAAAAAAACTTAAAAAAAACTACAGAAAAAACATGAACTCTTTAAGTCAAACTGTAGTGTGTTCCATCTCCTGCTGTTTTATAGTGATGTGTGTTATTTTACATTGATAGCGGCCTGTAATGGCTCGGAGCTTTTTAATCCAGCTGGATGCAAAATGGCACATAGGGTTAGATTTAAGAAAGCTGGGAACTCTTTGTGTCGTCTTCTGCTTTTACACAACATGTGTATGATCTACTGTATGTTTTCCAATCTGAGGCTGTTGTACAGTATATCTACATGTTAAATGGACAGTTTTTACCCCTCACTGCAGACTGTTTGGATCCTAGCAACAACGACCAGGGATTTTATCCATTTTTTTAAAGTGTCCATATGTTGCGAGGTGAAAAGGTGGCCGTCCGTATCGTGAGAAATTCCTTTAGAGCATAGTGTCCCACTGCCAGCAATGTACACGCTGCTTCATTATAATACTTAGAAAAGTCAGATATTTCATTTTGTTTTTTGCTTTTAAAAGTCTCTTTACTTTCCAAACCTCTGAAAAATGTGCCTAGTGGCAGTTCACAACCCGACACGTGTGTTGTGTTCTTTCTCCGTGAAGTACTGTTATCGACTTGATATTTCCTCAGTTTTAAAAGGAGATATCATAACACACCTTGAACTGTAAATGAAACACTTTTGTAACATTCTGCAGACCTGCAGCTGCAGACTTTGTCAGGAAATGCGTTAACGTAAACTTCGGCAGGGCTTCTCGGGCTCCTCGCACGTGCTTCTTATAGCGACCGCAGCATATGCCCGCCGACTGGGCACGAGAGCGAGCAACACTACCGCCACAATGTGTTTCGAGTACCCGAAAAATGGCAGCACACTCGCCTCCTGCCTCTCCACACGGAGAAAAGTCTGTTCGCACTCATCAACACATGAACAGAGCTGTGAATAGGATGCAAGACGGAGAGCGAGAAACTGCAAAAGAGTCCACATTTGTCAGCTATCCACGCACCGCTACTGTATATATACTGTATTGTAGTGTAACCCGTGTGTGTGTGTTTCAGACATGCTGATTAACAGACTTTATTCACATACTGTACCCACAAAGAAATGCTGTTCTGTAATTGTCTCTATTTGAAGATGTTCTGCCGGTGGATTTGTCTTTATGTGGATGTGTTTCACAAATGCAACAAGGAAAAGCCTGGAGTGCTGCTGCCCGGCCTGCTTCTGATGCTGTACTTCTACTAATACTGATGACAAAAGTGTTCACAAGCTACACAAGCTGTATGAGCAACACTTCTTTTTGGGCTGGGGGGGGGGGTTGATGAATCAGAGGTGTATTTTGTAGTGTCCCTGATCTCTAAGTGGTGCGTATATTTTACTTAGCTGGACTGAATCCTGTGTGTTGATTCTATCTGGTGGTGAAAAATTGCCATATTAAACCCACAAGCTTTACATATACAACTGTGTGGTGAATATTTTAATTTTTATGTAAGGTCGCGGGGCTTCAACTTCACATTGTCACACATGATATGCAACTAGAAAAAGCACCCGGAGAGACTGTTTCCATAAGTGAAACATATTGCGTGATCCTTCCACCAAGTTTCATAAAAATCAGGAGACTAGTTTTTTCTTAATTCTTCTGACAAACAAACAAACAAACCGAAAACATAACCCCCATTAGGAGGTAATAAGGATAATATTTCATAGGTTATGACATCATTTCAGTGTAAATAGCCACACTAGTGGCAGGGATCTGTGGCGGGGAAAGTTCCAAGACTTCCTTTTCCGTCCTCCGGTCAATTGTTTACAATCCGATTATCAACTTCAATACGAGAATAAACGGATTGTTTCACAAGCAGCCAGTTTACAAGCTAATTTTAAGATAATAAAGAGCAAAATCCTCCTCCGGCGATAATCGATGGCTGCCAGGATTGCATTTTTCAACCAAAGCTTGCTCGAATGCGATTATCTAATGCTACAAACGAAAACCAGAAGGCTTCGGATACCAAACTCTAGTCGTGCTGTCGACAGATTCTGCATCTGAAAGCAGGATCTGTTTACAGAGATTACTGTGGGTAATGTAGGCGCCAGGTTTTAAAAAGTAGGTAGAATGAGTGGAATAAAAAAAAGAAGATATTTCTGGTTCTGCTGCATTTATTTTTGCTTAAATAAAGTTGAGTTGAACAGTGTTATAGAAGTGCAATGCATGTTCTATGATGATAATGATAGTCTTTGACAGTTTTTTGTAATTATTATAACCATGTATCAGCAGTAATATATATCAACACTTTGCTGCCTGCAGCTGCAAATATAATTACAGGTTGACCTACAACAAAAAGCCCTAAATCAGTAAATGCAAGGGGAGCTTATTTATGATGGAGCTATAATGATGGTGGTGGTTGTTTGGTGGCTTGAGGTGAAATTAAATTCCAAAATAACGTGTACACTTTAGTGCCTTTGATTAAAGCCACCATCTCTGATGAAAGGCACTTGATATTTTACATCTTCTGCAGTGTGAAGTAAGAGCATATAAGAAGCACTTGAAGGGAGCACAAAGCTTCCAGATTAGCCATGTGAGCACACTCCTGTTACATAATGCAGCAGTTGCTGTGGGTGTGCAGCAGATGGAGACATTCACTAAATCATCATTCACCGCACGTCACGCTGCCACACCGACGAGGGAATTTCTTTGTTATGTCTGGTACAAAGAAAATGGCCGAAATAGCTTTTTTTTACATCAATATTTACACAAATACCTTAAAGTTACATCTTGGTGACCTAAATCATCATTTGGGGGGTTCTAGTTTCACGTTCCTGCACACATATTTCAGATTTGAACACGGTACACAGTTTGATTGGACACACCCAGTGTTGTCTCGATGCAGCAGTGGGGTGTGATTTGACGAAAATGTCCACTTTCTTTAATTCATTTTGGCTTAATCGTCTCATCTACTAGCTGCTAACCTGTGGAGGTTGATAATGAAGCGTGTGTGTGCGTGCAGAATGCGTTTGGAAAACCGAATGCAGACTGGCTGTCTGGCTGCATCCCAGCATCCCTGCTGACAGGAGATGAGACCATGCATGCACCCAAGGGCTCTTTGTCTCTGTGCAGACACAATCACAGTGTGTGTGAGGCATTATGTCTGTTAGCTGATGCCGTTGATTATGCAACAGAAACATTATTCGATAAATACATAGCAATGGCTCTACTGCATGTGCTACATTTATCTAATATTTGCCATTTATTCGAGTTTAATTCATTTGAGACTTATTGTTTGAGCTCAAATATCTGTGTTAGTCTCCACCTCCGTGCTCGGGCAGCCTCCTCTCCTCTGAGGTAGCTCCACACTGCCTCGACGTAACATGTTGCTAGGGTAACCTAGCCTACAGAGTAGCTAGGGCCTTGTTGCATTGTATGCAGTCATGCTTCTTTTTTTTTCTTTTTTTTAAAGAGCACGAGGGAAGGTGGAGAATTGATTTAAAGGCTTTGGCTGCAGTGAGGACTTGAGACATATGCATGATGTCAACTGGGTATGGCGAGGTGTGAGGCCCTGTGAGCCTCAGGTGAGGGCACATTTAACCTTAAGGAGAGACACTGCAGGTGAATAGGGTAACATTTTTAACTTACCGATATCACCTGGAAACTTCTCCAGTTCATTACTTACATAAAGACATTTTTTTTTGTATTACAAGATTGGTGAAAGGTTATGTTTAAATTTGCAAATGAGGCGTTATCTTATCAAATGTGCTTATTTGCATTAATTTCCAGAACTGAAATGTGAACATTGGAAAACTCTTGTTTAATTTTCTTGACATAATAGTCAAATTATTTTACAGAGTATCTCTCCATAAGTCAACAGCCATAACAAATATACATTTTCTGCAAGTAATAAAAACTGTATAAATCAGGTTCTGAGTGAGATGTGAACACACCCCTCTGTAAAAAGCTTCAGAATATAGAGAGGAATGAAAGTAGAAAGTTTGGTGTATGTAAGTTCTGCTGAAGTGGAGATTTCTGCCTCAGAGTCTGAGAAAAAACCTCCTTTAGAGAAATCGTCCTTTAAAGATATGGATTGTAAAACTCATACATTTTGTATTACAGGTGAATAGGGTCAAAAATGCAACTAATAGATATCAGCATGAAACTTCCCCAGTTCATTACTCACATTAACACAATTATCTTTTGTATTACAAGTTTTCGGAAATGTTATGTTTACATATGCAAATGAGGCATTATGTAATGTAACTTTTAGTGAATTTAGGAGAAATCTACAGACAAAAACACACAAAGTTAATAAAATAAACTCCTAAATGTGGATTTTGACAGTTTTCTTTCCACTAGTCTGAAAGAACACATGCTATGGAAGCAAAATAGCCCAAAAATGTTTGCTTGATTTTTTTTTTGCCTGTAGTGTCTCCCCTTTAAATTATTATGATAAAATATAGAAGCCAAAAATGACCAGAAGTCAATGTGAAAGCAAGCTCTAAAAATAGCTTTGGGTGTAGCCCTAAATGCTAACATTAATCTCCGGGAATCTGACTGTACACACTTTTACAAATCTAAAATAACAAGACAGTGCGTTTGTAATTCCACGGAGCGGAGAAAGCAGCGGGGTGAAAACGCTCTCCGTCTTCTTACATAATTGAATAGCATGGCATAAACGGTTAGCTATTGGCTTTCCTCAAGGAAATCCTGTGTAATTGCCTCGCAGAAATGCACTGCAGTTCCTCTCGCAGACGGGTTAAAACCGAGCGCTCCGTTATCAATCGAAGCCAAGTGAATGAGCAGCAGACTTCACTCCACCACTCTCTCCTTTTCCATCTCTCGCCCCTCATGACCAGGCCAGTGAGTTTGTGATCCAGCTGTTTGTGGAGGCGAGGCATGCAGAGAGAGACAGAGGGGGGGGCTGAGGCCATGCAGACGTGGGTCACAGTGAGGATGCCAGGCAGGCAGGCAGGCAGGCAGGCCAGAGAATAGAAAAGTCTTCACGTGGAAGTCAATGTGCCATTTCCGACACACAGCAGCCTCAGGAGGAAAAATGGAGAGGAGAAGATGTACGACATGGGAGAGCGAGAGAGAATAGAAGCTGCTGGAACTGCGGCTCCATGTTTCGACTATGTTTTCTGAAGTATGGCCAAAGCACTGACCATGTTTTCCTTTTTTCGTCGCTGTATTGTTGTTTGTTTTGTTGTTTATTTATTTTTCTCTGTTAATATGATTAATGTTTATATGAATTTTTTTTTTTTCAACTTATTAGTATAATTATTATTTTGTTTGCTTTTTTTCCTCACTTAAAAAAACTGCTTTGGGATTTTGAGTCATACACCAAGGCATGTTCTTTGTTTTGTTTTATTTACACTGTATGAAAAAGACGAGTTTGTATTTTGAAGAAAATTAGTCAATCAATAAAATGTGAAAAAAAAATAAAACAGAAACTACTAGAACATCAATTCACAAAACTCTTAAAGCCGTGGTAATGTGCTGCATTTATAATCATGAAGCTATTAATATCTTTTAAAAAACCTCTCAGCCTCAAGCTCTTTGTTTTCTACTGAATCTTTTAAAACCCGTTTTTTAAAAAGTCTCAGTAATGACCTAAAACAGCTGTAGTTTTTACCAAACGCTACTCAAGCAGGAATAAATAGTGCATTTGTTGGGGACTATTTTCAGCTGCGGATTAATACACATT
Source organism: Bovichtus variegatus (assembly GCA_943593645.1). Lineage (NCBI taxonomy): Eukaryota > Metazoa > Chordata > Actinopteri > Perciformes > Bovichtidae > Bovichtus > Bovichtus variegatus. The sequence goes on along the minus strand of CALSCE010010855.1, from coordinate 2,270,778 downwards.
TTGTTGAGATAGAGAGTATTTCCGGAAGGATGTTGAATGAAGGATTGAGTCAATATGTGTTCATGTGCATCTTCGTTCATTTGTGTGTGTTTATAGTTTTTGAACAACGATGGCAGGGAAGAATGAAATATAGTTTCAGCTTTGTCTGCACAGGCAATACTTAAAATATATAAAATTAAAATTTATAAAAAAAAATTAGAAAAAATATTATGAAATAAAAAATGTGTACAAGAAAAAAAATACTGTATAAATATGACATGACAAAATATGTACAGTACATCTGAATTAAAAGTAGTAGTATTGTGCAGAAATGTGTACAATTACACATCGTTGGTTTTGGTCTTTTCAATGGATTCCATGACAATAACTCAAATATACAATATTGGCAGACTTATTATTTAATGTGCATGAACTGTAAAGTGGAAAACAAAGCACCTGGTGCCTGACAATTAAGCAGACTGACAGGGAGTGATTAGACTTTTCTTGCTGTGTAATCTATGAACAGGCTGCTGAGAAGCCAAGCATCAGTCGAGGTAAGTAAGTGTAACCAAAACACCATTTTAATCCCGTCCTCAATGTATGGAAGATACCAAGACAGGTATAAAAAAAAAAACAAAAAAAAAAAACAGGTGGGGTGAGGAGCATCAAACATGCAAAAAATTAGGTACATTTCTTAATTTCCCATTTTCTTTTTCAAAAGGTTCCTCCCTTTCTTCCTTGTGCTGCATCCAAGCCTGGCAGTGGCTTCACTCTTTGTCCCGCGAAGGATCACAAGGCAGCACACACACACATGCTCACACAAACACAGACATATGACATCATCCAAGCAGTGACGGGGCGGAGACTGGCAGCGTAAGCCTGGCATCACACACACACACACACACACACACACACACACACACACTCCTCTCCCTCCATAAGCTTTCTGTCAGACAGCTCAGCATCACTCTCTCCCAATAAGATGAAACGTCTTCCTGTTATCTTCCTCCTCTTCTCCAGCATATTCCTTATAATACTATATACTCCATATACTCCCCACCTCCACCCTGACCGCTCCTTTATCTTTCAGCTGAAGTCTGTTCCTAACTGCAGCCAGAGGACTGTCCCTGTTCCATCTCGTTATTATTCTCCGTGCACAGTAGTAGGTCAGTTAGCTTTTACTCTGCGGACTGCGTTTTATAGACTTTTAGCGTGCAGAGCACATTGAAAATATCATCAAAAATATGTGATGTCGTGCTCAAGGAGCCATTTTTGGATGTTCAAATTCAATTTTCTCGTCACTTGCCTAGCCGATATCTACTGAAGTGATAAAGAGTACCGACATTTCCCATAATGTCTGCAATGCCCAGTCAGTGGCTGCGGTCAAATAGTCAAACAAAATGATGTCCTATGTCTTTTACTAACCACTTTTTATTGACCTCAAGAAGTAAAATAGATAAGGACTTATGAAAAACTGCAGTGCAAAGAGAATCTGATCAAATGGGGATCATTGACACGATAAAGGTTGAAAACAACTGCTTTACATGTTGCTGCCGCAAGGAATTGTGGGATAGCATTATCTCCTTTCCTTTGGCAAAGGATGGTCCAATGTCCCCTCTGCTAAAGGAGATAGGAAAGGAAGCACTGGAGCACCTTTCCTTAGCTTTTAGAGAACTCCAACAGCTCTTATCTTGACTGCCACTTAGTGACTTCCAGGTCATTTCACTCATTTAGGACCTTTTTTTAAAGACTATCCGACTGCAGCCAAAGTTCCTGAAGTTCCTGGATGTAAAGAATTAAAGTATGTATGACTCTTGATGAAATGCAATTAGGTTCAAACTGTAACAGTACCCTTGAGCTAAATGCTGGCGTTACATGCTCACAGTGACAATGTTATCATGACATTAATGCATGAAAACTAATTTCATGGCAATCCTTCCAAGAGTTCTTGAGACATTTCACTCAAAACAACTAATGTGAACCTCGTGTTGGCGCCATAGGAAAAAAGAGTCAATGAATCACCAAAGTCATTGTGATTCGTCCTCTGGGGACCGTGAATGTCTGTACCAAAGGTCAGGGGAATCCATCCAATAGTTGCGGAGATATTCCTGGACCAAAGTGATATCGCCAACGTTACCATGAGCCATGCAGCTAAAGTAAAGAATACAACAATATACATATCAAGTGCTATATAATGAATTGAAACGTTACTCTCCGGATTACAGCAGTTTAGATGTTCTGCTTTTTTGTACTCATTAATCTGGTATAATACAGTGTGTTTAACATCCCAATAGATAGATGGCTTTGATGGTTTATCTGAAAATGTAGTAATATAATATATCCATTATTCTTCACCTGTCATACTTCGCTGTAATGCTACCTTTTTTGTTTCTTTTGCAGGATTACGGAAAAACTACTGTCCCGATATTCATGAAACCTGGTGGAAGGGTGTAGCATGGGCCAAGAAAGAACCCGTTACATTTTGGAGCGGATCAGAATAACGGGATGGATGAACACATTTATTTTTCTGCGCTCTCTCTAGTTCTCTTCTAGTTTAAATTGACATCTGGATATCCAAATCTGCTGCATGTCGTAGAGACTTGTAGGAACAAAAGCTAAATGCAAATGCTCGTAATAAGAAACAGCAGTCGACGTTATCTGCTCAGATTGAGGCGACGGAGGACACACCTTTATGGGATTTTCTTATCATCTCACGACAAAGAGATCAGTGTCACATAAGAGCAGAGAGCTAAACTGAAACGCTCGGACAGTCTGAGATAATGCTGAGCCTCCCATGCGGACATCTGGCTCGTATGAGTGGATGTTGGTAATTTTTACCAGGATAACACTAATCGCCTAGATTGGGATTATGATTATCACTCGTCAGGACACAAACTGAGTTCCCTCCATACTTCAGGACTAATATAAACATGTCAGTTACTAAGGCTGAGGAAGTCCAAGTTTGGGCCAATCTGTAACATGTAAATAAATGTCATGAAGCCAATTGTTGTAATTCAGAAGAACTCAATAAAAAGCATCACTGTAGTCATAAAACTTCATCGTGGGCGAAAAAAATCTGATTTCTAATGCATCTCCGTTGACATCCATGTCCATCTTTTTCAGAAGCCATCTGTGGATCATGTCTGCAGGTCTTCTTTGTAAATCCCTGTGTGGTTTCCCCTCTCCACCTCCGCCTCCCTCTCGTCCTTCTCATCCTTTGTTTGCCTCCCCTCCTCTCTCTGTCCCGAGGCTGACATCACAGTCCCAGAAGAGCCCTGATTCAGCACCACGTAGTCCCATCTACGCCTCCACCGCTCATCACTTTCCAGGCATCTATATTGCATCCCTTGCCTCATCTTTTACCACATGCCCACCCTTCACCCCACCCCTCCGGCCTTAAGCAGGCTCCGGGGCTCAGACCGCTTTTACTGTGCTGAAAACAAGCTCTCCCAAGTGGGCAGGGCTCTGATTTCACTATAGGCTGTGCCTGGGACGGCTGCAGTACATTACTGCAAAACATCAGGGCGACACCAAAATGAAATATTTATCAAAAGCATGAATATGGAGGACGACATCAAAGTATTACCTTCTACGTTTCACACTTTTTTCAGACTAGATTGCTTCCCATTTTCAAGTCAGAGGACATGTGTCTCACTTGCAGAAAAGAAATGTCAACCAAAGAGTCGAACTCAAAGTAGTTTGAGTTGAATTTAGAAAGAAATGCTGCTTAAAAGCAACGCCAAAAATGGTAAAAGAAAGTCCTGCATACTCTGCCAGAAATGGCTTTAACCTGGCGAACACGAACAGATTCATTTAATGTGACATGATGCAAACATTAAAACAACAACTGAGGATGTTAATTAAATAAATCATTTTAATCTAATGCCGCCTTAATTATGCATTTTTTAGAGACTTTAAAATGATTTAAATTTATTGTGACTGGTCGTTTGATTGGGCTGCAAACATGTTAAATATATAAAAAAAATGTAAAGTGTTAATTATTTTTAAAAAAATCTTTATGTTCTAATACATTTCGAATCGTCTCCATGTCAAATTTATAGAAGTATAGAACAATTATGAGGAGTAGACAAGACTACTGCATTGTGTTGTTTTATTACTATATTACTATAATTCTGAATTAATTAGTCAGCTACGGCAGAGGCTACGCTGTTACCTCAGAGCCTATGCACGTACAGCATAACCCCTTAATGCAGAAGTATGAATAAAGCTTTAGTATTTTGGGGGGAATACAGTGACTCCCTGGAGTCTTGACGTCACATTAGCCGTGTTTCTATAAACACACGTTTTGAAATATCGCATTAAAAAAAGCTGTATGGGTCTTTTTTATTAAAAGACAGTTGCGCTAAACGGGATATGAAAACGCCCTTTGGCGGAAGAAAGTTGTGATGTAGAAAACATTTAACTCACATGACCGATCAGCTGTTTCTGCCGTCGCCATCTTCCCGGTTATACGTTTATATTGTCTTTGTCTTATAGTAATGCCTTCCGGTTCCAGCTCATGTAATTAACATGTAAAATTCTGCTAAATGAAGGACTGTGCTTACTACGTTTAATATATAATGACATAGTATGGTATGTATACTTTCTTGACATACAGTGAGTTGTTACTTTAATTAAGATGGGTTTTTTTGTCAATCAGGTGTGTAAATATGATAAACAACTTCCAGTATAACGCAACAACAACATTCCTTCAAAATGACCATAAAGTTGACTCAACGTCTCTGAAACAGCTTGAACACAAACTGAACATTATTATGAAGGTAGGATTCATTGCAGGACTGTTGTATGAAATTGCAATATCTTTAGCTAGGGGATTCACAACAATGTGGATAATAGTGATAACAATCGATGGCTAGCTTAGCTTGTTATAGCCCACTGAGACTCAAAAATTGCTGATGAGGCAAAGCCAACGCAAACGTTATCCTCCATGCTGCCGGCATGCATTATTAATCCAGTCATTTAGAGCTAATATCAAGCACGGCTGGAGGTTTTATTCCCACTCCCTCTCACGATAGCTGTACAAACTACTGGACAGAGACATGCACTGCTGCTCTCTGTGGGCAACAGAAAGGTTTCAGCGCATGTGAGTCCTATCTGTTGGAGCTCATTAGGGAGAAAACCCAAAAAGAGGACTATTGTGTGCAGACTGAGGCGACAGCCAGGTCGACACCAAGGTGGAGGGGTGGGTGGGGCTGGTTGGGTACTGTAATGCAGACACTAAAGGATTAGCTAATAGGACAGCGAAGGATGGGTGGTGGCTGCGGTTGGGGATCTGAATCTTGAATGGGGTAATTGCTTTGACCTCAAGAGTCAGGAGGTCGGTGCAAACATCTCTCAGACAGCAAATACTCGACTGCGTATTCATAGGTCAACTTATATCAGTCTTTGCAACAATACGTGGGCGGATACACAAATGATGTTTCACTTCCGTTAATGTTGCGAGATAGGGCATTTGTGCTGCATTCATGTGATGTCGGAATAATCGGAAAAGAGTTCCAACTGGCCACGTTGTTTCCACATTACAACTTAAACCTTAGGAACACGCCAAAGTCGGAAGAACGATTGCCAACTCTGGAAACGGGACCATCCAAAGAGCACGTGAACGCACCATTGGCCTTGGTGGAGGCCTGCACTCTCTCCACAATAAATCTGTACGCTGAGATCCCAGTGAAGCAAACGGGCTCACTGAAGTCTGCGAATAATCATCTCAAATGCGACTGTGCAGAACTCCTATTGTTTATTATACTCGTATCAAGACTAAGCTGACCTTATTGTCTCTATGGACACCATGCTACTCACTGGTGACAAGTATTATGTCGTGCTGGGCCACATGCTGGGTGTCACCCCAGGAGATTTATTATTGTCCTCCTGCCTCATTTTGCTTTTTCTCAAGTGGAGTCCATCTTCAGGACACTTTTTAAATATTAGTCAGTGCACTCTGCGAAGCAAACCAATACAGATGTTGATTGATCTGTTGGTCTGTTTTAAGTAGGCTGTATGAAAGGCATTTATCTTTATCATGTCACATCTGCAGTAAACACTGTTTAGCTGAGAGGAAGAGTTCATGGGATGCCTCTGGGTCTGTCTGATCACTTCCTTAAACGTATACAGCTTTGTCATGTGTTTTTTTTTCTCATTTCATCACAAAATCTTTTTTGTATTTGTTTTGATAAATAATAATTTAAAAAAAACCAATAAGGTCAAGAATAAGAATGATTAATAGTTTGATATTATTTTGCAGGTCACTATTGCCACCCTTGTTTTAATTTAACAACACAACAGATTCCTACAGTACATTCTGCATGTAAGGATACATCACTTAGACACGCACACACGCGCACACACACACACACACACACACACACACACACACACACACACACACACATGCATAGCAAATGGGGGTGGGGGCTGGGATGCTTCAAGACATCCTGCAGCCTCCCGCAGAGGAGAGCAGCTGAGTTGGTGATTACGTAACGCAACAGTTACATAAAAGTTATTACTACACTTAAACATGACTGTCCTATAGATTTAGCGTCATGGTAACAGAGGACATACTGTATCGTCTTGCATGCAATATTTACAAAAAGGGCTTTTGTGTTCCTCGGGGATCAGTGTACAGCAGAAATAAACATGTTTACAGCCTGGTACATAAGTCTCTATCGCTAATTTCCCTCTTCATGAAAACTGTACTGGGGGTGAATTTTTATATAACTCATCTTTTGTAAATTATATTGAGGCTTAAAGTTATGCACAATTAGGGGCGTGGCCACTTTGAGTGACAGGTGGCTAGCCGCTAGCTATCTGCGTCTCCTCAGCTAATATAAGTCACTGAACTTGACCTCTCAGCTGGGTGTGTGGTGTTGGTGCCTTTTGGAGAACATTTCATCCAAATATATCGGATAATAAAAATATGGCTTGCTGTACGGTAATTGTACTAACACACCGTCCAAGAAGTCTGTGCTTTAATTTTTTGGGTGAGTGAAATTCTAGCTGAAATGTTAGCAAAAATGAGCAGGTATCGGTGTCTGCGCTCACCATATCCGGCCGTTTATCTAAACTCGCCGTCAGTCTACAGAGTCGGCTGTTCATTTTTTCCAGTAAGTTCATTACAAACAAGCATGTTTTTTCGCTAGCCAAAATTAGCATCCTAAATAATATCACAGTTTACATGAATTACGGATGCAAAATGCTAACCAAGCTAGCGTTAGCTGGTAACTTTTGGTTTGCTAGGTTACCTGGCCTCGCCGGGTCCCCGCTCCTCCATCTACACCCAAGAAAACCAAGATGGCGATGGCCAGATCCCAAACTCGAGGCTTCACAATAGTAGTTCCCCCTGGATCCATCTTTTTTTTTTTATATACCATCGTATCATGTTTTCTGTCGCATAGATTGTCCATGTTGTATTTTTAACTATGCTGTTTGTTCTGTACACACGTCACCTATTGCACGTCTGTCCGTCCTGGGAGAGGGATCCCTCCTCAGTTGCTCTCCCTGAGGTTTCTTCCATATTTCCCCCACTAATTGTGGGGTATCTTTTAGGGAGTTTTTCCTTGTGCGATGTGAGGGTCTAAGGACAGAGGGTGTCGTACTTTGTACAGGCTGTAAAGCCCACTGAGACAAATGTATAATTTGTGATATTGGGCTATATAAATAAACTTGATTTGATTTGATTTAGTTGGCAAACCAATGGGTACGACCACTTCTTATTGACAGTCTATGGATGTGTGTTATTTCCGTGTTATGGCTACCTGCACATGTAACAGCCCCCTCTCTGCATGCTCCAGGGGGAAACATTACGCCTGCCAAGCTTCGTATCTGGACAAACTGATGGAGGTGTAGCCTGGAAACATGGAGGACTCCCCGGCCCCCCCACTCCCTGATCTGCTGACTTGGACCCTTGAGGACGGGCGGGGGAGGCAGGGAGGTTGCACTGTGTTTGTGTGGACTAAAACTAGGTCAGGCTTAAAGCTCCAGCCCCAGCACACACCAGCATGGCTGAGTGCTTCTGAAAGGAGGATACCACTCCTCCACCGTCTGAGCAGGAATGCTTCCTGTGGATCAGCTGCTGATGTGTGTGTGCGTGTGTGTGTGACACAGTGGCAGTCCAGTAGGAGATGCATAGATTACTAATAACCCCCGTGTTTCCCAACATGCAACCACTTGTCCTCTTATTTATCACAAAGCTTTGAATCAGCATGCAGTTAACCCTGTGCACCTTTCGTCGGAACGGCATCCGTCTTCAGCAGGAAAATGTTTTTCAGTACTTTCACAATGCAGGGGACATATTTCTGAGGAGACAGAATGGATAAATCTAAACTAAACTTCTTGTAAACATGTAAATAACACCTTAATATTGTAAAAACGTAAACAGATTCTAGTCCCCGATGATCAAATTGGATCATGAATAGCTTCTGCCGAGCTTTTTCAAAAGTAAGGCATAGAAGATGTTTGAATTTGGTCGTTGAAAACTCATCGGAAAATGCTAATGAGTAAGCAAATTTCAAAGCAATGACCTCAATACCAAAACTCACTTTTTCAACCTTAGCCACAAGGCTGAATGTATGAAAATATAATCTGCAACACAAATAAACAAAGTCGAGAAACTCACTCCCCAGACACCGCTGATACTTTACCAAGACCCAAATCCTCTTCCACACACACACATCTGCATATTTCGGCTGGTGCTTACTAACCCCCCCCCCCCCCCCCCCCCCCCCCCCTCCTTTTTTCGGCCGGTCTTCCCCCCCCCCCCCCCCCCCCGTGCCCTCCTCAACTCTCTGTCCCGGGCTCTCATTGGCCCGTCTTTGTCCTGTGAAGCACCACACATCCAGTTAGTAGAGGGAGACTGATGCTGGCAGGCCGTGAACACCATCTGCTCGTCTTCACGAGGACAGAGCAGCTCAGCCACACTGAACTGAACTCACAGGACACTACCGGCTTCTATTGATCGGTGATTAATACTCTGTGACACCTAGCATGCTATTGTGAATAATTCTGCATAACAGTAACAAGTCTTTCCAAACGTACACACACATAGGTAGTTTGCTCCTACCCTCTAATACGATGCACAGGACGTTTACTAAATGATCGCCGCCACCGCGTCCGTTATCTAAACTTTGTTAGCTGGTCGCAGTTTGATTAGGTTTAGACAACAAAACTACTTGGTTAGGTATGGAAAGACTTCCTCCTTTGCTCTTGTCATAACTTCTACAGCCCCGAGAGGTCACATTAAATGTAAATACGGGTGGTAATAATCTTCTTGCATGTCCGACATACTATAAAAATTTACCAGGAATGACATTTTTTGGAAATATGCATATTTGCTTTCATGCTAGGATTCTCATCTACTGTTAATATGAAGCTAAAGCCAGGAGACAGTTAGCTTAGCTTTAACATAAAGATTGGAAACAGGGGAACAGCTGTCTGGCTCTGGTGAGGTGAAAGAATCCAACTGCACAATCTCCTCTAAAGCTCAGGAGACTATAACAGGTTCAATCTTATTTGGTGTAAATGACAAGTAGTGGTTTTAATTCCTGCATTCTCTGCTTAACCCCAGCTTCCAGCTTTTGTGCTAAGCTAATAACACTTTCATAGATGTAGTGCTGCAGGAATGAGTCCTAAAACCCAGAAATGAGTCAGCATTTTTGCTCTTTTGGTTCCTTTGTCTCAAAGTGAAAGGGTTTCTTTTTTTGGATCCCTAAAATAAGGTATGTGGTTAACACAAATTGAAGAGATTTTAACGTTTTCTTCAGTCAGTAAATACCCCATTTTTGAATTTTAAATTTATATGCGTCTTAAAAAACATCAAATGTCATCACGCCAAACACGGAAACACATCTATTCACTAGTCCACTTTTACAGCCTCATTATATTTATACTTGCGCTCTTGCATCCTATTCCAACTTGTAGGTTTATCAATTTATAGTCTTTTCAGGTCGAAAAGTTAAAGACGTATTACATATTATCTGCCAAGAAAATTCTCAATCGTTTTTGTTTCTTTACATTCCCCCTGTTTGCAAATTTGAAAAATGCACTTCAGGAATTCACTACTACTACTGTTTTTGTTCTGCTTTTTCATGTTTTTCGAGTTTAGCATAACAGATTTAGCTACTACTGCATTTCCTAGTGCAACCCTGTGTTGCAGAATGACAACAAATGATCCTTGAATTACATTCCCACTGTCACACGGTCAAACCGAGGATTTGTACCAGTGAATTGGGGAATGAAGGATGATGTCGAGTGCTGATGTGAGTAATTATGTTTGCTCTCAGACTGTGAAACTGTAAAGTGTGAGACTGGATGAGGCTGCCTGTCTCACACACCTGCATCATGTCTCTCTGCACTGAAACAACCCACTTCAACAAAAGTATAGACGAGTGACCTAAATCACAAGATGCGATGACATCCACATGGCAACAGTAAAAATAGATCTAACTGCAGGCCCTGTGGTTACAAATATTTCCAGCTCTGATCTGCTCCTCCTGTCGTCACAATAATGTGAAGCTTAAAATAGCCTCAAATCAAATAGTCCGGGTTGGGTCGATTGAAGCTGAATTTAGTCCAAGCATTGCCATTTACATAACGCCTGGCAGTTTTATTGGAGAGCTATATGAAATTATAGCTCATGAGCAGCAATGATTCTTAGATGTCACTTAAAAGCTACTATTTAACGCTAGATTGGGTCTGATTATAAATAAATGAGGAGAAAGGCAGCGGCACACAAGGTACTTTAACTTCTGGGAACAACTGCTTTGATAATTAATCAGATTTAAAGGGACAGAACATTTTATCTGAAGGAACAAGATCAGGGTTTTCTAGAAAAAAACGGGGTTGAATCCTGTTTATGATCTAATATTTGTCAGAATATAGACAAATGAAGAAAGAGATTATAGGAGGAATAAGAAAAGATGAAAATATGATTCATTGTCTGAAGCACAGGGGTCGGACAGTTTTATTATCTGTTTCTGTGCCAACTTACTACTGGGTATTAGGGCCATTGTAGATTAAAATAATATTAATTACGGAGCCCGGCATTAAGAATTTCATATTTCTTTCCATACTGTATATGTATTTTGGATATATTGTTTGTTAACACCTTATTTTGAAAACCGGGCGTAGTCACACGTGTATCCACACACACACTTTTTCTGAGTTTTTTTCTCGCAAAAGTTTGACTTTAATCACAGTGATTTGGAGTTTTTCTCATAATATTCCCCTCTGCCTTGTCTACCTAGATGTTTTCAAAAAGTATTATTACTTACAATGGCCCTTATATGCCGCCATACTTTTCTACCTAGATGTTTTCAAAAAGTATTATTACTTACAATGGCCCTTATATGCCGCCATACTTTTCTAAAGTACAGGAGTCAGCAAATTATTCAGCTGTTTCTTTGTCATCTGGTATTTTTGAGACATTAATGTATTAATTTTCGGGGTGAAAAAGCAGGAATTTGTAAGGTGAATTTGCTCTCTATCACTTGCACTAACTCAACATTAGCTTTGCTCCCACACTCTGCCAGTCCTTTTAAAGGGACATCAGGCAAGTTGCTCAATGTCATTTGTGATTGTCATATGGTCCTTTAAATCCCTGACATCTTGTAAATGTGACCTCCTCACTTTAAGCAGTCGAGCTGACATGCCTGTCTGACAGACTGGGTTGTAAAACTTCTTCTAACACCAGCATTTTGGTCCTCCAAGTGCAGCAGTGCAGCCATTGACTTGTGCACCAGTTGTTATTGCTAATTCAGTGCTAAATTACACAGTAAAGGCTGCGAATGCTGATGTCACTGTATCAGCAGAACAGGCTCAGTGGGCTGCAGCAGACTGCACCCAATCGATTCCTGCAGGACAGTTGCTGTCTGCACCTCTCATTATATTTATCTCATTTGTTTTGGTCCAATTAAAAACATTCCATCATTTACTTACATTAATATCATTTATTTTATTGACAAATCGGATGCTAAAGTTTCAGATTCTGTTAACCTTCTGTTTATTTGGGGTAAATATCATATTCACACAGTATTCCCTTTCTCTGTGTTCATGCATAGCTTTGTCAACTACTTTAAATCACCGAAATCTATGTAAAAAAATCTATATAAAGGCTAAAACAATTTTTAGTATATATAGTAAAAGATATCCCAGTCCTTGCTCTGTTAATTACTTACTTTACTCGTTTGTGCTTTTTCATCTACCTGATTATTTCTCTTTATTTGTTGTTTAGTTTTACTTTTTAAATATCTTTTTTCTCTCTTGATTTTCAGTATAATGGTACCTCAACATTTCCACCATTGCTGAGTGAACTATAACGTTATAACATATAATATTTTAAAAGTTGCAAAGTAGATATAAAAGACTTGGTAGATGCAATTGTGGAGGATTTCTGGATTGAAAAAAATCGGGCCAGTTTATATTTTATTCATGGCTTTAAAGCAGCTCTGTGTATGGGATTCTTTTCCTTTTGATTTGATGTCTTTATGTCTATATCTGTCTTATAGTGATGTCTTCTCCTGTTACTTTGAAACAATGTAGAGTTTTACTTGCTACCATGCTAATTTTAAGATCTGTAAGACATGGAAAAATACTTTGCTTTCAAAAACTATTTGTGTCTTGGTTTTACATGGTTACATGGTTTTAAATAACATTAAATTATTTCGTTAAAAGTGTTTGTTAAAATCAATTATTATCTAAATGCCAAAAAAAAATAGATAGATAGATAGATAGATAGATAGATAACCTTTGTTTAATCTGGGGAATAATTGAGAGCAAAGCTATTTTTCACAATGGTGCACTGTAGACACATAATCAAAAATAAATTATAAGATAAAAAATAAAATAAAACCATTCCTTCCAAAATCCACTAAAATCACTGTAAGAGGGAACAATGACCCTATCAATTGCTATTATTTCCTATAAACTGCTCTCCCATATATGACTATGGATTGCTGCCACACCCAGTTTGTCTCTATTGTAATAGCAAACACTATTATTCAAGTTTGAATCATGAAGTAGTTGAAGCTCATTGTATAAACGTAAAGTCACAAAAGAAACTACCATTCCCAGAATCCCCTACGAGCGAGCAGCCAATGAATGGCCGCCAACGGCGTGACGGCACTCGCTCTGGTCCATTTATGTGCGCGCGCTTCGAACACTCGAGCACAGGGCTCGCGGTGAACTCTTTGAGAGAGGAGCACAGCATCCAGAGCTTGTTGAAGGTGGGTGTGACAGACAGCATCTTTACAGCGGAAAAAAGTACACAAGATTTTTTTTTTTTTTGTCTGTAAGTAGAAATATTGTTGAATGTAATAATGTTGTAAAGAGACGCAGGCGAGATGCGTTTAATACTGTAAATGGAGATTGTATTTGTTCGAGTTTTTTTTAAACTTATTTTTTTTGTTTATGGTGTGTGGCTTTTGTTAGCGTAGCACGTAAGCTAACATTTTGACAGTTGGTGAATAACTTCGACCTCGTGAGGCGTTTTTTTTATCCGAAAAATGAGACCGAAACGTCGGTTGTTGTCTTCACTTTATGTGGGCTGGTTGGCGGGTTGCTAGTCTTTTGTATGGTGGGGAGACACTGGCACAGTTGGCACCGACAGAGACACCGACGAGGTTGTTTTTTGGGGGACTTCTTTCATGTCTGTGAATTTTTAGCTAAGTTAGCAGTCCCATTTTATCATTTGTTTATCCACATATGTGAGAAAAACGCTTTAATATTCGACATTGTGTGGAAATGAACCTGTCGTCAGCTCGTCTTTGTTCGCAGCTGCTCGTCAAAAGCGCCTTTGTTTGATGCTGCTTGGTATTCTTCAGCTAAGCACGCCACGAAGCTAACTTAAAAAATGAATCTATAAATGAAGCAGATGAGGATATTGTTGAGGCGAAGTCACGAAACTAAATCTAAATCAAAAAAATTGCCAACAGTGGTGCCAATTTGTGAAGGCAAAGGTGTGGGCATTCAGCAAACCTTTTTTATTCTAATCTATTCAACATGAGATTTCTGCACTATATGGAAATCCTGATACTAAAGCTACATTTAGCTAGTTGATAGCCTTTTATGTAAAATTATGGGAGGGGTCGTTTCACTCATTTGATTTTTACTAATCGTTTTGAGTCACATTTGACGAAAAAACATGCCATATTGTCATTGCACCAATAAGTCGATATTAAGTTATTACTGACATAACATTTGCGCAAAAGGATCCAGCTATTTGAGTTCGCCTCGCATGTTTAGTCATTTGCTGTGTGTGTGTGTGTGTCTCTTCCCCCCCCCCTTCCTCCTGCGGCTCAAACACATGGTGCAAGGAACAGGTGCTCCCTGATCATTTTCCGCCAGCTCATTGCTCACAAATCTCATTTCAGATCGTGCATATTTGCTGTTTTATTTTTTTTTAAGTAGGCAGACTGCAGGCCTGTCTGGACCTGGCACTGCCAGCCGTGCCCACCCTGATCACAGCCTTTTGTTTCAGCAGAATGCGACTAGTGTCGGTCATTAACAATTAACGCAGCGGTAGGTTGGCGTTTGAAAAGCCCTGCCCTGCCCTCTCCTCTTGTCTGACTCAGTTCAAAAGGTCAGATTGATCTAAATATCAATGCTGCCAATAAGTTGTAAGAAACAATGGTGTGTGTGCGTGTTTCATGCAGACGTGTGTGTGGATTGATGGGCGGTGGTTTCTTGCAGTGCAGAAGACGGCCATGCGGTGTTGCCACTGTGCCTTGTTTTTAGCTTGGCTCATTAAGATGGGAGGGGTAGTTGCATTGAAGAAAAATGGTATTAAAAAAACGTCCGCTAGAGGTCACTCATTTTAGAGCCATGTGCTACTATGACTGCATCAGCGATATAGATCACAATCAATAATCTGACCGTTTTCTTATATTTCCACTTCAGGTAAATTGACCTGCACATACTTCTAAAATGGCAGCCTCTGAAGGTAAAATTAAAAACATTTTTTTAATGTAAATTGTTTCTTAATAATGGTTCTTTGTTACTCAGTGAATTTTTACCTTTTTTTTTTTTTGTTCAGATATCCAGGTCAAGGAGCTTGACAAGCGTGCCTCTGGCCAAGCCTTTGAGGTGATCCTGGCCGCTCCTGCCCCAGATGCCAAGGGTGATTTCCCCCTGTCTCCGCCCAAGAAGAAGGATGTCTCGCTTGAGGAAATCCAGAGGAAGCTGGATGCTGCAGAGGAGAGACGCAAGGTAAGAAATGTATTGATTTTGTAATAAACCTTGAGCCCAAAGTCTCCTAGAAACTTAAACCATTTTTGTAGTATTTTTTATTTATTTTTTCAAAACATAAGCTGTGTTTTTTTAAATCTGAATCTTGTCTGATCAGCATTTAAATGCTTGTGGTGGCTGTTGAGTTAACATTTAACATTTTCAGAACCATGAAGCTGAGGTTCTGAAGCACTTAGCTGAGAAGCGTGAGCATGAAAAGGAAGTGCTACAGAAAGCTATGGAGGAGAACAACAACTTCAGTAAGATGGCAGAGGAGAAGCTCAATCAGAAGATGGAGGCCAACAAAGAGAACCGCACAGCACTTTTGGCAGCAATGAATGAGAAATTCAAGGAGAAGGTTAGTGTTTCAGTTGACGTTGAAAAGATTTGTTTCACCATGGATGTTGTAACTTAACTTTTTTTTAATTTTTTTAAATAAAATAGGACAAGAAGTTGGAAGAGGTGCGAAAGAACAAGGAAACCAAAGACGGCACTGAAGACTGAAGGTTTCAAGCGGGGGATTGTATAGGGTTTTTTTACGTATCCAAAGATTGCTTTATTTTTTGTTTGGCCAGTATTTTTGTTGTGTTCACTACCCAACTTTTTGAAATAAATCCAAGTACTTTGTGAGTTTTTAAATTCTCCTGCTATAAGTGTACTTGCGCTGGTTTTACATGTGGATCATTCCCCCCCCACACTTGTTGAGTCTATTCCATTTGATATATAGCTTGTCAGTGCAGCTTCTACCCTTTTTGAAAGTTAGCAGTGTGTACTTATCCTTTTTTTGAGGAAGCATGTTTCTATGCATAGGTCTTTTGTCCCTGCCTATTTCATAGTAAGTTTTGAAAAATGTCTCTGTGAACCACAACTGTTCTCGGCACTTACTGTATATTAAAAAAGGAGAAAAAAAAGTAGCAAAAGATCAAGGCGTCGGCTGTTATACATGCAGGTGTTTTCGTGCAGCTTTGCTTTTCAGATTCTGCTAGTTGCGCTTGCAGATCATGTTTTTTGTGCCGCTGCTGATTCTCGCTTTTTGTAAACATATTGGGGTTGTCTTCAAAGCACATAACTTCTTGCTGTATAGCTGTGAATTAACATGCCAGACATGGAGACGGATGCCATCTTGAACAGGGGGTCTACACATGGAATGCAAACGAGCAATACACTTTGGCACCTCCCAATAGATACAGTGGCTAGTTGACTTGAACTGTTGTACTAAAACAAATAAAATGTGTAAACAAACTTGATTTTTCGTGTCTTGTACTGCTTGTATCGTTCTATGGTGGCAGGTTGAGCAACAACATTCACTCAATGAGCAGATGCAGTTCAAAGTGTTCATTTCATTATGGTTTTGAGTGCAAAATCTGAGATTTACATACAATGGGAAGTGCAACAGAAATAAAGCCCATCTTTTGGATATTGATGTTTCCCTGTAGAGCACGTGTCAGGTGCTGGTTGTAACTGAAGAATTGATAAATTTGCATCAAAGAAAAGATGTCTGGCTAAATGGTATGCTGACTGACGCGGACATTTTTGCTTGACTGTAAAATTAATTAAGATTTTATATGTATTATTTCATCCCAGAAGGCTACTTTTATTAAATATCTCACACAACCATTGATTTGTCTTTTTGCTTGAAGGCTTTGATGGCCAAGCCACTTTTTTTTTACTTATGGGACATGCAACAATATTATGTATATATGTATATATATATTTTTTTTGATTAAAGCATATCAAATTGTAAATGTCCTTTTACCTGTGAAGCTGCAGTACAGACTTATGGAAGGATGCTCTGATGTATGTTGCCCTCTGATTAATAACTAAACTGCAGTCTTTTTCTCCCTCTGCTGGTGGTTTAAGATATAATAGATCTTTATTATGCCAGAAACTGGTCAAAAATGACAACATGAGAATAATAAATACAATAGAGAAATAAGTATAAAGTGTGTAAAATGTGACGCTTTCACCAGTGCAAATAAAGTGAACAAACAGTAAAAATATATAGTGTATAAGAAGTAAAACTAACATCAGTGCAAAGTAGAAAAACAAATTATGTACAAATAACTAAAAATAATATTGTGCATGATATTGAGAGTGATATTGGCAATGGTAATAAAAACTAATATTTCACATTATATGGATATTCTTGTTTTTCTTTAATTGAATTATGTGTTTATTATTTTGTGTCAAACTGCCATTCTAAAAAGCTGAATCTAATTAAATGTGCCGCCATATTTGGGAATCATGCACATAGATTATTAATTATGGCATTTATTTTATTCTAGCTCAAACATGTTAGCAGATTTGAGAACACTTGCAAACCTTAAATAACAAAAACAAGTCCAATTACAATATGAAGATATAAAGCACTGAGTTGCACATACAGTATTATAAATAGATAGTTTTTTTTTTTTGTTAGATGCAGCAGCAATTAGATGAGGTACACGAGAGATGCAATTCAGTAATAACGAGCAAAAAAAAGTAACTTCTGACTACAGATTTAATGATTCACTTACAAACTTAAAGGCCATCTTTGTTTCATTAAGTTAAGTTAATATTATACAGCTCCATCAAGAATATTACTCGAGGAATACACAGTCTGTACACCACATGGCGACCTGGCGAAAAATACTCCAAAACAATACAAAAGTACAGAAATATGAAAAATGTACTCAAAGTATTGAATGAATTAAGTTATAAGTAAATTAAAGTTGTAGTTGATTAAGATGGAGCCAATTCTAAATGTTTTGGATACTGCAGTTACATTTATAGCAATGCATCATGATGAACTAATCACATTTTAAAAAGGAAATTGTGATCAAATTTAATTCATAATGTCTAGAAAAATACAGTACAAATAAAGGGAAAAAGAGCAAAAAATTTAAATATATATTTCTCTCTTCTCTTCCTTATTTTTATAATGTATATTTCTTTTTTTTTTTATTGGATTGTTCTGTACTGATTGCTTTATTTTTTATGTAATTATTTTTCTTCTTTTTGTTATTGTTTGATTTTTAAGTAAAGCGGAGGTCCGTTGATAAATCTGTAGCTGTCACATTTCTTGTTTTTTCATAATCTGGATTTTATGCAGTTTTATGTGTGCGCAAATAAAATAAAAAATAAAATGTAAAATCTTAATCTGATAGGTAACTAGTAACTATAGTTGTTAAATAACTGATGGAGTACAAAGTATATAATCAAGAATAAAGTAGCAAAAAATGTAAATACTCAAGTAAAGTATATATAACTCAAAACTGTACTTATGTATTTAAATGTAATCTATTACACCTTTACATTTCAGACGGGCACGATGTCTCGTTGACACGATATTTCTTATTTTCATGTCACACCTCAGAAGTTCTGCTCCTCTGTCACATTGTAGGAATTTGGTGTTTCTAAGTAATTCGTTTATTAGACCAGTAGAGGGCAATGTTGCTCTTTACTTCCTCTCTCCAAGTTTTGGTCACATCAGTTCAAACGAGGACTATCTTTAAAATCTTTGGATTAAATCCATCTCTTTTTTTCTTCACACACTTTTGTGGATTGCAGCATTTACATGTCTCACCTCATTAAACTGTACTCAGTACTATTTAGTTGCATCCCTGACAAACTTTGTTGGAGTAAATGACTATTGAACATCAGGGTCACATACACTCATTGCATGGGGAAGCTGAATTTGTTGATTTAGTGCTGAATTGTAGGATTAGAAAACACGCTGAATGTGGTGCAAAAAAAATATTCACATCTTTTAGTTCAGCAAAAGCAGAAATATAGCAGAGGAAGGATACTCTGTTAGACAAAAAAAAAGAAAGAAAAAAATAATATATATTTTTTTATATATATATATATATATACACACATTTATATATATTTATATATATTTTTATATATATATATATATTTATATATATATATTTACATATATATTATATATATAATTTTTTTTTATATATATATATATATATATATTTACATATATATTATATATATATTACATATTACGTATAGGATACGCATATATATAGGATATATATAGGAAAAAAAGAAAGAAAAAAATAATATATATATATATATATTGTTTTATATATATATATATATATATATATATTTTTTTTTTTTTTTATATATATATTTACATATATATATATATATATATTTATATATATATATTTATATATATATATGTTTGAGAATATTGAATGAAAGTTTGAATATATGGATTGAAACTTGAGAATATTGAATGAAACCTGACGCCATCAAGGCTCTGACCCATATTGTGTTTCACTTTAGAGATGTCACTGCAAGAAGTGTGACACTATAGCGAGTAATCTAGTACCAGTAAACCTAAATAATGAAAAGATGATGAACACCTTGAGATGCATGTATGGGCCAAAAATAATACCTACAACTGACAGCTGTCGAGTGTGGCGGTGACGAGATCACTGCCGCGATTTTACACCCAAAAACTACACGTACATAAATGCTACTACAGAACTTGACTAAACGTGTTCCTTTCCACCAATGCGGGGTGATAATATCATGAGTGGATGAACTTTTTATCACACCATCAAGAACCACTGGGAGTCCCCCGTGCTGTCTCAGATTAAATATTAACTGTGAAACCCCATTTAAAGCCTGCAGAATCTTCTAAGCCCACATAAGAGCTCCTCACAGAGAGTACCTGGCTGAACACATGCTGCGTGTAATGCAGGTGACAATCAGTGTGTCATCGAGAAGCAGGCACAAAAAGTGACAAAAGAAATATCACGGCTGTCTGAAGTCCTCGACGGAGAACTCATTCTCCACGCTCTGCTGTACTCGCACAGAAGAGAATAATTAGGAAAAATCTATTGAGACTCGACACCGTTGAAGAAAAGCAGCACTGTGTGGGTTAAAAAAGTTAAAAGCGCCGTTAACTTCTCCAACTGTGGAGTTTAAGCAGGACTCGAAACAGAGAGCGCTCTACAGAAAAAATGACCTGTAATAACCCCTCTGTGATGATGTCACTTAAAACCCAGAGCAGCCTTCTCCACTCTGGTGATTACTGGTACACACACCTAATGTTCAACACACACCGTGTTAGATGTAAAGCTTAGTGCTCACTATTAGTGCACAGCCTGCAGGGTGTTGTTTCACTTTGCTGGGGTTATTCTAAAGGGAAATAGAAGTAGAGCATTCATTGTAACTTGCTTTATACGCAGTGGTTCTCATTGTTTTTCGGCTAGTGACTTCAGCTTCAGTTTTTTTCCGCCTGGACTAATGGAGACAACAGCTTTTGAGATGGGTCCAGTGCATGCGAAGCGGCCTGCAAAGTAACCCAAACAGGAAAATCTGCAACGTCAATGAACGTCCACTAAAAGTTAGTTTTTACCACTGACTGACTCAGATTGTTATTACAAGTGTCTGACAACATTATGGACCCTACAGAGAAATAAAACGTTTTATTCTTCACCTTTCGGTCTGTTTGTTATGGTCTCGCTCAAGGAAAAGTCTCCTTTGCATTTTTTAATGACCCGGGAAATCTATCCCGAGTGGGCCAAACTTGGTCGTGGAAACTTGCTTATTGTTTCAGTTTATTTCAGTAAACAGGTTAGTGCAGCCACACTTCTGAAACATTTTCTTTCTAAACTAAAAGATAAAAAGATATGAGATGCAATAGTTTCTTTTTCTAGGTTATTTTATTCACATTAAAGGCCAAAAGACAACGGAAATGTTATGAGTGTTATTACGCAGTCTATAGACGGGACTTAATTTATTAGGAATATAATGTAGCAAAAGTAGAAAACTTTTCAATAAAAAATATTGTAAATCTACATGCCTTGATGTCATTCTTTATATAATCTGCCTATCAATTGTTTTTAGGCTCAATAAACAGATAACATTTGACCGAAACTTTTCCCATTTGTCCAGGACGTTAAAATCTTCCAGGACACGTGGAGCGGAAAATGTGCGCTCAATACTGTCGCAATTTCTAAAATTGTATATTATATATAAGTATATCCAAGTTACCTTTTTAATTTTCAGCTTACTAGTCATGGTTAGCGTTCATGAGCGTCCATGAGTCGACAGCCATGCTAGCAACGCTGTGAGGCTTTGAGCTGAATGTTAGCGCTATCATGCTAACATGTATAATTCATACCATGATCACCATCTTGGTTTAGCATGCTAGCGTGCTAACATTAGCTAATTAGTAAGTGAAGTGGTACAAGAAACGTCATAACTGGAGAAAGTCACTGTATTTCTCTAACCATCCCTTCCATCATCCTGTGATCCCTCAGATTTATCTTAGGACCCAAAGGAGGGTCCAGACCCCCATGTTGGGAACCACTGCTTTAAAGTTTGACTCATTTATTAAATGGCAATTTGTGTGAATTTCTACATTTTTATTTTTGCATCTTAAACACAAAATCCTGGTTAATTCATAATGAAGGATCAATCCTTCCTCTGCCACATGTAACCAGTACATTTACTCAAGTACTGCACTTAAGTACAATTTTGACATACTTGTACTTTACTTAAGTATTTCAATTCTATGCTACTTTATACCTTTAAAGTTACTTTTTACATAAAAAAACATATATGATTATATGATATGATGCAGTACTAAGCTACTAAACTACCCAGCAGAATATAAAGTATCTAAAATTAGCTCCACATTGACAAACTACAACATTAAAAGGTAAGAAAATATTAATATTATATAATAATAGAACAGTGTGAAAGGAGAATGAGTACTTTTGGTACCTAAAGTTATTTTGCTGATAATACTTACTTTTAC
Organism: Bovichtus variegatus; assembly: GCA_943593645.1. NCBI lineage: Eukaryota > Metazoa > Chordata > Actinopteri > Perciformes > Bovichtidae > Bovichtus > Bovichtus variegatus. The sequence continues at coordinate 2,248,787 of CALSCE010010855.1, read as the reverse complement.
TTAAAATTAAATAAAAAAATAAAATTCAGGCCTTTTACTTGTAATGGAGTATTTTTAGACTTAGGTATTTCTACTTTTACTTAAGTATAGGACCTGAGTACTACAATTTTGAGATACTTGTACTTAACTTGAGTATTTAATTTGTATGCTTCTTTATACTTCTACTACACTACATTTCTACAATATTGTACTTTTTAATGCACTACATTTATCTGACAGCTTGAGTTACTTTACAGATTGAGATTATTAAAAATATAAATCAACTAATAAATGATGATGTCATATTTTAGGTTAAACTAACCAGCAGTAGGGACAATAATTCAAATCAGCTCCAACTTCACCAGCTGCAACATTAAAGTGATGAAAACATTCATTATCAGAAATTATAATCCACTAATATTATAACAGGATTCTGCACGACGAGTACTTTTAAGTATATTTTGATGATTTTGTACTTTTCCTCAAGTTAGATTTTAAATGCACTTGTTTAACAGAGTATTTTTACACTGTGTTATTGCTACTTTTACTTAATTAAAAGACACAACTGCACATTAATAATTATTTAAAGAGAGCCGTGTTGAGCCTGGAAACATCTCACAAAGAAGAACGACGCTCCCGCCTGTATCTCTTTGAGTAAACATAATGCAGAATGAGTCGTGTCTATCCTGACATCATCTAAATGAAAATGTCTGCGGGGATACGACAAATAGGGCCAGGCTAAGGCGAGGACTACAGGGAGAGTAGACGGTGTGCAGATAGTCTGACGCAGGGAGGGATAAGGCGAGCGGTGCCGAGCGGGGTCAGTGGAGGCACATTAAGTCTGAGAAACACAGATCGGCAGAGATGATGAGTAAGAGCGAGATAAAGCCGGGCCGGGGAGGAGGAATGATGATCTCGCATGTGAAAATACTATTACAGAGCTGACTGAGTTTTTAATGTAGCAAAGAGATGCAGTTAAAGTAGCAGGTGGTTGAACATGCTGATACAGGTACAGAGCTGCCAGAAACTGATGTTTTCTGCTGTGATTTAACATCCAGAAATGTTTTATTTTGTTCTCAGAGCACTGCTGGTGCAGCTTTCTGAAGGCAAGTATAGCAGATAAATACAGATATTTTCACAGAACCTGTGGCCTGCCAGGCGGCCCCCGGGGCGAAATGAGCCTGATCCCTGCTCCGTCCACTCTCCGTGCAATGTGGACACATGTTCTATGTTGGAATACTACCATGTCCTCGGTTTGCCTAGAGCAGTCTTTCTCAAAGAGTGGTTAATGTGTGAACGAGCGATGTAGAGGTCACATAAAGCTCAATATTAGCCTGTAATGTGTAATATACTGTTGCAGTGGTAAGCAGGCCTATTGTTTTTGGATATTTGGGGAATTAGGTGGTCCGTGAGTGTTTTTTTATTGGTTAAGTGGTCCTTGGTCTGAAAAAGTTTGAGAACCCCTGGCCTAGAGATAAGGACCTACTAAAAAAAAATAATATGTATATATATATATATATATATATATATATTGTTTGTACTATACTATAGTGTACAATGTATAATGTACTATTACACCTACAGTAATGCACGATAAATTCTTTGTCGATTATATTTAGTATTAATAATCTGAATATTCAAAGTAACTAAAGCTATCAAATAAATGTAGAGCAGTAAAAAGTACAATATTTGCCTTGAATTGTGGAGGAGTAGAAGTATAAGTACAAGTACCTCAAAGTTGTAATTTAAGTACAGTACTTGAGTAACTGTACTTAGTTACTGTTCACCACTGGTTTCTATGCAGCGACAAATAATAAGTATGATTATGTGGGTTCGCACACTTAACAAATACTGAACCACAATGTTGAAAATAAAGTACTTCTGATATTTTTCTGCTAAATATCTTTGACCATTTTCATGTCAAAAGTTTGAAGTTTTCCCCCACAATGTTCTTCTCGTCAAGATTTAAAAGCCTTTGACCCTTAGTCTGAAGTCTCCACTGACAGCCAGGCTAATGAAATTCTTCCAGGCAATGTTAACTCCTGCTGATGGGTAAATCAGGACTAACCCACAAAGGGCGGCTCTCTGTGGGCTGAAACGCTCAGACATGCTCCACCCCAGTCAGCAATGTCTTAACAGGCATTTCCAAACAGCTGTCAAAGCCAAAACACCTGCTGGGAAATCACTGATTTGGGTGTGGCAAACATTTCAATAAGTTTGTACATGTTCGGCAAATATAGAGCATGACAGCAGCTTTTCTGCTATTAGGTGTAAAGTTTAGCTAAGTTTTATAGCAATTACAATGGATTAATGACAACGTAAAGTCGTCGTACTATAATGACAGACACTAGTGTGTGTGTGTGTGTGTGTGTGTGTGTGATTAGCTCACAAACCCTTGCCCCGACCTACTTCCTGCTTGCCGTGTGTGTTGTCTGAGGTCATTTGGATCAGCGGCTGGACTTTGGTTAGCGCCTGCGCTAACACGTAAAAGTGCAAATAGATGTGCAGCGCGGCCACGTCCGCTAACGGCCACTATGAGATGTCTCTGTATGTGTTCTTTCACAAGATAGCGCGCCTGTCTGTGCCATTACAATACCGGTGATACAAATGTGTGTGTGTTTGTGTGTGTGTTATCACCTGTGGTATATGAGGAAATGTGGCTTTTAACCATGTAGCAATGTGGCTTTAAAGATGGTCAGTCCACTACTTTGGACCCCGCTAAAATATCTCATTAACTATCGCATGCACGATCATGAAATTTGGAGATATGCATGGTCCCAAGGGGACGACTTTTCCTGTAGCGCCACCAGAAAGTCAAAGTTTAAACGTATCCAATAAAATATCCCAACTTCTACCTTATGGTCAGGAAAAACTTCGTACAGACAATCAAGTCCCACTCAGGATGAAGTGCGATAATTTAAACTTTTCATCAGGTTTAATTTAAATGTTTCTATTACTTTGGTTTATGACCAAAACTTACAACACTCAAATCAACCTCAGCTGTACTTTAGTGCTAATGAGTAAATGTTAGCATGCTAACAGGTTAAACTAAGATGGTGATCATGGTAAACCTGTTCAACATCAGCATGTCCGCAATGTCATTGGTATGCTAACATTAGCATTTGTGTCAAAGCAGCACTGTGCCTGTATTGAAGAAGAATTGAAACTAGAGATTGAGACCATAAACTCATTAGTAAAATGTTTACTGAGTAGTCTGGTCATCTTCTCATAGACTTCTATACAATCAGACTCCTTTTTGCAACCAAAGGAGTCACCCCCTGCTGGATATAAGAAAGAATGCAGATTTAAGGCTTCACTTTTCAAAGCCTTAGGTTGCGCGTTGTTTCAAACATGTTTGTAGTCACTTTAACTCATGGTTAGGTTACTTTCCCCAAATGAGTACTGTTTCTATGGTTACATGCAGTTTAATCTGCCCAAATGTCTACCACACTTCAGCCTCTCAATCACACACTGCAAGAAAACATAACAAAAAAAAAACACCAGCCTGAAAATATCTGCAAACACTTGACCCCTCAAAGAGCCTGTCAGATTATCCACGCTGACTACGCTTCGTCAGCGCCGCTGGGCGAATTGTTGATATAAATGTTAAATAAGTGATGTCAAGCGGAGGAGGAAGTTTTAGTGTCACGTCTCTGTAAGCATTGGTTTTTGTGTAGGTGTCAGCAAGCCAAGCATCTCTTCACTTGAAGCTGCATTACACATATTGATCAACAGCACTGTGTATCCGAAGAGGCCTACAGTGCACGCGCACGTGTGTGTGTGTGTGTCACGCATACTTTTTCACATGTAGCAGTCCCACAGTACAGCCGTGTAGGAGTAGCTCATCCAAACGCCTCAGCGCTTATAGGAGATGACCCACAGTTAAGCTGCTAAAATCTCACCCACTTTTCAGGCACAGCGCTCCCACTATTGTGAAGAATAATAACTGATTGTTGGGTTTTATCGCGATTCAGCCTGCGTGATAACAGCCTCCCCCCCTCCCTCCCTCCTTCTTCAGGGATCGCTCCCAACGTTGATTTATGCAAAGCCACTGAGGGAAAGTAAACTAAATCCTGACTGGTGAATGTGCAGTTCCTTTTCTAAGAGGTGAAACATGTTCCTGGAAGCGGTGTCAAGTCAACTCTGAGCGCCGATGATAGAGGGAGTTTGTAATGAAGAGCAGATAAACAGAAATGTGAACGGGGAAAAGGAACATTACTGTTTCTGCCTGAAAATTGAGTTGCTTTCAAACAGTGGGGAAGTGAACACGTGTGTCTGGTGTCGGGGTGTCTTGATTAAACTGGAAGAATGCCTAATTACATCAAGCACAGCCTGCTTGGATGAATATTTGTGTATCCAAATACACTGAGGCTACATCTGCAAGCTTTAGATAAAGATTTATCTGAAGCAAAATGAAAAGTAAATGTTATTCCAAGTGCCATCCGGAAGTGAGATTCTCTTTTTCAGTCTGCAGTTTTACTTTATGGACACTATTCTTGTGACATGTTGTGATACAGTAAACACAGTTTGATTGATGTTGAGGTGTGAATGTTTCACATGGACTGTGTCTCCACAGTTTCAAGTTTTGAGTCAACAATTTTAGTATCGAAGTGAACAAAGCAGCAGGATGGAGGCTACATCTACATTTAATTCTCTTCATATAACAGTGTCTGTTGCTGCTTTTTGCCCCACAATAGGAATTCAAACTACATGCAGTGAAGTGGTTTTTCATAGCCACAAACATGTGCGTCTCTAATGAAAAGTCCTTGGTCTCAGAAAAGGTCAGAAGCGCTACTACATTCTGCTACAGGCTACAATGGTCATTGAGAGAAATGTGCACTAATCTGCAACCAAAAATATGTGTGGCCAGTCACACCAGAAAGTGGAACAGCAGGATTAAATTGCATGTCCATGAGAATTGCTCATGGAAGCTTGGTGACGCACAAACTCCTTTCGTGCTGTGGCTACTGTTTGTTACCTCCACTAAATGTTATGTTATAGACATGTTTCTGTTGGTTTGTCTGTTTGTCAGCAGGATGGATGGATGAAACTTGGGGGAAGGGTGTAGCATGGGCCAAGGAAGAACCCACTACATTTTGGAGCGGATCCGAATCATTGGGTGGATACACGCCGGACTGCGGTCAACGGTGCAAATTTGCATCAACTGTTGAATGAAAGCATTGTGCAAATGAACTTTACCTCCACAAGTGAAACTACTGATCACAGTGAGTGCTTTGAAATAACTGTATGTCTGTCCAGAACAGTAAGGTAGCTGTATAAATGCTGTATAAAGGTGGCCTTAAGCGTAAAGAGCTACTGGAATCAAATGCATTGCTCAACATCACCTCCCCCACTTCTCATCTTGTTGCTGTGGCTGTGCCAGCGATTGCAAGCTAGCAACTAGCTTGTTCATTAGCAAATATTGTGTCATTTTTTAGGCATTCCCCCACTGTTAATCATCTCGCGACCCCTCCAGACCACCAGGCTGGGAACCATTGCTGCTCCCAAAATGTGCAATCAAATGTTTGTCTTGAATTCTTAACACCAAACGTGAAGTTTCTCTACTTTTATCCTCTAAACTCTGTAGGTTTAGGTTTATTCATAAACACTTTCAACATGCACAGAAGTCTCGAGCTAATTCGCACATGTTCCTTTGTCTTCCCACGTACTAAAGTCAGGGAGGTCACCAAAGACAAATTATCCTGAGGACCCTGAATATCTTGACAATCTGGTCGACAGATGTCGGCCAAAATGTTAAGGTCTGGTCATATCATAAATTAAAATGGCAAATGTTTCAGAATAGTTTGTTTCAATTGAATAGCAGCAATCAGCAGAGGTTGTCGTAAATTTAGCAAATTCAAGCAGTTGATCAACAGCAAACCGTCTAAAAGCTGGAGGTAAATGTTCTGCATTTATATAGCGCTTTTCCAATCTTTGCGATCACTCAAAGTGCTTTACAACACATCAGCATTCACACATATTCATACAGAGTCAGAGGCTACAAGGTGCCACATGCTCATCAGTGATAACCATTCACTCACACACCGTTGGTCATCGGGAGCAATTTGCAATTTGGGCTTCAGTATCTTGCTCAACGACACTTTGACATGCTGACCGCAGAGGCTGGGGATTGAACCACTGACCCTCCGACTGGTGAACGAGCTCCACCTCCTCAGCCACAGCCACCCCTTTCACATATAAATGATCGTCCGTCAGTCAAGCCCTTGCCAAACGAGTTCACACAATCATGATAAAGAGTTGTCTAGCTTGGTGCACTAAGCTTTGACTCAAACTATAGAAGACGGTTGCATTTAGTAAACAATTGACTCAGAACAGCAAACACGCTTCATCCAACAGCTCAGCATTGCAACTCAATCTGTCTCTATCTCACCAAGCAGAAGGATCCTGGTACATTGGACCTGAAGTTTATTTAAATTGAAACATTTGAATTCAACATAAATGCTGAATGTACCTTTACAAGGACGTGTGGCTGGAGATCAATCACCATCCTCAGCTCCTTTTTTTAGGGACTTGTGACTCCGTCCTCTGAGATAATATATTCAAGGTTATGTGACCAACAGAGAGAAAAAGCTTATCTGTAGTATTGTCCGAAAATACAGAATGATATACAGACGCATGCCTACATTACCAAATTATATCAGCAGTTATTTTGAATATCTTGCACGCAGGGAGGGTATACACATCATGTTTTGTCAGCTCTGTCCTCTGGGAAGAGATTACTGCAGGGTCCGGGAGAAAATCAAGGGTCACAGCTGCTCCATTGAACGCATTTTCCAGGTTATTATTTGTGTTTGCATTCATGCTGGTAGAGATTCAAGGTCTTAAATCCCATAACTGATGCAGAACCTGTATAAAGGAGCGAGAGCGAGAATGGGTTTTTTTCATCAGGAAGCACTTCAGTCAATTAATGTCTTTGATGTCACATATCATGTTCCCTGTTATGCAAATAGTTCCTTGTTAGAAACACAATGAGGAGAGTTTATCTGCTCAAATCTGGATGTGTGCAGTGAATATGTAAAATGAGATGGAGAAAATGAATAAATAAAAAGGGAAGGAGGTGTGAACGCTGGAGATTGAGGAGGGGATAAATTTAGGAGAAATAATGCAGCATATTTTTTCACAAAATGGAAAGCTGTGAAATGCTCCACAATTTACCACTGAAATGATTTCCACTTCGCCTGGATAAGGTCCCGGTTAGTCACTGCAGCTCCACAGGAATAAATTGGCAGCCACAGATATTTTTATATAGCCTATATATTTTCTCACTTTCTTTTTAGAAAGTGTGGGAAATTGAAAATGGAGTTAAGGTGTCACAGATCACCAAGTACAGCATGATCAGCTGAATGGGCCTGCACACGCTGTGCCTTGTGTAACAAGATAGTTTGCTCAGAAAACCATTCCAATTTTATGAGGGATAAGAAGTGGAGCTGAAGTTCAGACATGTTGTATCGGACGTTTTCTCTTTATAATGACGAGGAACTGTCACGTGGCAACAAAGCTCTAAGAGGCTAATTTTAGGATGAGCTGTTGAAAAGCGAGAAATGTGAGATTCACGCTAATACAACACCAGTTGGCAACCAGGACAGCTGGGTGAGACAAAAGAGGAAGATTTCTGATTAATAAATAATTTTTTGTAGGTTTAGCTGTCACTCTTATTGGTAACGAGGAACGCATGAAGTCAACTGATCAGGCAGGTTTTAAGCTAACCTTGTAGTTAGCCAAAGCTATTTGGAGGTGAAAACAAAAGGCTAAAACTGCAAAACTGTCCGTAGTAAACCCAAAAGTCAAAAAGATTTCCCATTTGTGCGACAGTCCGTTATCCCAAAAACATTGTGGAAATACTCCCTCTCCCCACAACAAACAGAAGCACATGGCTAATTATTATAATTATTATGCAGAATTATGTCATCGGACATTCCCAGTCGAAGGAATGACCCGCCTTACTCTGCCTCTGATTGACTATCCATGATATTCTTAACCTAAAGCTAAACAATCTCTCTCATCATGCCTAACCTAAGAAAAAGAATCAAGAGGGATCGATGACGTCATTTGTAAGACGAATTAGCCGCATGCTTGTGTTTGTTGCGTTGAGAGTGTGTAGTTTGGGAGCGATGGGCCTATGTTTTCGGTATAACAGGCTGTCCCCATTAGAGTGATGCTAACTTTCACAATTATCTCCAACTCAAGTGGTTTGGATAATCTGCCTGGACTCTTAGTTTGTGGTTTGATTGTCTGTCTGCTCTTCTTGCCACGTTGTTTTTTTTTTTTTTGATAACTGAAGGAAAAACCCTGGAAATACGTCTCAATTTGTAATAAACCGGAAACAATATTAAACTGTAAGCTTCAGTTTTGCTGCTGACTCCAAAAACTCTCTTAAAATTTAATTTTGATTTAAAAAAAACAACTTCTGTCTCGAAATACAGGGTCAACAAATGGTTTCTTTTATAAATTAGGGCCCAAGTTCAAAGCAGCAATTAGCAGCATTTTTATTTTAACAATAGGTCAAGTGAGTAATGTGAAAGGGGTCGCTTGTAGAAACACGAACAATTATCACGCAGGTCTGTAGTTCCCGTCAGCTCTACATGTTTCTGCTTTCCAGTCGTGCAGGCTGTCCAGCGGTGGTGGAGAATAAAACACTAGAAGGAGTGTGACTTGATTTGCTAATGTTTCTCGTGACATGACTCCTAATGAAAGCTAATGTTGAACAGTATCTGCTGGATACACTTAGATGTCAGCTTGTTAGGTACAGCTAGCTAAAATGAATGCAGTCTAATGCAACAGTAAGTCCTACCGTCATGAATGTTTTTGTAAAAAGTCTTGGTTCAACTTTACGGTCATTGCAGTTTGATGCAGACGCAGTTTGTGCTGTTGTATTGTGTTATACTGGCCGGTGTTTGTCAATGAGGGGGGCTGAATATCAAACACCTTTCTGAAGAAGGCGGTGCAGTTCAACAGCACCACGGACCTTCATGAAGCAAGGACGTACTGCAGGATTTTTTGCATTTGACTGCATTATTTTTTAGCTCGGTGCTTTAAATTACTTCTTTAGCTTAGTACAAACTTCCCCGAGAAACCTCAAGTCTGTGGTTTTCACAGCCTGTGTGTAAAGCTGCTAAATGTCTATGATAATGAGAGCAGCAGAACAGGTGGGATAGATGTACTGCCACTCATAAATGTTGCAGGGAGGCCTGCCAAGGCCTGAGAGACTGTTGCTGCTTCCTCGCAGGTACAACACGATGGGTTCAAATCCAGTTCCAAACCCTCTTTCTCTGAGGCTAACGTACAAACTGCAACTCATACACTGTCGCACACTGCATACGTAGGAACTTATTTTTTACTCCAGACAGAATATAATCTATACTGGTTTTCTTGAGGCTACAGAGTCGTGCAGGAATGAAACCTAAAAACCTGAAAATGAGCATTTTAGCACTTCCGGTTCCTTTGTCTCAGAGTCAATGGGTTTTTGGTTAAATGCCTGAAAATAAGATTGGTGGTTAACACAAGCGTGAGAAATGTTAACGTTCTGTTCCTCAACATAAAATGCGTCAGTAAGTACCCCACTCGTGAATTTTGAAGCTTTCACGTGTCTTAAAAAAGGCGTTTGCTAACAGGTGGCTAAATGAGACGACTAAACGTCATCACGCCCGAAGACGAGTCCGCCTTAGTGGAGTTGACGTGGAGTTATGCAACCGCAGTGTAGTTAGTCTATATAACTTTTTTACTTCTACCCATTGAATTTACGCCTCAAAAATCACAAAAGTGACGTTACTTTGTGAATATTATCTTTCTGAACAAAACGTGTAATTATCATGAACTTTTGTTTGCCACAGAGCTTATTTTCCAATATAATCCAAAATCCAATGGAAAACTCCCATTAGCTTTTTATCGAGGGAACCAGAGCGATGCCAACTTCCGGGTTGGCGAACAAAAAGACGTCATGCCTGCAGCTCTCTATATCCACCGAGCTATCATCCACAGCCATCAGCACAGATGTTTCATCAGCTCGGTGCTCTGCACACTATAAAGACAAATATCCACTTTACAAGAGCAAGCTGTATGTTATGCTAACACATGCCATGAAACATATGGCACATCAGCAATTCCAGCACTCTGTGGGCTCTCCCATTTGACTTTAAATCACTTTCTCTCTATTCCCTTTTTTATTTTCTGACTCTGAACTTTTGGGTTGTGACAAATTGATGGGGTTGCGGCAAAAGGCTTTCACAATGTTACAAGTTATGGCGGGCGAAGGCCTTACAACAATAGGCCATTAGCATTTCCTCCTCTCCCTCCCCTAAATCCTTCAGCAGGCAGTGCCAGCCCCTGGCAGCCATTCATCACATCCGTGCCACCGAGCGAGCAGACCTCGGGCCCCCGCTGCACCGCTTATAAAGATACGTATGAATACAACATGAACACGGTGGGCTAAGATAAAGACTAATACAGCCCAATTCAACTGTGACCATGAAGATGAATATGTTCAGAGAAAACAAAGACAACATGACTGATAGTTTTAATACAAGCAGTGAATAAGCAGTCTGTGTCGAGGTTAGCTCGCCGTGTTTATTGTCATGAAGTGTGACTATAATATGATGTACTGTAAAAAGCCAGTAAAAGCAGCGCCGTGCCTTCCCCAGGGTGTAGAGTCTGCAGAGTGCTGCTTTAATGCACACAGTTTGAAGCAGATTAGGTCCCTGTGTTTGTGTCAGAGCTCAGTTTAGTTTGGGACTCTGAGTCAGCCGCTGCAAATCGCCTGTCCATTAAGCAGCTCTGGGGAAGGACTAAAAATTAACCTTAATGGACACTTTTCTCTGTGAATACTAACAAGGGGCTCTTCACTAAGTACCACTGTGTCTCTCCCACAGTGAGTGTGGCTATTCTTATTTATTTATCTCGGCACAGAGGTATTAATGCGCGAGAGTCACCGAGCTGACAGACGAGCGAGGCGCCGCCGCCGAGGCCGCTCACTCACAGCTCCGCCTCTCCTCGCCATCCCTCTTTCCCGCTGAGCAGCTCTCCATAAATGCCAATTAGCAAAAAATTTAAAACCAATTAGAGCTGCTTTGTGCTCAGTAAATCTGATTATTAAAAGCCATGTACATCTTCCGTGCAATCAGCGCCTGATACAGACAGACTCCCAATGCCAAAGCTATCTATCCCATCCAGTGAGTGCTCCACTACCCTCGGTCCCCCTCGCCTTCTAATCTCACTATAATGACATTTGCGTAAGGCAATGAGCGGTGTTGGGCCACGCTTTCTCGAGACTCCGCCACCCACCACACACATCACAGACGTTTTACGACTCCTGGGTGTAATATTTCCTTCATTTGCATAATGATGTCCCCTGTTTATTATAAACCTGTGCATCCATCTCACTAAGGCCCATTGAACAAGCAGTGGATTTGTACAAAATTAGAATGCAAATGTAGTGTAATACTGTTGCACTACCAGTAATGGGCCAATAAACTACCTGACCCCCCTTTTCCGCAACACCTAGAAGCGATATATAGCACGGCAGTCACACACCTACGCAACACTTTGAACAACAAAGATGTCATCAATCAAACTTGTGGAATAAAGTTTTCAGCAGAGGCTGTAAAAAGTCACATTAAAAACGTTGCAATCAGCAAGTTAAACAGTTATTTGACATTGTTGCGGAGCTGTTGATGTGACCTAAAGTTGAGGCTGACTTGCTTCAGGGATAAAAAAAAAAAAAAAAGAATCCTGCCATCCTGCATCTGTGGAAGCCTTTCACAGTTGAATCAATAGATGAATTTATCATGTAAATGAATAATCCATCGGAGTACATCTTCCTCTCAGAGGAGCAGTGAAGCCCCTGACCATGCAAGGACATTTTTTTTTTTTTTTGCGGCGGCGTTAGGATCGTAATCGCTCCCCTGAATACTTCTAACAGCAGCCGCGTAATATATTCACACAGTAATTAAGATGCACACTAGAGACACATCTTTCTATGCATGGCGGCTAAAGTTTTGATAACGCTTTATCAAATGACACTGCAAAATAAGAACACTTTTGATTATACAAAGAAAATGCCTCCCTCATGAAATATTAATGCCGGTGTTCTATCTTTGTCCCTTTAGCTGGGGCTGAATATCAACTTTTTGGCACTCGGGCCATGATAGTATGCGCCACAGGCCTCGCTGTCTCCTCCCACGGCATTTAAATTAGATTACTGGCTAGATAAATTTGACTGAGTCCGTAACGAAACGCTCTGTGACAAATGCTGCCTCAGGTGGCCACAAGCAAATCAAGAAAACAAAAAACCCCATTGCAGATCAAACCAAACGCTCCCTTTTTATTTTATTTTTCTCTCTGTGCCAGGATACTTTAAAGCTGGCTTCCTATGGGAATAAAAAAAACGCAGCATTTTGATTGGATCACACTGCACTGGCCATTTAACATTCTTATTACCTTAAAGTTTTTCTCACAACTTATGCCTCTGCAAGGGAATAGCAGGGATGGCATTTCATGGTAAGAATATATCACATTTTGGGATACTGTACCAGTAAGATTCAAGAAAGATATTCCCTCAGGAATCCCATTTTAGGGTGAATCTACACACAGAGGGATTATCAGTTCTCAACAGGGAGATTTTTCTTGCCTATTATAAAAATGCATCAACTATGGTTTTAGGATAAAGATCCACAGCCTGTGAAAGGACTGCCATTTCAAGCAGAAGTCATCTGTTCAAATACACAGAACAAGGTGTGAAATGTCTATGAAGCTGTAAAGATTTCACATGGTCATAGTCCGGGTCATCCTGAGGATGTTCATCCAACCTCTGCTGGAGAAGATTTCATGAGAGTTTAAAGAAGAGGACATTTTCTATGTAACACAATGTATTCTGAGGTGATTTTACAAAGGCGCCACCTTCGGGTCTGAAAAGTGAAGCCAATGCAGAAGAGCCTTAAACCTGCATTTTTTCTAATATCCACTGGTTGCAAAAATAATTCCGATTGTATAGAAGTCTATGAGAAAATTACCCTACTTCTCACTTGATGTATTACGTGGACGCAGTGACCGTGACGGCAACCATTGGTTTGTGGACTATGGTTTTGAAATGTCCTTGAAGTGACACGAGAGGGCGGAGCAAAGTACAACTGAACAAGAACAAAATGTTACAAATAACTTCCACGAACTGAAAACACAAACTGTGAAAGGCTTATAGTTCTGAGACAAAAACCCGGTGAGCACCCAAACAAAAGATCCTAAAGCATACGTCACTTTATCGTCTATCAAACACTTTGGTTACCTAAAAAATGTCTTGTTCAGCGGTCGGTTGTCAAGTTTCACTTCTGGTCCCAAAAAAGCCAAGATGGCGACAGTCAAAATGAACACAAAGCAAATCAAAGTGGGACATCACAGTGGCTACCTCCATTTATTTTTGACAGTCTATTGATTTTCCCTTTAATAAAAAAAAAAAAAAAAAAAAAAAAAAAAAAGAATGTAGAGTAAAATGACTTTAAATTTGACATTCTTAAGAGGACTCCATTGAACATGTCAGCACACATCTGAAGGAAAATATCAATACATTTTTTTAATGAGAGTTGTGTTTTAAAACTATTAATGGAAACGTATTTGATCAAATCTTCTTTGCCGACGGTTTATTTGGTACATCTGTTTACATTGACACAACAAAGCCTGTCTCACTCATCTTGTCTTTCATATCTGAGTGTTGTTCGTTACCAACGGATCAGCGTTGAGTTTCTTTAAGTCTTACTAACTAAATCATAATAAAGGGTCACAAGCCAAAACGCTTCAGATACAGTAGATTAGTCCATGAACAGAAACTGAACCGAAGAAAAAATGCACCAATTACCAATGTCTAAAAACATTCATAAAGAGTCAGCAGAAGCATTTTTCTTTCATTTATATGGTAAAAAATGAAAAAGAAATGTTTTTCCATATTCAGAGTTGTGAGAATTTGCTGCATTTCACATGTTCATAATAATATTAAATGACTACATTTGAGGTTTTTAACTGTTTTGTGCAACATAAGCATCCCTTTGGACTGAGATGGGCATTTGTCACAGACTGAATGATTGATTGTATATCAGTACTTTATAATGACTAACATCGCAGCACTATGTAATCCATATTTTAAACTGCAAAACTAATGAAAAACACACCACACCAGGAAACATGGTGTCAGAGCCAGCAGTGCCTGTCCCATGCAGCAGGGGGCAGTAGTTGGACATGGATACACAGCTGAGCCGTTATAAATCTCCAATAATCTCCGACTACAGCAGTCACAGCTTTCTCATCTGAAGGTAAGATGAGATCCCATGATTCACTCACAACACATTAATATCCACCGCAAACTAGTTATTTTGCTGCAAGGATTCTCACTTGTTTCCGTGTCACTGACACATAAAGCCATTAGTGTCATCACCCCTGCACGACGAGTTTTATTCCCAGACATGCACATAAGAAGATGTTTGTGAGTGATTGATTGATTTAGCCTTTTATAGGATTGTGCTACTGCAGGGAGATAATAGGGTGAAAACTATGATTAGGATTCTTCTGCCAGACTGATGCTTGGGATCTTTTTCTTGTGAATTAAATTACACTGAAAAGAGTGTAATTGAGCTGGAGGGGGGGGGGGGGCTCACTAAGACTGATTAAATCATTCATTGCAAAGCACCATGAGAGCCGTGCTTTTTAAGGCGGTTTCATAGACAGGAGTAGAGTTGCTATAAAAACAAATTCAGCAGGTTTTTTGGGGAACAAAAGAAAAGGTATTGCTATATTGGCTGCATGCTCTGCTGTGAGAAAAGCTCACTGACTGAAATAATCAAATTCTTCACACACACACGAGTTTCAACTGGTGCAAACATCACACAAACTGTTGTGTTCGCTCGTGGAAAAAAGTATCTCCACTACCAGTTCATCGCCTTTTGTTTCCATCTGCAACATTCAGTGATGTGCTCGTTCAAAATGAATGGTCTGCAGGCTCGACTCGCCGAGCTTGTTAGAGGATCTCAGCAACTTTGCGACCGATCAAACCGCGTCTGAATCATCACGGTCCCTCAGCTGTCTTTGTGCCTTTGCTCTTTCAGCACAGCTTGTGTTGACGCTCTGAATCTTTGTCACCCCTGCTTCCCAATAGCTATGCTTTAATCTTCGTGCCTCCTTTTGTAGCATGGGGTATAAAGACAGAAAGTTACAGCACACTATAAAAACAGTATTTGTGTTGAACTGTGTTTCTGTTTTGGGCATTTGGTGAGTATACCTTTGCACTGGAGCTGTGCAGCAGTGTAGCGCTGCCTCCGCCTGCTAGTCAACACCACCCACTGAGGTGTAACATGAGTGCTTGAGGGAGCTCATGCTATCAGTCATCTCACAACCACAGCCCCTGCCATCCCATCATGAGACTCTCGGCTCTGCTCCATGCTTGGCTCCCCCATCAATGCAAAGTTGGCCATGTAGAAAAGTCTACTGATAGAGGGGACTTGCAGGGTGACTTCTGAATTATTACCCGATCCTATAAGAGCTGCTGTCAGAAGGCTTCTGTGTCTCCGTGCTCCCATTCCATCTCATCTCTTTCCTTATATTTGATCATATTTCAGCATATTCTTTTTAATCCTCCCATTCTCCCTCTCCTCTGTCCCCTATTTCTTTTTTTCCGTTTTACCACACGATGCTCCCTCGCTGCTGCCTGATTAGGAAATCTGATCCCACCACGTCCTACACAATGTTACTCTTAAGCAGACATCTTCTCTCCCCAGAAATAAGACCGCATGCACACTCTGCATAACCCGACTTTGACAGCACTGTCTGCTGGATAAGTGCATGCAGGCTGGAATAATTTGCACTTAGGCTTGTAATTATGCAATGGACAGTAATAATTTACAGTTTGAGAGTAGAGAGGGGGATAGGGGTCACTGAGCCAGGTGCTGTCACTGCCCTAAGATGAATGCGCTACATTGTACTGTGTGCACGGATAAAACGTTAAGATTCATCCTTATGTTCTCGCCCGCTCTTTCACTGCTTGTATTTCAGACAGCATACTATGCAGCATACAGGTTGTAGGTGCAGGTTTCTGCATATTTCTACAGCCCCTGTGTGTAGAATTTGAATTGCGTTTCACTTTGACAACCCCTTTGACAGCAATAGGAAGCCGCCGCGGTGCCGTGCCATTGTTCCAACAACCCATTATTCCTCCGAAGTCCAAAAAAAAGTCCCATTGGACACAAGCACATGGCTAATTATTATGCAGAATGACAATGTCATCGGACCCTCCCTGGTGCGATATTTCCTACTATGGCGAAGGCACGACCCGCCCTGCTCTGCCTCGATTGCCTTACATTGGTATTCTTACCCTAACCAATCTTACTCCTCATTCCTAAACCAAACCAACCGACAAAGGCAACGAATACTAACCAATGAGAGGCAGAGCGGGTCATAAAATCATTGGAAAAACCAGAACAATGGCCGCTTGTTTTCGGGTTAACGGACTGTCGGACAAATTGTCTGTTGGTCCAAAGGGACATTTTTGACTACTGAGGTTTCAAGACGAATTGGCACAAAACCCATAAAACCCTTTACGACATAAATGTGATGGCAAATTAACATCAAATGTATGTCTGACTAAAACGCCTAAATCTTATCAGGTGCAACTCACGGCTGAATTACCTGGTAGACCGCTTCCCCGGGGCAGCAGGCCGAGATGGTCCACAAAAAATGTTTTCTTTTTTAATTCTTTGTAAATTTGTTAGGGAATCTGTAACAGGTAGCTAACTTTGTGACTGAATCAAAAAAACAGCTTTTACTAAACTGAACAACGTTAACCACGTGGTTAGAATTGCGATAAAAATGTCCACACAGCTGCCTATGACTAAATATATGTGGTGATTCAGTGCGGCGCATTTGAATACAAACATGGAAAAACTGCAAGAATTACCCCATTACCTCTTTTTATCATAAAAATGTATCACAGCAATCACTTCCAGTCAAGTCTTTTTAGAGGTTTCTATGACAACCACCATGGAGATTACAATAAATGTGTAATCAAACAAACCGCATCATATTAAGGACTGACATACAGTATCAAGATAATTAACAATGGCTCACGCTCTTTTAAAAAAATCAGCTCATTTCATTATTTATTGCTAGACATGTTTCTCATCAGATTTTTCTTAGAAGCCCGATATCTGCCAAATATAATTTGATTTTGTTAGCAAAATCCGTATTTTCAAGTGGGAGGCTATTATTTTTTCTTCAGAATGCAACTTGTTTTTCTCACATTATCATCACCAGAGTCCTGAATACATTCAAAAGCAAATTCTGTCTTTGAAGAGCAGCTTCCGTTTATGTAACCTACATGGTGAATAAAAGCGGATTTTTATTCCGATTCTGAAGAAGGCACCTGTGCTGTTGATCAGGCGGTGCTAATGTGTACCAGACAACGACTAGTGGGCTGAGAGAAGGGGATTAACTTCATTTTGGAGAGGAGGAGTTACTGTCATTTTAGGATTTGCAGAGGGATATCTATATTTCCACCGCTAAGCTCTCGGAGCAGTGTCAAAAGGAAAAAATATTCTACCTTCTTGGACGACTTTGGGCTGTGTTCGTGACAAAGCAGAGCACATTCCCTCCTGCCGAAAAAACACTGGAGGTCGAACTGAAATCAGCCATTCTGTCCACACAGCGTCCAAGGACAGATCGGCTGTTTTGACTTTTCTCCTCAGTCCCTGCAGCTCTCCTCCAGCAGCGCGGCGCCAATCGATCACAAATGGATCGACGGAATTTGATTGACACCCTAAATTAATTGATATTGTCAGTCCGAGTTCAAGCTCATCTGGGCTTCAATGTGGACATAAGGTGCTAAAACAAAACATTGAGTGCAATGAGGCGGCGTTTATGGCTTTCCTTGACAGTTTTCTGTGGCCATAAAGCGCTGCTTCCAAATTGAAAAGCAGAAAATGATGTTGTTAAGGCGGCCGAGCACCGCAAGGCCTATTCTGAATTGACAATTACTTAATGTTTTCTTTGAGGCAAGCAGATGACTTTACAGAATGACAGAGTTGTGGTGTGTGGATTTATACTTCAGTAAAGCTAATGAAGGCTGTGTGTTGGGGGTGGGGAGAGTGTATTAACACGACATGCAGCCATGCAATAACTCCAACAAACCCCATAAACCTCTGTTACAGATTAAGTCACTCCCCTTGTCAGAAAGCCATTTCCTCCGGGGCTCAACAGATCATTGGCTTCTTCCTCTCTGCGGGCAAAACATGTATGTATGAAATGAGTCTAATTACCGTCATCATCATTTGTAGTTCATTAACGGGGTGCTAATGCCTCAGAATGTCTGACACACACATCTGTGATAGCAGCTATTTTTCGTGCTCCGGTACACTCCATCACTCCGGCGAGCAGCGCACGTTGAATACCATAATGAACTAATCAGAGAGCAAATGCCAACTGACCAGAAAATGCAAAAGTGCAAACAATGGACTCCATTCCTCTTTCAGAGCCTCGGCCGGAGTGACCTTCAGGACTCATGTTTGGAAGCCACCGACCGCTTGGTGCATCTTCTTTTCTGTTATGTCTATCAGAGGCTCAGCTCTGTTCACGCATGCAGGTCTAAAGGTCGCTGATGAATTAGAGTGCAGCGGCAGGATTTTCCCGTCGCGTCCTGCTGTGGCGGAGCCGGGTCGAGGAGTGTGTGGCGGCTGCCAGCACTCTCAGATGAGCTTGAAAAGTCCCGGCGGTCGCTGTAATCAGTCTCAGCTGTCCTCTGGAGCCTCTTTTGAGTACTCTTCGCTGCTTTACTCTCTACCTCATCAAGGATGTCAAGGGTCCACGCTGTCTGTATCCTCTTAGGTATTTTTTTCTTTTGATGAAACCATCTATGGATGGGTACAGGTGGCAGCAGTCTTACGCCTCTCCAGGGCAAAGGTTTTCACTCATTTCCTGCGTGACTCCGGGAGGTCACTGCATCGAGGGTCGCCAAGGTTTACCAGCGAGCCACATCGTTAAGTCTGTTAAGAGGCCTCGCAGCTCGGAATGACTTGTATTTTCTCGCAGCCTTTTGGCCTTACGGAGTTTATGGGGCTTGTGTTGAAGTCATAGATCAGTAGATTAATACTGTAGAAAACAGCTTTTCTCCACAGCATGGTGTCGATCCCCAGAGACTTTTCTTGATACTCGTCCGTGTCAGTGCCAGCAAATGAAAGCTCCTCAGAGCCAATGGAGCTGCGCGACTGTCAAAACCCTCCCCTGTGCAACACACGGCCTTCTCAAGCCGACGCACTGCCATATGTTAAAGCAAAATGGAGGCAACACACTGCTGAGTTTGGCATGATTTGAGCCCTAGGGAGGGGGTGGCAGTGGAGATGGTGTCCTGTTGTCACCAACATATGGCTCCTGTGGCTTTGTCTGATGGCTTCCATTGTTGTGGAGTTTTACTGTACAACACCAGACTGCAAAAGGATGCGGCATTTGTTTTGAGGCCCAGCAGCTTCTTTAGTGAAAGTGAAACTGATTAAAAGGCCATAATGATCCTTTCCAACATAATCCCTTTATCTCCACTGTGCTTGAAGTAAGTCTCATGTGATCGCTATTGAGATGTGTGTGGTTTTAGACTTCAAACAGACACTGTAAACCAAAGGATTAGTAAATAACTACTGCCAGATAACTCGGCATTTTGTGTGAAGCAGAAATAGGACATCCAACTCTGTGATAGAGTGTGCAGTGTGCTTGTTGCCGCTAAAAAGCGCTTCTGCTTCCCTGACAGCATCAGGATGACTGTTAGCATGCTAGCCCTCTCCTCTCTTCTCTCTGTATTCCTGTGTGTGCCCCGCTTTGCAGAGAGGAGTGTTGCTGGGTAATGCAATCCTGGATATGCACTCCTATTAATCACTTCCTCCCAAGGAAGAGGGTTCATTAGGAAGCGATTCTCTTAATGGAGACTGGAATGGCCCATAGTTTAAGTGGTGCGGAGTTGGGGCAGAGGAGCTAAATCCGTCTGCCCGGTGTCAGGTTGGAGCAGGAGTGGAGGGGCCGCTCTCTGAGGTCCTGCTAAATGACGTTATCTATGAGTGCAGGGGACCACTCACATAAATAAGCCCAGAGGTGGTCCCCTCTGCACAAAGCACTCCGGCTCTGCAGGTAAAAGGAAGGCCCTGTGCTGCCATCCTCTGCCGAGCTGCGAGGATTAGATCACTTACAGGAAGGGGAAATATTTAACACTAGAAATATGACAAATTAATCTCATCTGGTAATGCGGCTGTCTCCGTGACAAATGTCGACAGAATACCTGAGCGGGGCAAGTAATTATACCCAAATGAACTTGTCAGAGCTTGTAGGGAGACTATCACTTGAGTTAGTATCAGCTTTACGCGGCTCGTCTGCGGGAAGATGACGGCTCCCGGCCCAGAGACAAACGAGTTCTTGGAGTGCTCGTACGCTGACAAAATGATAATATGTTGCCTCTGCTGCAGCATGACTTTCTGTTGTGCCACTTGCTCCTGACATCATTTTAAATAACATGCGGTGGATTTTATGTGGAGGTGAGAAAGAAACGGCTTTACTGGCGATAGAAAGTAAAGCAAAGCACCATTACAGCTTTGACACGTCTCATTTCAAAGCGAGCGGTGGTAACCGGAGTGGCTTAGAGTTGCACCTTTTTGCCTGTTTTCCCTCACAGCTGCCAAGTAATCCTTGATTATCTTCTCAGCAAGGGTTACAGTTCATATGCATTTACTGTAACTTCAGGCCCGTGTCGACTTTTACTCAAACGGCGAGCTGCGTGAGGTGAAATGTGCCACATTTTATTTACTCTTGAAGAAATAAGAGTGTGATGTTCTTTAGAGTGAAGCAATCAAGCGGCTGGTTTAGAAAAGCTGGTCAGCCTCTCATCCTCTGGTCACTGCAGAGAGGGCCAACCAGTCAAACACTAAGTTCTCCTATAGACCGTCAGTAGCGCTGCCTGAACAACCCCTCTCATTCAGTTAAATTGAGCCGGTACGTTGGTGCAGCGCAACGTAATCCAACGAGGCGCTTCGTTGACCAAGCAAGCGCACATTCCTGGTGAGAGACTTTGTATCTTTGTGTTTGCGAGGAAAGATAACATAATTGTCGCCGTGTCCGGAGTTGCAAAATCCTGTCCTGTGAGAATTATAAACCTCTGTGTAGCGTTTTGGCGTCTGATAAGCCTTTAAACCCACTGAGGCCTCTCGCAATTCATCTGCACGTCAATATATTTTTGCTTGTTTTTCTCATGAATACTTTCACAAAGAATGAGAATATTACGTGGTAAAAAAAAGAAAAAAAAAAGCAGCTTAAATGTTTTTTGAAAGGAGGTGAATTTTCAGCATCGACCAATCGCATTGTGCGGAACGGACATCACGTAAGAACTTACACTACAGTAGTGTAGCCGAGGGAAATGACCGAGCTGCACCCACTTATGAGGATTATTAAACAACAATACGGAGACTTTGTAGTCCAAACCAAGATGACGAACTTTATTATCCCTTTCATTGTTGGAAAAGGCAGCGTATACCAGATCCACTCCTTCTGTTCTTATCTTTCACAATAAAAGCCCTAGACATATACATTCATATGCATTTCCCTAAAAGGATAATGAATAAAATAGAGAACGATGTTGAATCGATCATTTTTTTTCTGGAAAAGAGCTGGCAGCGGATATGTGAACAAGCAAAAGATTTATTGTGTGCTTTATTCATGCCCCCCCTAAAAACAACTAAATAAGAAATAAATGTCACCCCAAAATAACAAGTATATTTGTTTATTATATTACTTAAAGTGGATGTTTTCTTGATGTGAAAGAGCTTCAGGGTGCTTTGTCTGAGCAGCTTGTAGCATAGCTTGCTACTTTCAACAAAAGTGTAGTGTCATGTGGTACCTAAAAATACTATTCTTTGAATACCCATATCACACACACACACACTCCTCCCTGCAGCCTCTGAAATCTCAGTTCTCTATGTCTTTGTGAAATATTAACTTCTCAGGTTACACAATAGAATGCAATCCAATACAATAGCCCTGAAATCAAAGCTTGATAATGACAATAAAACATTTTTGTGAAGCTTGTGAATCTTCACACTGCGAGTGAACGTCTCTCTCTCCCGCTGTCTTGTACTGAACTGCATTATCTTGCACATCCTTGGTAATTCGTTCACTGGATAAACTAACAGGAGTCGTTCAGCTGTGAGAAACACCTTCATCACTTTTATCCCTCCGTGTGTTATTTGCTGTCTACCTTGTGCTCAGGTGTGCGAATACACTGGATGGCAAAGCTTACATTCAGCTCAAATCTCTCCTCAGTCAATAGCAGCAAATATTAATGATGTTTTCCTCATAAGTGTTCACAGGGAGTTCAGAGGCTTCCGACAAAATAAACAACAAGCGCTGGAACAAAAGCTCGCTCGGCAGGCAGCGAGGCAAAGAGAAGCTTCCTCTGTACTTCCAAAATGCTGAAGGCGGGCTTTCGCTGTGTCCTCTACTCTGTCCATAACCTCATCAGGCTGAATAATTGTTGCAGTGCAAAGAGAGGATTACCTGGAGGTGAAAAATGTCCTTTCTATCCCTGTGCCGTCCTTTCAGTTCTTTTCTGAAAAACACTGTTGCCATGTCCTTTTTCAACTAATGAGACAAGACTGAAGCACAAACTTTCCTTTTTGATTGTCTCACAGCCCGGAGGTCTCCTCGCTTTAGAGTGTCATTATTACAAGTCGGAAAATGACTTTAATTACAGCAGGCAAAAAAAGAAAGGATTGATCCTATAACCATCTGATTTCACCTCAGAATAGCTGATTGTCTTTGCATATTTTAGTTTTAATTTTATTGGAATCCGAAGAGCAGCACTGTCATGATTATTAATGGTGTTTTGTGTCTCTTTAAAATAACTGTGATTTTATGAAATGCGATGAAATTCTCATAAGACTTTTTCCTGTCAAACACAATGCTGTTGATTTATTTCTGCAGTTTTTATTGACAGAATACATTTAAGGCTGAATTCTGAGGGTAAAAGATCCAATTAAATGCAATTCTCCCATTCAGCGTATTGATTCTTAGCTAATTATCAAAACAATGAGATTATGAGACAACTTGTGTGCAAAGTGCACATTTTGGCAGTAGAGGAGAGTTCAAATGGAAGGAGGTAATCCTCCGGGGAGCATGAATGTGCGCACTACATTTAATAAAAATATGCATATTTGATTACAATATTTTTTGTGGAGCGAGAAAAGGTTTGAGGTCAGCAAATATTTATTCAAGAGACCTTGAATATAGAAGCCGGATTATTGTTTGATAATGTTTAGGAAGTTGTTGTTTTTTTGTCTGAAACTACACTTTACAGTAACATAAATCCAACATATTATTAGCAAAGATACATCTTATAAAATAAAATAAACCCTCTGCTAAATCACTGTGCGATCACCTATTCATAACGCTGAACTAGTAGGCTACGTATTATGATTTTAAAGGCTTAGTATCGTAAGCATTATAAAAAGGTATTATTATTATTATTGTCGGCCCAGTTTAATATGCAACTCAACTTTATACATAAGAAGTTAGTAGGGGGTCCATGTCTCTTTCAGTTCAGGGGTCCTTGGCCTGAAAAGCGTTGAAAACCCTGCTTTAAAGGACTATTATACATATTATTGAGCAGACTTTTGTTATAAAATACACTTTCATGCATGTCTCGTCTTCATACACTTGAATAAATGTGGACGTGCACGTGTTTGCCACCGTGTTGCTCGTGTGTGCATTTGTGTGCTATAAGACAATAAAGATATTGGACAACAATCATCCTGACACTGCGGGGGTTTACCTTTCAGTGACAACCTGCCCTTTCCCTCGAACAGCCGGAAGAAAAATAAACAGCCTGCCGCTTGTTGTCATGGAAACCTGTAACATGTTTTGGGTGCCCTTGACGCTCCTTGCCTCAGTCCACAACAAAGCAAACTCAGAAGAAGTTGGAAATCAATACAAGCAGCTGGTATAGCCGCGCAGCGTTGGGGAGGCCGTGGCTGTGGTTTTTGAATTCACCGACAGTGTCCATGCGGCTGTTTGAGAATGCATCGAATAATGGGAATTAAGGAGCGCGCCAATCTGTCCAGTTTAGCAGAGTGCCTTAAAGAGATGGGACGGAGGAGAGAGAAAGAGACGCGGTGACAATTTTAAAAACGCAGCTCTCTCCAGTCAATCAGCCTGGGGACAAACTTTGATGTGACTTTACTCCGGGATAACATGCCGGCCAATTTGGATGTCTCAAAAGGAAGATTCGCCGGCGTTAACGCCTTTAAAGAGCTGCTCTAATGCATCCATCTCTCTCTTCTCTAACCTTGACATGAGAGGGCTCCCCATCTCCCCACAAAGCACCCACCTAAAGCACACACTTTGTATCCTGCCGGTGCACTCTTGATTGGATCCTCGGAGGCTCTCCCTGTTTCTCATCCCACGGGCTCAATCACCATCGTCTGATTGGTGATCTTAACCTCCGCCACCTCTTTGAGATGGACTGTACCACAGCAGAGCGTGGGTGGCCTCACGTTGCCCTGTCTTTTCACTCTCTTGTGTATAAAAGCACCCTTCCACTACAAAAAAAAGTTTGGAGGTGTCATGGAGGAGACTTTAAAGAGCTCGGAGCTCTCAGGTAGCTTTGCGAAACACATTTGTTCCATTCACAAACACCCACTTTCTCTGAAGAGAGGCGCTCCCTGGGGTGGGTGGGGGGGTGCACCGGGGGAGGCATTTTGATCGTCTGCCACTCGATTGTTGATGCTCCGGGAGCTTTGTGAAACTGCGTCAATACGGGCCAGAATATGAAGGGCGCTCCTGCAGCTCTTCTTCCATCACAATTATCAAACACCAAAAAGACTGAAGAGTGTTGCTCTTCATTAGATCCATCAGACACAATTAAACCCAGCATCTGACAGAGACGAGCAGAGGAACTAGAACGAGACTTCAACTGCGGTTTTGCCTGATGACAAAAACCTAAAACCATAAAAACCAGAAGGGGCAAACCTCGGCCTCATGTGCACTACAGAGCACAGACAGAGAGGCGGGTTCAAGCAACTCGCAGCAGGCTTGAGAAAAACACTGCCTGTGTGGTTTCACAGAGGAAGAGAGACATAAAAACGGAGATTTTACAGAGGGGTATAAACAACTTTGTGAAGTGAGGAAAGACTCGGCGGCCCGGGTGCAGTGGTACACTGTGTTCAGGAACGCTGGCGTGTTTACTTCTTTATGGAAGCGTTTGAGCCTTCGCCTCCACATACTGAGTCTCAGTCAAAGTGGAGACCTGCTCATGCACGCTCTGAGCTCAGGACACAAACACACACTTCATTATCAAATACGAGAGGGCGAGATGCTCGTTTCTCTGCTTTAACTGCTGCTCACGATTGTTTTTATTGACTTTACATCATTAAGGTCATCATAAATTTGTGTTTTCATTCTAAGACCTCTAAGATCATAAAAGACCTCAACTTTCAAAAAACCTTTGATTTTGAAAAAAATTACCATAATTTTAAAAAATATCTTTCGATTTTGAAAAAATTACCTAAAATTTAAAAAAATACCTCAACCTTCAAGAAAATGTTTGATTTTCAAAAAATTACCACAATTTACGTAAAAACCTTAGATTATCGAAAAATGACCAACTTTCAAAAAACTTTCTCTTAATTAAAAAAAAAAAATCCTTAAATTTTGAAAAAATTACCTTAATTTAAAAAAACATCTACCATTTTTAAAAATAAACGCAATTTTCAAAAAAACCTTTGATTTTGAAAAAATGATCTCAACTCATAAAAACATTTTCGATTATCGAAAAAATGGCTTCAATTTTCAAATAAAAACCTCCATTTCGAAAAGATTCTCAATTTTTTCATTTTTTTAATTTTATTTTCAACCAATTTTTTTCCCACAAATTTACATGAATATATGGACCTGTGTATTAATTGAATAGCTCAGTATTGATTGCACAATAACAGGGTAGCTATGTTTATACATGGCACTAGGCCCAGTTTAATATAAAACACAATATATTGTATACAATATATATATATAGTAGTGGGTCCCTGCTCCATCTCTCCATCAGTTTGTCGGTCCTTGGCCTGAAAAACGTTGAAGACCCCTGGTCTATACGACTGCATGTTTCGACCATTGTAGGTTCAAAGTGAATAAAAAATGAAGCCAGGAGAGGGAGCTTTGGGTAAAAGTTTGAGATTAAAGTGGTAATTTTACAAGAAAACAATCTCTGAGAAATTACAAATTTTATCTGACAGAAACTTCTAGTGAAGAGGCCATACATCACATGAGGGAGATGTGTTTAATCACGGTCATTAATTGCCGAGTCATTGCAGCCGCAGACACATTATGCTGATATGCTACCATGCTGAGTAAGTATCAGCCTCATTTATTGAGATTTATTTTTTTTTGTTGTTTTTATCAGCAAAGAGCTAATTTCCTCACATGAAGCTTTCACCTTATTTTGAAAAACTCTGATCCTGCACAGTCATCGCACCGTGTGTACACATGAGAGGTGTAAGGAGTGCTGGACAGAGACGTAAGGAGAGTAATGTCTGGATGGAGCGTTTCACTTGTCTGCATGAGCCATTGATCACTTGAACGTGATTTCCAATGTGAATCTCTCCCCAGGGATGATTAAATACAATTGCCTTTCCTTTCTCCAAATCTCAAGTATGTGTAGCTAAACACGCCACCAGGCAATGAAAGCTGGCAGTATGAATGATGGTCATTACTCTCACTACCGAAGCTGCAAATGCCTCATTCCAGGAAGCAGCCGTATGGTGAGCATCCTTAATGAGTGTTCAGGAGCAGGAATTCATATATTTGCTCTTGGTGTGATTAAATTGCAGTGCTGGCGAGGCGTCAGACAGAGTGGTTGTTTACCTAACAATGCATCATGTCTATATGTACAATCAATCTACCCAATTCTGCACCACAGACAGAACACCTTTTTGTTTGTTTAAAAAAAAAAAAAAAAAAAAATTCAATACACCTTTCCAACATCAGCACTGGATGTTCTTAAACACCCGAGGAGACAGGGGGATTAAACATGAATGTATTTAGCATTTTTGCATTGAGGTGATTTTTTTGCAGCCCGCCATGCCCAACGGTTTTTTTGTGTAAGACATTAAATTGACGTTGGAAATGCAATAAAGCAAGAGTATTTTTCCTGGCACACCAGCATCCCATAGAGCGAATCTGACAGACATGTGAGGGATGAGAGAAGAGCTGGCTGGAAGGATCTGAGCTGCACGCTGCATTCAGCAGGATGTTCTCAACAAATACCACACCATCACTTATCAAACCAATTACCATCAACGTTAGGAAAACATCATGTGAAAATGAGATGCAGCATTTCATATGTTTTTCTTGACAGCTTTAGACTTGAGACACTCTTTACTTAATTTCTCGGCTTTTAGAAGGTCAGGCAGAATTATTTAGATGTCTTTTTAGAGACTTAAAGCACTGATCTTAATAACTATAATTCAATAATGGTAATGTATAATTATGTATTTTGTTTGCTGTAGTACTAAACATAATGCTGAAGAATGTATGAATAAACATCCGCAGACTGTAAACTGCTGTTATTGTGGCCGTTTAATGTCATTTCTTTTCAATATTTGCATATTTTGCAAGTGTAATTTCAGCTCTGTGAGCGTTATATGGACTTAGAATTAATACTAACCTAAGATAACATATTATCCCGCTCATATTAAAATTTGTTTTATTTATTAATTAGAGTTACAAATGCATGTATCACATCATTTCTTTCTGTGCAGTAAAAAAGATTTTTCAGCTAAGCAATAACAGTAAAGGTGAACAGACTATCAGTATGATGATGAAAGAATCTGTGTGGAGTTAGAAAGAAGCGAGTTTACCAGATATCTGCTGCAGCTGCATAATACACGACAATCTCTGACTGAACTGTCAGCGGACGAGTTGCATTGTGGGTAACATAGGCGCCACGTTTTGACAAGGAAGCGGAATGCGTGGAATAAAAAAGATGATATCTTTTTTTTGTTTTAAACTGTCCATGAGTCAGACAATGTTATAGGAGCGCAATGCTTAAATCAGTGGAGTTCTCTGGTAAAGAAAGCGGTAAGCGAATGCATCACCGTTCATTATGTTATGTGTGGTTCACCTCAACTTGTGTCTTAGTTCCAGACTATAGTCAGTGACACGGCTTCCTGTAAAAATAAAAGGAAATGACTTGAGTTTTGTTTATGGTGCTCAAAGTGTTGAAAACAAATTTACATTTGTCTAAGCAAAAAAACAACGTTGTGGATGATCCACAGAACTCACTGTGAAGAGTTTTAATTAGAACTAAGATGAAAAAAAATCATTGTGTGGTTCCTTAACATAAAATAAGTCGAGAACGAAACTTTATCAGTTGCAACTCGTCACTGACGTCTTCCGAGTTTCACTGGAGATCGATTATTGGCTGCTAGCGTATGAGTTTGCAACAGTTTGGTCAGCGATGGAGAAATGTCAAGCATCGATTTGTGGAGTTTATGATCTCAGATGATACTGTTGAGATTAGACTGTTTTGGCTTTGTGCGATAAAAAAAACACTTTTAGAAATCTGTCTGAGGGCTGTTTGTGCGTCGCCGTGATTCAGGGCTGCAGTTTGTTTCGACTTATGAAGAGATATAACTCTGTCCTTCTTGTAAGAAGGCCACGAGACAGAAGAAAAACATCTGTTGGCACTTGGATTCTTCATACTTCAGAAATACAGATGCCAATTTAATTGATGAATTCTTTGCATCTCATAACACATATTTTGTCCTTGCAGTATGGTCCCACTGTCTGTGTGTGCCTCTGTGCATGTTTATACATTAATTTGGATTTGACTGCTTAATTGGATTTAAGATGCACTGCTGAGCGAAACGCCGCCACCTCCACAAATGACGACCACCGTCGGCACTGGGTTTGGACCCGGTTTCCTCTCACAGCCCATCTGCACCTCTCATCCTCTCCAAAAGCCATTATAATCCCACCAATCCCACAGCTTCTCACCATGACTGCCTCCTTTTTTGGCAGCTCTGCCCTCCACATTAGGATTTGGAAGTGGGCTGGAGGCTCCTTTTCCCCCCCATTACCATCTCAGAGAAAGCTGATTCCCTCCTGTCAGTGTGCCTTTACCTCGTCGCTGCCCGTAAATGCATTAGAGGCCCGGCTGAGGGAGCCGGCTTTGGGGAGGTGGGTGGTAATTCAGTCCCAGGCCGTACCTGGAAGAGGCTGTTTTTATTGGCCCTTGGTGGACTCTTTCAGCTTTTGTCCTCACTCATGTGCTATTACAGAAAAACACCCGAAAGTGAAGAGAAATTACAGACGTTTTTTCTGTACAATGTGATCTCACAGCCGAGGCTGGTAGGCAGGGACGAAAAACATTGGAAAGTAAGCTGATCGTGGTGTTGTGGAGGGGAAACGTCCTCCATCTATCACTTAATCTTGATTAGAGGTGGGCAGTTACACGTTACATGTACTCCATCATATGTCCTGAAGTCACGTTGTTGAGTTTTATTATAGCATAACTTTGTCCTCATCGTGCTGCTTCTATTTACTCTGTATTTTTTGCATGAATTTGCAGGTGGTCTGCTGATCCTCGGTCTGCTGCGGCAGTGTTCACAGCAGAATAATGGATGAAGCTACAGCTGGAGATTCAGATGAGACGAAGCATCCCTGACCTGAATCTCAGTTTGTTTTTTTTCCTCTGTCCTCTTATAGTCTGACTTTTAAAAAGAGCCAGAAGATACAACACGTTCTTACTCCCACCTCGTCACATACAGACTTGGTCAGGACCCATTAGCGTCATTTTTAAACACACCGGGTACCGATTCAGCCTTATTTTTCTGCGTGCAGGGTATTCCGATACAAAACTTCAACATGTGGTTAGCATTCGTTAAGTATGTGACGAAGTTAAAGCTATGATGGGTAATCTTCTTCAAAAACAGTTTGTGTTTTATTTGTTGAAATTCTCTTTACATCCTATAAAAAAATCTATTCTAATAAGTAATTGTATGAAGTCTGACCTGCCTGTCTACCTGCCTGTCTGCAAGCTGCCAGCTCGACAGCGATGAGTACTAACAATAGCCATGTTCGTTGTCTATGTTCATAATGATCATTTTGGGGGAGTGTCTAAGGAGGGACGGGCTGGAAGTGTCACTAGCTACTTTCATCAGAAAAGGGCGTTGTTGTTTTTTTGGTTGGATCCTTTCGGATCTAGCGTACTCGTGCTAGCTTCTCAAGATTACCAACCGTAGCTTTAAGTATGTTAAGTACAGTACTACTTCATGGTGATGCTCATGGTTTGGGTTAAAATAAGTATATTTGTTTTATAGCTTAGTACGTAAGTTCAGCACGTGATGTAAGTACATTATGTAAATTAAAATAGGTCAAAGTTGTGTCGTGTCGATCCACACCGAGCTCCTTACGTGGACTTATTGCTCTTTATACTACATCACAGGACTTCCTCCTTTGCTGCAGTCATAATTACGGCCACTCGGGGAAGTTTAGCACGTCCAACACTGACCCTAGACGGGTACGTGGTGCGTCATATTTTGACACATTTGGCCATTGACCAAGCAGCCGTATTTGACAAGTTGGAAGATCACAGCTCAGACTACAGTTAGCTCTGCTTGTGAAGGCTGAGGTCAGTATATGAGAGCACCTCGCTGACACTGAGCGGATGGGGAACACTCAGGCTGTCTGTTGCCAGTTTAGACTGAATATTTGACTTTTTGAGCGTGACAGTATTTCTACTGGAGTGTGGTTTCACCTCGGCTCTCAACTCTTATCTTGTAGCAAACAGCACAATCTTAATCAATTCATAGCAAAGTATTTCATTTTTAAGTGCAGCACAGCAGGATTAATCCAGCCCTCGCAGATAAAAGGGGCCGAGCAGCAGCTCTCGACAGTATTCTGTCCTGTGTGTGTGGACATTTCATGCCACGTCTGTCGTTTTCTATAATGTCAATCCAGAGCTGTGAGGATCTGCTTCTCCCAGGCTGATCAGCAGCCAGTTATCATTTATTAAGGTGCTTGTCTCTCAGCAACAGTCGTTCCTGTCACAGATTCACTGTCAGCGGAGAATGGAGGGATGATTACCGAAGACTGCTGTGGGTGGGATCACGCCCACAGTTTGTTTTCAAGTGGAATTTTTTAAAACGCGAGGGGATAGATGTGGGGGGAAGCCTTTGTAAAGATGGCATCAATGTGTTTTTCTTTTTGGTGAAGCTGGATGTGAGTAGGCTTTGTCAGAAATAACAGAAAGGCAATGAGACCAGGTGTTTCTGATGGCTCATATCTGGTAATATCAGACCCCCCCGTCGACCGTACTACTACATCATCACAGCTGGCCATTACAGGTCCGTCCCAAGCCTCTGTTCGAGATCTCAAGTATATTGTATTTGCTGTATGTAGCCCAATATCACAACAATCTGTGCAGTATACCGTCTGTCCGTTTCGACCCTCACTTCAGATAATGTCGACTTTCCCTCCTGCTGTTTGTGTCCGAAACCAAAACTCACTTACTTTACCTCGCCTTTGCTGCTTAACTTCTTCACTTATAACAGTGACGGAACAAAACCCACTCATTTTACGCCAGAAATGTCCCTTTTTTTGTGGTAAATCACAATCTTTCCCTCACCTTGACCCAGTAGTTTTGTCGCATAAGTAAACCAAAAACGAAGTAAACCTACGTTGGGAGTTTATTCTGTAAAGACTGCGTGCATGTAATGAGTGGGTGGGTAGGTAGAGACAGAAATTCTTGTGGGACACAAACAACAGACAGTTCTCGAGAAGCACTGGCTTTCAGAAAGTTAATAATATTCTTGTCGGCAGGACTACTTGGCTTAAATAATACATTGAGACTGAGACCAGCCTGACAGCCGCATAATGAAGGGATGAGCAATTAATTGAAAGGTAAAAGGTCGTTTTCTTATCAGACGCACTTCTTTTAGAGTGACCTCCCTATGGACAGCACACAGGCCTTTAAATCCAAACTCACTCTTTTTGCCTTACTGATAAACTCAAGAGGTTCATCATCTGGACAGACACAGTTTTGTCCTTCAGCATTATTTAGTTTATTTGTTTACTGTTATTTGTTGTCCTACTGGCTGAATTTATCCCTATATTTTGTATTACGGGTTTGCGGTTCAGTAAAATTATTTTTCTTTCTTACTGTAATTGATACACAAACACTTTGTGAATTTCAGATGTTTCTCAAATGAAGTCATGTTTTCTGAAATGCTGTGTTTTGACTCTTAGGGACACCGTAGATTCCAGCCGTATTGCACATTGTTCAAGAGCGGATGAACTTTAAAAAGCTGTCGACCTTCAAAATGTCCGGAGCAGTTCTTGTCCTTATAAAGGTCCGTCATGTGCCGATGAAGGAAGCAACTGGACCTTGAGTACAGATTTTTTGTACAAGGGCAAGAATGACTAACTGAATGAAGTATTATTGTTATTATATGCAGCCTGCGTGTGTATGCACACTGCAATATACACATTACTGCTATACGCGGAGAGGCTTTGCAGTATGTACTGTATATAAATTTATTTCTGCCTATATACGGGGGAGTCAATGCTATCAACTATGAGTCAAGATAAAAGATTTAGTGGATAGTTTTGAATGCAAAATATGAAAAAATATGAGCCATAGGATTACAGCAAATAACATCAGGAGAACAGAACAACACAAAAGAAAGAATATATGTATGATAAAATATGCAAATGATGCAATCTGTGCACAAAAGCTAAAAAAGACAAATTACAAGATGTGGAGATCTAAAGCACACTCTGTTAGTCTTTCGCTGCGAAACAAGCAGCTTGTTCCCCCGGTTTGTTTGGACTTTCATAGCTCTGCATATTAGACTAACTCAAGACCAAAATCTTTGGTAAAAAATAAATAAATAAAAGCAATAGCTCCATGTCTGAGGAAGAAACGATGTTCCAGTTAAATACTCATTACCACCAAGGCTCAGGAATTTACATAATCTACTGCTTTCAAACCAACGCATTGTAGCAATACACCATATGAACAGTCACAACTGATACTAATTAAGCTTAACAAAAAATGCAATATACAGCCAGAGTGTACTATATGCATACATCCTATATAAACACTTAAACTGCCATAAAATGTTATGACAGGATTTCAGAAATGGTTTAGAATAAATGAAGCGTATATTATTCCCCTTACAAACTCCTCTGAACTCTGAGGTCCACCTTTGATTTCTGCTGTTGGTGAACAGTTTTCAGTTTTTCAAGATTTGAAAAAGATTTCACTCATGTGCAGTTAAATAATCAATGTGTCAGTAAATACTTCACTGTCAAAGAGCATTTCTAATATTGAGGAGGATTTGAAATGTCACGCCGACTACGTCGACTTCCTACTTACAGTCCATGTTCATCACACACACATCCAGCTGTAAACCAATGCATTCGTTCACCTTCTTTTTAAATGGCGACGATGCGACGGGGGGTGGTAAGACGTTTACCCTTTTCGGAGGCTGTTTGGCATCGGTCTTCTTTTTTTGTTTGTAGTCAACATTGTACGAAAATCAGTGTTGCTCTCATGCGGAGACTTTGGGGAAATTAATTCCTGGGAGTTTTTTGGACTCAAGATTGTATGTTCCTTGGAGTTTCATGCTACTGCAGCTGTAAACAAACCCCGACTGAGGGAAAAAAAACAAACTTGACCTGAAATTCACCATTAACAATATATTTTGGTTTCCTCGTTTTTATTCTTTTCATGCAGGTGAATTGAATTTTGTGAGTCTTAAAGCAAGGTAAATACAGTACTACACCACAAACGCAGTGCAAAAGATATACAAAGAGTCATAAGTGCTAATTATGCTTAGTAGAGCTTTTAACCAGGTTGTTACAAATGTTTCATTTGCACGGTGAAGGTGTCACCTTGCATTTGTGTTCTTTAAATAATGAGTTTTAAATGAAGCACTTTAAGTGAAAGTTTTGTCCACCTCGCACAGACGTGTCAACACCCTGGGCAAAACTCATTTATTACCCACTCCCACTCCCTCTGCTCTCATTTATTTCTTTGCGATCCAAGATGCGCACGATGAAGCCGTATCAATCATTCACATGTGTCAGCTCTGTACACACAGCCCTGCGGCATGTTATAAAACATTCTTCGAAGCAATATTCAGCTGGGTTATCGAGCAGGAGGGGGCGGGGGGGGGGGGGGGGGAATAAAAAGCAAACCAACTCAGCCACTGCCACAAAGAGAGCTCATGAATATCAACGTCACGGTCTTTGAAGAGCCCTTTGAACGGAAGATATTTGTCTCAGTCTTCTGTTGCAATCTCATCAAACCACACGGTGCCGGTCTTCATCCGCCCCTCTGATGCAGCGTCATGCCGGAGCGGCTGCGTAAAAAAAACAACCCAAAAAAAACCCTTGCACACCAATTAATACCTAAAGGGCGTCTCTCAGAGTTCCCCTCCCCTGCAATTACTGCCGTGTGGGCTCAGACTGCAGCGTATACTGCGCAATACTTTGTGAACGGGGTCCTGCAGCAGGTGCCATGGATTTCATTTAAGTGCACTGAAAAGACTTTACGGTTGGGGTCATCATTGATTGTCTATGTTGTACTTTTACTTTGTTGTTTATTCTGTACACACAACATGTATAGCACGTCTGTCTGGGGCTTCGTCCTTTTCTTTTGGGGAGTTTAGGGTCTAAGGTGCTGTACAGTCTGTAAAGCCCCCTGAGACAAATGTGTCATTTGTGATATTGAGCTGTATAATTAACATTTAAATTGATTTGATTAAAAGGAAAAGTAAAAGGGAGGAAAACCGATCGAAGTGGTCAATGGTTCCATGATTCTCGACAATAAAACAAGCTTCCAGGAAATAAATAAGAAAACAACGTGTGAACAAAGTGTCATTTTGAGTTAAATCCTGAAAAGCATAAAAAACGAACCAGAAATATTTCACTCTTTGGTCAGGAAAACAATGTCGATAAAAGCTATGCACTCTATAAACCAAAGCCATGTATCATGCATCCTTTTGTTAAATAATTCTGTCTCTTTAAAGTGAGATTTTATTAATCCCAGATGTGAACGTAGACAAATCCCTCCTGTGTTCCATCACCACTACATATCACTCCACACAGCTCAGGGCCTGTGCATTGTTTGTTTGTTGTGTTCAGTTGCACAAACTAAACACAGAGCACAAGCAGCTGCATGTCATTTTGAGATACATCCATAAAATCTTATATTTTTTTTAACTAAATTTTTCCGCTTTATGATCAGGAAAACAATCTTGATCAGTGGCTCATTTTCCAAGTTGGATTGCACTCTATAAACTAAACTTGTGTATGGCAGGCCAATCTCCAGACGGCGGGCTGGGGATGAATATTTATCCTACAAAGTGAATCTGTTGAAGCCGTTACTCCGAGCTCTATAAGAACGAATAAAATAGAAAATCTCTGCTGAAGAGAGACAATTCCGAACGAGGTGGGAGACTTAAAGATTAGCCAGTGTCTCTTTTGCCATTAGACCCTTATGAATTTGATGATGTGCCATTTCACACAGCGGTCAGACACTAAGCACAGTCTATGGAGGAAATCGCCATGCGAGAGGAAATCTGTTATGCGACCAGGATTTTATGTTTACCAATTTACGGCACACGAAAGTACACAGATGCAACACACATCATGATTATGCATGACGCTGTGAAAGCCTCGCATGTGTATAAAGTGCTGGAAAGCCAGATGTGACGTGAAAACTTTACTTCCATTTTGTCAGCCCGCAGCAAATGTGCACACCATCACAACAACCCCCCACCCCCCTCAAGGTAGAGGAACTCAATTTTTAAATTTTTACACATTCATTTGCAGCTGACACGGAGAGCCTGCCAGAGTACTGACAGGAAGTACTGAATGAATTACATTTCCGAGCGAGAGTTTTCTCCTTTCATCCCCCTGCATGATGCCACAGCTCCTCCTATACACGGAGAATACTTGGAAGCACTTACTTGTGGGAACAAATGTTCTCTGTGATAAGGATCAAGGAATCTATTCATAGGTCCAGCTGCGAAAGACAAAACACCCTCTGAGTTCAACGATAAATTAACTTGCATTAAAAGAAAAAAGGTGTGAGGTGAAAAAGTGGGAGCAAACAGGGCAAGATAAGAGGAGGGAGTGTCTACGAAACTCCTGTGGGGGAAGAGCGTTTCATCGCTAAGGGCTTGAAAAGTGATTCTCAAAGGCAGAAATAGCCAAGCGGAGAATCTTCAATCAGCTAAAAGACAGCACATGTAAATGTGTGGGCCTTTCTTCTCCTTGTTCTGAATGAGGTTTTCTCCTAACAGCTGCCTTTGTAAATCTGCAGCAGCTGCGTAAGTCCGGCCTCATATCTCTTCTGTCACCTGAATTGTCTCGCAACGTAGCAGTGCACGACAAACCGCAGCTCCTTCATTTGTTTTCTCTGATCTCGTTCATCCACGACAAGCGAAAACAGTTACAAATGTCTTCTCGGTCCAGCAGTGATGACTCGCCACGCAGTGTCACAAGTAGAGAAACTAAACTAAATAAAAATGCAGCTTGTTGCTCCGGGCAAAGATGCTGTTGGGATGCTGTGAGTGTATTTTGAAATACTAAAGGTCACTTTAAACCTGAGCGATGGGCAGGTAATGATTCCTGAACGTCTTTCACAAGTCTGGACACTTCAAACGTAATGGGAATAAATCTGGAAATCAAAATGTATTGGTTGATGTATTGCATTAGTTACTTGGGCTGTGAGGTAAATTGTTTGTTTCTTCGATTCCTTCATGGATCGTGCCAAGGAAAATGTGAAGCTCTTTTTTAATACAATAGCGTTAATGGGCCACTTAGAAAAACAATACCAACAATTTACTAACTCTTCTGTCTGGAGTTTTAAGTGGAGTTTGCCAAGTTGTCGTCACGTGACCGAAGTATGGATCATTGGTTATATCAAGCAAATGGTTTATGGACTGCATTTAAATAGCGCTTTCCTAGTCTTTCAGAGTGCTCAAAGCGCTTTTTAAAACACAAGACAGCATTCACACATTCATACAGAGGCAGAGGCAATCTGAGGTTCAGTATCTTGACGAAGACACTTCGACATGTTGACCGCACGACTGTCATATGATTTGACAAAAAAGCAAACTCCAATGCCTGGTGATGACGGTGGGGAAATATAACTAATAAGTCAACTTTAAATCAAACCTGCATTAACTGATTCTTGGCCACTTGATGTAAACACAACATTGAGATATTATCAATGTATAAAGTTGTCTATGAACACATCCAGCTACACTATCATTCATTTGGACTCTAATATTCACTTTCTTTTAGCTCTGCTTTTGGTCTCCGCCAACTCTGGAAATACAGAGTTGTTTGTCAGATGGTTGCTAGCTCTGTGTGCCATTTGGTGCTGTGCAATTAGTGCATTTCATAGGTAAATAGCTGACTCAAAAGACACTGATGAGACTGTCACAAAAAACAAAGAAAAAAGCTAAAAAACGCAGTAGAACGAATGGGGATTTAGAATCAGGGAATAATCTTCTTGGGTTCATCAACACAAGTGACACCTTTCACATTACACTCCCATTGTTAATTAGTCTTTAAGATTTCACCTTTCTTTTGTCAAACAATTGAACAATAATGAACTTTGATGCACTGTATCAAACATCCAAAGTAAAAGTTCTTAAAGTGCTTTGTGAGGTAATTGTCTGGTCTGGTCGTTGCACCGGTGGCTCGTTCACTGGCTGTCCAGACTCAGAATAATCAAGTGAAAGGTGCCTGCATCGTTCACTGAAAAGAGGCTCCATGCCTCTTTTCAGTGAACGATGCAGGCACCCCTTTTTGAAATCAGTTACGAAATGCGGCGTCTTCTAAGACCTGTGGTATAATATTTATGGCTTTACAAAGTTTGAATTGACGGTGACGGATGAGAGGACCTGATGTATCAGAGTGTCTGCTCCTTTATATCAAACACTTTGCTTTTCACTTCTCCTGCAGACCTTTTAAAATGACTAAAAGTGGCTAATGTAAAGTACAGCATATCCAGACTTTCCATTCATGCCTCTTAACTATGGACGGCTACTATGAACACATTATAGAGACAGGCTTGGGGATTCTTATTACCCACGTCACAGCCTGAGCTTCACTTCATGGTGTATGAGACTGACATTTTCACCCTTTTCTATACAGCATTGTCATGTAGATGATTTACTTTGTAGTTGCCGAATCGTAACCTGAGTTTTAATTAACGAAATGGGGATCGATTTAACTTTTAAATCAACAAACGTATGTAAATGTAGGAGTTGTAGTTTGTGGTGTCCTTGTTTTGCATTATACTGAAAGATGTTTCTGATGTGTAGTCCACCTTATTCATA
This sequence comes from Bovichtus variegatus, assembly GCA_943593645.1. Classification (NCBI taxonomy): domain Eukaryota; kingdom Metazoa; phylum Chordata; class Actinopteri; order Perciformes; family Bovichtidae; genus Bovichtus; species Bovichtus variegatus. The sequence continues at coordinate 2,210,385 of CALSCE010010855.1, read as the reverse complement.
CCGTGATGGGAGAATAATTGCCTCTCAATGAAATGCACATGGTTGTTCTGCACAAGCTAAGACTTAAACTTGTCAAAAGTAGTGCAAGTTAACGTAAATCACAACACACAATGCACAAAAGGTTGGGATCACGTCATTGATCATTGTTCAGGAGGTCTTTACCGGGAGCTGAATTATCCGCAGAGGACACATTAAAAATCAGTGTTTCTCCGACGCTGCACAGCGGACAACAAAGTCGAGTTGCCACTAATGTTTATTCGGCTTGTTTCTCTGATAACGTAAGATCCAGATGTTCAGGAGGTTTTTACCGGGAGCAGAATTATGCGCAGAAGTTTCTACCTCTCCAAAAACAAACAGACCCGATGAGTAAAACTGCTAAAAACACAGAATAAAGCGTTTACTTTTAAACTCAATGTTTCTCCGATGAGGTTCGGTTGCCGCTGACGTTTGCTCAGCTTGTTTCTCTGATAACGTAAGATCCAGACATCCGATGACTAAAATGCTTCATATGGTAAAATACAGAGTTAAAAACGACCAATAATCGGAAAAAAAGTATGGCAAGTGTGGCTTAAAACTGGAAAAAAAGAAGTTAATTTATGAAGATTCTGGCAGATAAACCACAACGCTGACGCATGTGCACAGGGGGGACGAGGAAACGAAAAGTTAAGTACACTACTCAACTAAATATTTAACATAGGTCTAGTCGTCATTTTAATGCGGAAACGTTACATATTACACATTTTAGTCATTTCCAAGTAAAAAAAGGTATTTAATGACTTCAGGGGGATGAAATCTTTTGACTATTTCCTGACATTTCAATGATCTATAACATGAGAAAATAATGGGCAGATTAACTGCTAATGAAAATGATTTTATATTAATTATATTATTATATTTAAGTTACAGCCCTAGAAGAAAAACAATGACCCAAAAAAGGTTGGCCGTGTGTGGTAGCCAATGGGGTGGCCAGGCTTTATCAGTACAACCAGTGTGACCCAAAGATACACTGATTAATCAAAGGAATTACACAATGAATAACAATGAGAAAACTACATGGATGGAGAATATGGATGCACACTGTCCTACTTATATCTTAGGACCTTTTGGTATATTTTCAGAAGGACATTTTCCATACAAGCTTTATTTCTCTACAGTATCTTTAAGAGAGAACTGCTTGTTCCTTCTCTGTAATGTCTTTTATTAGTTGTTGTAACATAATGTGTTTGATTTATTTCCCCTCTAAAAGTTCTGCCACTTAAAACCTTTCAAAGAGCGCAACAAGATTTTTTATTTTTTTTTTTTACAAACATGCTATGAAGAATTCTCACATCAGGCTTTAAATGAAATGCTCACTGCCTTCCGGAACACATGAAAACAGTCTCAGTACACTTATTTATCTTTACACGCCAGCAGTGTAACACTTCTGCTGCCTTCAGTTGTTGCGATGTAAGAGAGAACCATTCTTAAAAGCACAGAATATGCTAAAGACAACTCCACTATAACAAGTAAAGCATCTACGCAGCGTCAATAGTTGTGAGAATGACCTTCAGAGATACACAAATCATATTATAACTTCAAAGGCTTGATCAAGCTTCATGAATCATTTATGAGTCCTCGCCATGCTACATAAATGATGCCAGAAGTTGTGCGGCAGTCGTCGGAGTGTGCCAGACTTAAATCCAGTCATATTATACAATACATAACCAATAAAATGTGTTAATGGATGCAAACTGCCTTCAGCTTTTTTAGCAGGAGTCATAAAGCTTTAGGCGTTACAGCATAAAATGCTTCATTCAAGGTGGGATCTAATTTTCTCTGGTGTCACTGCATCGAATATTGACGGTAGCATGCAGAGGTGTTCCTGCTAATTAAATAGCAGGCATAAACGTTGGCTAAGGTATTTAGATTCTGTACATTTATATTATTTTGAGGAATGAAACAGCTTCGAGCAAACAAGATAATTTGATTGACCTTCAAGTCTTTGTATCGATTGATGAATAGATTTAGAATAAATTTACTTTCAGCTCTCTTCTTGCCTTTAATGACAAAAGGATACCTTTGTGTTATTCGCCTCTGAAATAAATCGATTAGGCGGCTGCAGCTCGATCACATCCCTCCAGTTCTGAAGTTTTTACGCCGGCTTCCTGTCTGTCGAAGACTTCACTTCAAAGCACTACTGATGGTTTATGAAGCACTGAATGTTTTAGGGCCCAAATACATTTTTGATCTTCCGCTACATTATGAGCCGTGCGGACCTCTCAGGTCATCTGCCTTCTGTCCCCAGAGTCAAAACTAAACACGGAGAAGCAGCTTTTAGTTTTTATGATCCATATTTCTGGAACAAACTCCCAGAAAAAAAACTGCAACTCTCACTCTTTTAAATCGAGGCTGAAGACTTTACTGTTTTGCCTTTTATGAAATCATATAACTATTCATATCTTACACTGTAACTTTTATTCGTGTGTTTTATACCTTTCTCAGTTTACGTTAGCTTGTTTTTATTTATATTCTCTTGGATATTTAATGACTCTTTTGAATTGTATTTAAATGTCATTTTATAATGTGCTTCTTCTGCACTATGTCTTAATGCTTTTAATGTTTGTTGTAAAGCACTTTGAATTGCCTTGTTGTTGAAACGTGCTATGAGATAAACTTTCCTCCAGTATCGGGCCTCTATTGAAGAGAATATTTTAATGACACTTTTCCTTTTTGCCGCAGTGTGAAGACTTGTTTGTATTCCATGGTCCTACACGACATTAATGAGCAGCAAACTGAAAAGATACAAAGCTGGGACAATGGCGGTTTCAGTGTTACTTTCTTAAGTAATATATTCACCTTTAAACCTCAATTACTTTATCAAAATGGTTATTGAGGTTCGTCTCCGCCGAAGCATCAATCAGCAACAAAGCAGGGAAATGTAATTGCATGATAGAGCAGAGCAAAGTTACAAGGCTGTTAATTCTGTGCCCGATGTAAAGAACCGAAAAAAACAGACCTGGAACACATTGTGTGATACACTGGCTCGGTAGGAAAATGGTCTTCATGTGGAAAGTAACCGTCTGTATACTTTCGGTTTCTGCATTTACCAGCAGTGACTTTGATCTCAAAGCATGAAAATACAGGCTTTGATCCAGGTCACGCCACTGCGACAATGACCTCCTTACAGGCGCAGTGTGTAAGATATGGCTAGAATTTTTGTTTGAAAATGTACAAAAAATGAACAGAATGTGATGAAGTAACAGTTTTGAGGTTATGTCAAAGACGTCTACGTATTGTGTTGCAGAGATATCTACTGAAATGAGCCTCTTAAGCAGCTGCCCTCAGTCCAACCTGAAAGGAGAAAGAAGTGCGCATCCAAAGTTTTTACTAAAACTCTTCACCTTCGAGAATCGATCGTAGAAGATAATGGATCTAGTGACCCCTCAACCCAACCCACACACACCTTTTGTTTCTCTAAAGGTTTACAAGTATGTGTGGTCTAATGGTTTCAACACCACTTGTGTTAGCCGTCTGTGAAAATCATTTTCCAACACCTACCCATTCTGGGTCATTCCTGTGGTCCCAGGTTCCTCATTGTAAGAGATTGGTAATTGCTATCTCCGCACTTCAAATTACAAGAACACGAAGGGAGGTGGACCTTTCAAACGCAGTACATATGGTATGAAGCGAAGATATCAATCTCTAAAGTCAAGAAAACGATCTTGCAAATTTGAGGCCGTAGGTTTTAATGAGTACAACGTCAGTAAACTGTAAAATAGACTGTAGGTGGGTTATTCAACATACTGACCTAGGGAAACATACATTAAACATTTGACCGAGGGAAAAAACCTTGTGGAGAAAGTACAAAAAGGTCTTCTTACTGTTAAATATGATTATGATACTGAGCTGGGGAACATAGAGGATCCCACACGTTCTCGCCTTTAGCTAGACAGCAGGCGAGTCCTGACAGGAGGCTAATGCTAGCTGATAGTAAACAATGGTCAACAATATTATAAGGTCAACATTATAATTACGACCTCCAGAGCCTTTAGACCCGAGCAGCAGCTTGTTCTGCTACTGTGAGGAAGTGTAACGTTAGCTAAAGTGAAGACAGAGCTGGATCAGTGCGGGTCATATCTCATATCTTCAGCTTTGATTGGTTGAACTTACCAGCAGTTTGTTATTATAAGTGACTACAAAGAAGTCATGGCTAATTATAATGCCACTTTTGAATGAAGTTATTATCTTATTATAGATGAGCGGAAATTTCTAGAGATAACCTTCAAGGTTATTTGAAGTTGACTTCTAAGAAAAATATTGATTAAAATGTCAGTCAGTAAAACAGCTTTCTTCCTTTTTCATCCATATTTCTTCAATGTAAAACAACATTAGTTCTTTGTCTAATATAATGTTTCTCACATCAATTCTTGCATCCCTTTAATATTATTTAGTAGCACTATACAGTTGTATTGTTTATTGTTCCCTTTGGGTGAAGCCAGGGATGTGCTAACAATTGCTAAAGCTAGACCAAATTAAATCACAATATCCAAACTTTTATTAATTTTTGATAGGCAATAAGTACATTTTTAAATTGAAATGAACTGGACTCTAAAGTTAACCCAGCTTCTCTGTGTTACATGTTTTGCTGTTGAGTAAAGCAAGCACAATATTTGCATATTATAGTTGTTTCGAGGAATTTATTCATGTTGTGAACACTTTACAGAGCATTTAAAAAACCTGCAGGTGGCAAAATGCTTAATGTAGATTGATGGCATAAATGCAGATAAACAGGTGCATTTTTCAAAAATAACCCGGTTTTAATTTGCACATGGGCTTTATGTTAATTTACACTAAAAGTGTGCAGTTCTTTTTTTTTTGTATTTCATTTATCTTTGAATTTTAAAAGCCTTTACATATTTATAATTGATGTCTTCGGTTGGTTTGACGAACATGTTTTACACCATTCAGGTACATGCTGATGGGCGACACCAAACCTGGCTCAAACAATGAAAATAGTCCCATCACATGTTTGCACAGGTCAGTCTGCTGCCAGCATGTCGCGCTGCTCAGTGTGCACACGGCGTGCTTCTCTCTTTACCAGTGCCATAAATATTACAGACAGCACATGTCAGCCAGCAGATGTTGACGGCTAAGGCAAGACGGAGGACTATGTGGTGAGCAAGATTAATAAAAAATAATAGAGAGAAAGGCCATTCATGATTAATAGCAATTAGCTGTTTCTGTAAGTGAACTCATTATCAGAGGAAGGCTCTGTTGTGTGTTCATAAATAACAATGTCAGGGTGAATAGATAGGCGGCCCTGAGGGCTCTTCACCTGGCGGCTAAAGATGCTAACGAGCGCTACACGTTTTCTACACGAGTAGCCGTTGATTACTGGGATTAGGCAATTTGAGGTGTTTTTATTTTTCATATTTAAAAGGCATTATGAGCCTTTTAATAAGTATTTCAGTTTGGCTTAATAAGGCATGTAGGAAGAAATTGGTCAGCAATGATATCAGACCAAGGGTGACGAGGTCTTGCTCGTTAGCCGCTGAAGCAAAGCGCGTGAGAGACGGCAAGAGAGCAGCACTGGAGATGTATTACTGCCAATTATATTTCCATCAGGACATAACTTTTTTGTTTTTGATTAGAGCAGTGACTAATTACGAGCATAAGAATATAGTATTTTTAGCCTTAGCACTTTTAAAGTAAACCTTTGTAACTTTTGAATGCAGACATAACACATTCTGTCTCATACAGATTTAATTTAGAAATGATAAAAAGCATCTATCCTCAGTTTAATAGTCTTGTGTGTTACTGCTACTTACAGCAGCGGCCTTAGTCCACGACCAACCCATTGTCTGATATTAGTTTCCATACAACTAAACTGCATTCTCATTTACGTTTCGAGGGAAACGTATTTTCTCCCGGATTATAGTTGTGGTTTTAAACATGTGATTAACGTTGTAAATTGGAATAAAACATTTTTTTTTAAAACACAAAAAGAAACACAACACATGTTGGCTTAAAATAAGTACGTTGATACGTCATTTAAGATATGTTATGTTAGCCGTGTTTGACCCCCCCGTCCACCCTAAACCCCCGTCCCTTCAACTTTGATGAGAAACGTATTTGTTATACGTCAAGAAACGAACGTAATCCGGGACAAAATGCGTTTCCCTCAAAGCGTAATCGACAGTGCAGTTCCGTTCTGGCCGATGTTTTAGCTGGTTATTGTTGCATAACTCACAGTACTATGTAAGTTTACTTGTGCTGCTTTAATAAACATGTAAGTATGTCAAAGACGGATGTATTAAGGAGAACTCAATGCCCCAGTCATTCCTATGAAAGTTGCTCGTAGGACGCATATGTTGGAAAAGCCTCCACAGGCTCCCTTTTGGGTTTATGCTCACTAGGAGACTTTGGACTTTGGAGACTTCCACTGCGCGGACCGACTTCCTGTTGGCTCCTCGCACACACGAGTGGGATAAAACCATTTAAATCATACGGCTCTTCTCTTCGAGACTTTCCAAATGTTACCCAAATAGTTTCATATTAAAAATAGGTTGGAGTTCTTCCTCTTCAAACGGCCTCCCTTCGTGCTGCACCTCGACAGAAGGTGAAGCTGTGACCGAACTACAACTTGACTCCAATAACTTTATATCAGAGCAGAGAAATCTGTGTCACTGGGAATCAAATAGGGGGCATCTGAGCCAGTGATCAGTGCAGCTGATAATACCTACGGTGTATCCATGCATGAAATGGCTCGCTCGTCCGTGCATTTCAGGTTTATACCTGACACTGACGGTGTGTACCGAGACAAGGGCGCAGTGCCTGTGCATGATAATGTAGGCACGGATGGGATCAATGTCTGAGTCACTTATGATGATATTCAGTGCTCATAATATGTGAGGAGGAGAGGTCTGCAGATCCTCCGGATGTGGCGTTACCACACTGGGAATAAGAGCTGCTTCGTGACCTTTACCCACACCATTTTTACCATTTGTTTCAGGGCTTTCTTAACAATAGTATGACAGTGGATGCCACCACAAGGAAAAGTTAAAGGTTATCAATCGACCTGTGCAAATAGAGAAATAAAATCAATGTAGATATAGTATAAAGTGTTAAAATGTTGAGCAGCAAGCTGAAACACCTGTAAGTGGTGAGCTATAATATTTCAGTACAGTACTTTGTGTTACATTTTTGTACAGCTGTCTCACTGCACTTTCCCCAGATGTGCACATTAATATGAAACAGGGACTCACAAAGCCTAATTTCAGCCTCCTGATTTAAATTTGCATAACAAAAATGTCTTGTTCTCTGTTATGTATTACCTCTTGTGGTGCAATTAGGAGTCTACAGAGGTGTTATTTTTAAGTGGGATTTTAATGGGAGTGAATAAGAGAGGTTGAGAGGTTTGATAATTAAAAAAATAGAGGCATGAGGTTTAAAAATATTAGAAATGATATTGTGTCCTCTTGCATGGTATGTAAAAACTGTCCCAATTAACTTGAAATGGCTGAAACATTTAAAAAACGATAAGAAAAATGTAATTACAAGGTAACTTTCTTTTACAAAATATCATTATTCAAGTTTCCATCCAAATTTAATGCAAATTTACCCAAATTTATTAATTTTTTGACTTTATTTTGACCGATTATTTTCTGCACAAATTGAAAATGTGTTATAAAATGGAAAAACCCTTTAAGACCGCAGCTGAAATCTTTAGTAGCAATAAAAAGAAAACCATAACTTTCTGAGATCAACTGACAGATTGTCTGGCTCGCACTTGTACTGTAGGGCCTACATTAAAGATTTCTATATGATCTCTAGCAGCAATGGAGGCACATCGCTTCCCCCTGTCTCCTCAGAAGGAAGCACAACAGTCTTTTTATCTTATTTTGTTGCCCTCAAAACATATGAGTGAAATGGCATGATGAGAAGCCTGAGGAGGTTTTTTGACACAGACTCAGAGCAGAGCTAATGGTCCATTAAGCGGAAAAGGCTGCTTTTGATGCGACTGAAAGAGGAAGGAGAGAAACATGAAAAGTGCTGCAGAGAACAGAGGCAAAAGAGAGAGAAAAGGGAAGGTGAAAACAATACCAGAGCAATCATTTCCTCAACATCATCTACTTACGGATCAGGCTCGCAGTACAAAGAGTGGCTTGGATCAGTGCAGACGCTTCGTGGTTTTTAAAATCTTGTTATCTGCTCCATAGTTTTGATGTGCTGATGAGCTTTGACAATTTTCAATCCTCGAGTTGTGTTCCTGCACCGGCAGCATTTAAAGCATTGTCTCACATCAAACATTGCTCACAGCATGGGGTAATTATCACGGCTATGTCAATATTGTAGTGTTGCACGAGGCGCACTTATAGTTCAGTAGAGCACAATTTGAAATAGACAGATTTGGAAGAAGTATTCAGATCCTTTACTTTAGTAAAAGCCCTAATACATTAATGTCAAAATACTCAAAATGGACTTAAAGTATCAAAAGTACTCATTCAGCTGAAGCTCGGCCTCCATTTGTGATATATTATTATATATGGATTGACATTATTAGATTTGCAGTGACCTAGAATTACCCCTAATATCCTTCCCTTAGTAGGTCATGATTTTGTTCTTCGCTGAAGCATAATTCAAACTTTATACCATTCAAGTACTCCACTCACCCCTGTAATATGGCTTTTTAATAAGAAAATATAAATTCTCCAACAGTTTTCTCCAATCTTTGCCTTTTTCTGTGAGATATTGCTGAGTTTTACCTCTTAAAGCTTCTACTAATATATTACTATAAGGGGTAATGGAAAGTCTTGCAGGTGGGTTGCATTGTATTTAAGAATCACAAGCAAAACAAGTTGAAAATCACTGCTGAAACCTACACTAAAGTAGCAGGGAGCCCAGGGAGGTTTGTAATGGTATATAATAACTAAATCACCTGCACAGTAGCTCTAGTTGTGTGAGGTGTGGTGCATTAACTAACCTTACCGACAATAACTCTGAGTTTTCAGATTCTATCTGCATCTAGTTAAACTTGTCTTTGGCAAAAATGTATTTGGAAGTTTGATATCTATAGTCAGGGTTTCTGTCCTTGAGTGCCGCCGTACCTTACTGCTAACACAGCTCTATATGCACAATAACAATGCAACATGGGATTTGTTCACGTGTTTTCCATCTTCCAGCCTCTTTTCCAGTTTCACTTCCTGTTCATGGTCACAGGGGTCCTTGGACCAATCCCAGTATGCATTGTGCATGAGCAAGGGAAGCATCCTAGACCGGCGTATCACAGTGCTAAGCTAGCATTAGCAGACCTAACTCCACAGGGCGGGCAAAATAAAAATCTAATTAAATTCTAACAGGTGTAGTATTATTCTTTGTTTATCAAACTGAAGCTGCCAAGCTGTGCAAGGCTGATCAAGGGATTTCGTACTATTGCTGTATCCAAACTATCAGAATCCTCTGATAAGAAATGCCTGATAGAGGAACACCTGACGTACACATTTTATTTTTTTTACATGTGGTGCAATACCCTTTATCTTATTTGAGTCAGTCTGAGACAATCCCTTTAAGCAACAGCCCTTTCCAAACAGTATCAGGGAGCTTTTGTGGGTCTGAATATGACACATTCAGATCCTTTGATATGATCTTGACATTTACCTCGGTCCCTTTTTCTGCATCTCCGGATTCATAAATAAATCCCCCATTATTTTTTTTCTGCAGCATTTAAAAAAAGAATAAACCATGATATACTACATGGAGTTTTGAACTAACAAACAACAATCGTGACGCAAGGTGTTGCAACAACACACTCATATAGTATATATAGACATAAAAGGCTCGCCTGATGAAGTATGGAGAGTGAGGTCAAGCGTGAACTGAACTCCAGAGGGCTGAGAAATGAGACGTGTCATTAACACATGCTGGTGTAGATTTAACATGTCAGCGTCTTCACTTCAGCCTGTATAGAGAGCACATTTCACAGAGGCAAAGGTAATCATGTGGAAAGGAATCACACGTGGGACGAAATGGAAGAAGAAAAAAAGAGTGAGGCGAGGCAGATATTTTGGGCACAGAGAAGGGGTGCATCACGGAGAGCAAAGTGAGAGATGATGGATTGAACACGAGAAGATAATGAGGAATGATATACTGTTCAACAAAATGTCATCTCTCAGACAGTGGTCTGGGGAGCATTGCTGCCATTTCACTGAGATTTTTACTCTAGATGAAATTCACCTACAAAGACATCAGTTCCTCAGGTGCAGCATTTCCTGGATTTAGCAGCGATAGAGGCAGGCTTTGAAAACCCGGCTTTGAAAGCGGACAGAGTGTCAGCTCCAATGAGGCTGCTTTGGCATTGAGATGAATAAGAAGAGAGCACACGTATATCTTTAGATCAAGAATGCTTGCTATGAATATTTCTTATTAGTGCGGATATTCAGATCTCAAAGGGAAAAAAAAGCCACTGTGGCTTTATTCGTCTTGCATCACAGATGCCTGTGGTAAAACTGATCAACGTAAACACACGGATCATTTGCTTGAGCAAAGGTGTTTTGAACTAGGAAAGGTTATCTGTACCTCTGGTTAACCAGGATATAGGTTTTCTTTATGATCATATATTCGAGCCAAGATCTTAGGGTTTTTCCAGCAGGAACGTTTCTATCTGAAGTGCTAGTTTCTCAGTGCTAGTTTTTTAAAGGCCAGTGGATGTTCGCGGTCTGAGAGAAGGCCAAGAAGCTGTCAATTAAATGTGGTAAAAGAAGATATTTCCTTGTGTGACTTTGAAAATCGAACAAAACTCTGTACAAACAAGGCAAAGTCATCGAAAAAGTCTAGGAAAGCACACAGACTACAACAATTGAAAAGTAGAGATGTTACATTTTAAAAGTTCAAAGCGGGCGTCAGATAGCTGTGCTTTGTCCTCTCTCGTAGTAAGGAGGAACAAATTACAAGCAACAATTACAGGCTGACTTCTGCTTGAAACAGGGTCCTCTACAAACACAGCGAGGGAATTGGAGAATAGCTCCTACGCACCAGCATGTCACGTCTCTGTTATATTGTTTATATGCTTTTCCTTAAAACGCGGCGACCTTCCATTAACTTTAAATTCAAGTTTCAAAAGTAGTGTGCAGGTAATCTTTGAAAGTATGAGAAAAGTGGCAAAATGCTACGATAGGTCACACCTTCGCAGGGTGCAATTACTTTCACACTACTTCAATTTGCAATAAAACATCATGCAGGGCACTTTAAAGACAAGTTTTACTTTTACATTAACATAAGTATCCATTAAGTGAAGCAAGTTGAGGTACACCGGCAGAAAAACAGGGATCACATGCTGCAAAGGAAGACCGGAGGTTTACAAGCCGAGAGAAGTCATCGCAGAAGCAGTGAAGCCGAGAAAAAATTCTTTAAAAATGTGTATTTTTTGGTTTAAGAAAATAAACTAGTTTATTTGAAGTATTTACAGCCCGTTCCTTATGTAAATTATGTCCTACTCTTAATAACTGTATTTAAATTTCTACATTACAATCATTTAGAATTCAGTGCAGTAAATATGTGACTTAGGACTGAGAGGCGTCACGTCACAAAATCACATGATTTCACTGGGGGGCATTTTTTTTCATCATAATCTATTATTACACACCTTCTTGATAAGGAATATTTAATAGCATTTTATTTTTAATCATACAATAATATAAAGAACAAAGTTATTGATTATGCATTTATGAGGGCATGAGTAGAAAAGACGAGGATGAAGTGAAAGCGGACGCCACTAAAAACACTGCGGTCATTGGGCCTAAACAGCCAAATATGAGCAATGCAATTGTACAAAGTGAGTTTTTGTGACTTTGCCTCGGACAGATTACTTCACATGGCAGGAACATTTCTCCCAGGGAAGTGATCAGAAGTCTTGAGACTCTCTGAACGTGGGATTTCATTTCTCGATCCTGAAAGCACTCGCTTCACCGGGAGGAAACCCAGCAGCATGCGCTCCTCACAGAGACGTGCTGTGAATTTGACCTAAAGTAACAGGAGGTCACCCTCAGTTTTCTAATCCGTCAAAATGCGTACAGCCTTCAGATTTCTATTATTAAATCTTCGGTTAACGCGACCTATGAGATGGTGGCTACCCTGCTAAGCTAGTTTTCTTCAGCAGGAGTTGAACTGTGCTTATGACTGGATTAAGATTCTGTTTCATTTACTTATGAGAAATTAATGACGGAATTACCAAGATGTTGATTCATCAAAATGGGATACGTAAATCCAGTTAGCGCAGTGACTACCTGCAGCTATCTTAAGTTAATATCGTCTATGGCAGATAATTGCGACAGAGGGTCTCCAGAGTCCACAGATTACCAAACCAGAGTGTAGTTACTGCAGCCTGAGAGGCATTACTTGAAAGTGTACAGTTTTAATGTCTCACCAACAAATGCTTAGACAAAGGCTGCATGTGTTGTTGGGGTGGGATGCCAGAAAGCTCTGATGTGATGTTAAGGAGTATTTCTAATTATCTTCTATTACAGTAATGCAAACTAATTAATTAGGAGTAACACGGTGAATGAAACCGTAAATTGCCTCGTGCTGTGACTGCACTGTGAATGGGGGGGGGGGGGGGGGGAGTACTCTCTCTGGCCCAGTGCGTGCTGGGATAGGTTTCAGCCCCCCATAACCCTGAACAGGATAAGAAGGCTTAGGAAATGGATGGATGAGTGTAGAGGCTATAAAATAATGGATGAATGGATGAATAGATGGAAAACAACAATAAGAGGGTAAAGTGGTGACGTAGCTGTAGCTATATGGCTGTATGAGTGGATGGAGCAGGTATAGAACATGGATGATTGATATATGGAGTGTGTTTACAAATTAAAATAGATTAAAGGGGATATAGCTGGATGAATGGATGAGGTAGATATGTAAAATTATTTATTACATCAATCTTTCATAGATTGATGAAAGGATGGAGTGGGTATCAAATATGGATGGATGGATTGAGGGGATACAAAAAAATGAAAGGGTTAATGGGCAGATGGGTGGCTGTTTGAATTAGTGGGTGGATGACTCGATGATGTAGGTACAGGGAATGAATGGATGAATGAAATCGATGAATCGATGGCTAGAAGAATTGATGGATGGATGGGGTATAGAAAATAAATGGTTTAATGGGCAGATGGATAGATAGTTGGATGAATGGATGGATGAAGAAGACAGAAAATGAATGGCTGAATGGATGAATGGACTGGTAAATGGTTGGGAAGGACGAATGGAGCAGGTATAGACAATGGATGATTGATAGATGGAGTGTGTATATACATTAAAATGGATTAAGGGGATATGGATGGATGGATGGATGGATGGATGGATGGATGGATGGATGGATGGATG
>CALSCE010010855.1:2152318-2197016 GCA_943593645.1 Bovichtus variegatus | reverse complement strand
ATGGATGGATGGATGGATGGATGGATGGATGGATGGATGGATGGATGAGGCAGATATGGGAACTTAATCGTTGGTGAATGGACGGAGTGGGTATGAAATATGGATTGATTGATGGACGGATGAAGGGGATACAGAAAATAAAAGGGTTAATGGCCAATTGAATGGCTGTTTGAATTAATGGGTGGATAAATCGATGATGCAGATACAGGGAATGAATGGATGAATAATAAAGTGGATGGATGGATGTTTGATGGGTAGAAGAGTTGATGGGTGGAGCAGGTATTGAACATTGATGGGTTAATGGGCAGATGGATAGATAGCTGGATGGATAGCGAGATGAAGCAGGTACAGGAAATGGAAGGATAGATAGAGAAGATATACACATGGATGTAGAATAAATGTATTGATAGGCAGATGGATTAATAGATGGGGCCGGCACAGAAAATGAATGGCTAATTGTGCCGATGTATGGATGTTTGAATGGATGGCAGCATAGCAGGGAAGGAAATAATACTGAATCTTTACTGGAGGGCAGGTTTTGTGACACATGATTTGTGAACAAAATTTAATGAAGCCCTGATCAATTTGTTCCCCAAAACGCACACTTCAACCTAACACAAGATGCAAATGAGCAGGCAAACAGTTCATTATTTCTTAATCCTTCATCTTATTTTGGGGGAAATCGTGTTTGCTGAACAATGAAATACTTATTAGCACCGCAGACAAAGGACATTGTGATTGACAGGATTATATTTAAGCAAAGCCAGTGGTTAATCACTTCTTCCCGCACGAGGGCACACAGCCTAGTATTTGTTCTCTATCTCTAATTAAACAAAATTACATTCCATAAACACATTGTAAAAGCTGGGCCGTGTTTCAGGCCGCAAAATAAACTACTGCAGAACATTTTCAAGGAAATGAGGGGTTCACTGAGGTAACAGATAACAAAATACTGAGAACCACAGTCATCACAGCAGAGTTATGAGACAGTTGCATGACTCAGTGTGTGGTGGCCCTCAACTGCAGCTGGCAATTGCTTGTTTTATTTTTTCATCATCAAGCTTTCCAGTAATCGACACAAATGGTCACTACTTACATCTACAATGGCCCAGAATAGCTCAGTAACCTTTTTGTTATTTGCCATCATCAATCATTTTCTCTGCTGTAACTTTGAACAATTTCCTTTTTCCAAACAACATGATAATATCATTTGGAAACGAGTGACCTCTGACATACTGTAGCCTAAGTCATTTCAGATTTGAAGCAAATTTGAAGCACTTGGAAGTACTTAAGTTCCTCTTGAACTTACATTTAGGTAACCTACGTCCACCTATTAACCCTCTGAGACCTGCGGGATTGCCGGCGGGCTGGGTTTTAAAGCTAGAGTGAATATACTGATAACATCTGAAACCAAAGTAGCCATTTCATTGTAAAGAAACCATTTCTTGAAACTTGACTTTGCTGTATAAAATGAGCTGTTGTGAACTCTAGGATAATCACAGCCTCGTGAAACTTTACAAATACAAACTAGAGACCAAGAGCATTCAGAGGATGTATGGCTTTTCTAGATAAATTGATGATAAGGGGGTTTCTTCTCGCCATCCAATCGCCGAAAAGTGCAATTCTGGCAGAAATCTCAAAAGGTTTTGAAATCACTGCATGGATTATCAAAAGGTGTTCCTCAAGGTATTAGTGTCTTAATATCATATTTTTTTACCATTTTGATCAATTTCTCAAGTCTGTGTCACGAATGATATCAACCAAAAAATTGCTGCAACTATTTATGAGACACAATAGAACATGGAGATGGCCATCATAATGTTCAAAGCCCTTATACAGTCCCAGCTTTCAGATGATGTACACCACTTCTATGTGGCATATACTGTTCACCTGCTATCTCCCTGTAAAGATCCCCTAGTCTCCCCCTAAAAAGTACAAAAATGGGTCTATGTGGGTCTCGCAGGGTTAATCAAATGGATTACAAAACCAATGTCAGTCTGTCAGTCATGAGTCACTGCTTCACTTGTGTACGAACATGTAATACCTGTAAGTACAGTGACACAGCCAAGGTATTATTAGTGTGTGGATGTGTTTGTGTATGCTTGCTAATGCACAAGTGTGCAGTCCAAGACAATGATCTATTTCCTTTGTAATAAACGTTAATCTTGTTTTAATCCGTAATTGATTTTGACTTTACTGACAAACCTCATTTTGGTGCACAGGAAATGATGTCCTTGTGTTACTCATTTGTTTGGATGAATAGGAGTGCTGGGCTGTTAACGCAATAGATGTACAGACGAGGGTAAGGGTTCTTAAAAGGGAATATTGACAGCAAAGTAATTGCTGAGATTTAGAACAAGGCCACAATGCTAAAAAGAAGTTCAATGCAGCAAGAAACACAAGCAGTCAGATGATCAGACAGGTTTAACAAACCTCCAGATTACTCCAATTCATTTGGAGGAGAAAACAAAAGGTGACTGGTACAATTATTACCCAAATGCTATTAAACATCATCAAATCAAGACAATGCAAGACATCGACGCACCTTCAAGCAGGTAGCCCTGTTTAAATGGAGATGAAAGTCCCTGCCATGCTGGGCTGTGTGAAACCGATACAAGCCAAGCCAGCACGTGTGTATGGAAAAGGTCTATGACAGTCTCCAGCCATGCTCGGGACTCTGTGAGGCTGTACCTGTGGACGGCGGTGCCTTGAGCTAAATGCTAATCTCTCAACATGCTAACAATGATAATAAAAACATAATGAAGTTTGGCAGGTACTGTACAATATTTACCACGTTTATAATCTTAGCATTTTGCTAATTAGCACTAAACACAAAGTGCAGCTGAGGCTGATGGGAATGTCATAGGTTTTGCAGGAATTTGGTCATAAATCAAAGTATTGGACAGGAAACGTTCGTCTGATGTCGGTGCTAAATGAAAGACTAAGGAATCACCACATTCATACAGTCCATGAGGGTGACATGAATGATTTAAACTTTATTGACCCTGAAGGAGATTTGGTTTCACAGCCAGTAGAACACAATAACATACAGATTTACACAGCGCATCATATAGATATAGACAAAACATAAAATCTTCATGAATACATTCATGCCCCCTTCCAGTATCCCAGCTCACAACAGTGTCAGCGGGGCAGTTTGTTCAGGGCTGCTACTGTATGGCATAAGAGACACAACTCCAGCATTTTAAAGCCCTGTACCTCAAACCAGATGGTAGCAGTTTGCTTAATTGGTTATTGAGAGATTGGGTGTGGGGAGGGAGATGATTTTGGAGGCAGTATGTGTGGAGCTGGTAAGCTTGTGCTTTGTTGGACATGGTTAAGAAGCAGAGGGAACAGTGCAGCAGGACGCGCTGAATTATACGGGCAACCGACAGTACTCTGAGTCTGATTTCAGTCAGAGCCAGAAATGTCAACCTGCTGGTGAAGTGAGAGGAAAATTCCGGGAATTATCAAAGTCAGTTGAATTTATCCTCTTAGAAAGCATGAAAAACATATACAAACATCTGGATGGATTGCCACGAAATTTAGCACAAACTGGTTGCCAGACCGCCCAACTGATAGACCCACAATGCCGTCCCTGCAGCCACTATCATGGATACAAAGAAATGACAAGTACTGAAATATAGGTTTGGTTTGGAGAGGAAATGCCCATTTCTCTAGCAGAATATTCACTGCTCTCAGTCTTTACACAAAATACTGACAAACCATTCTGGGTGTTGAGGAGAATGGCTAACTTGTAAATATTTTAGTCTGTTGACAGTAGTGAGAGCACTCTATGAATAAGACTATCTCCAAAAACAAATAGCTTCAGAGCAAAATTAGAAATGTGTATTTTGGGTAGGAATCTACAGAGTGAACACATTATATCCGGTACTTCCCTTCTGTTTATCTGTTTTGAATGACCCACAGAAGTTCATTTGTGATAGAGCTCCTTCACCAAGATGGCACCTGAAATCAAGCAACCCTAAAAATAAAATCTACTGATATTCAGAGTTACAATGTTCACCACTCGTACCGATATCTTCACCTATTCATCCCCAGATGTACTTAGAACGAGTCACTTCCCACAGAAGTACACACTTATGCTATGAATATGCCAATTTGACGGGAAATGTAAGGTAAGAAAAGCTAAAACCCGGATGATATGCTCAACAGGTTCAGAACATTATTTCTTTGTGAGAATCAATCCCATGGTGATTTCTGATGCGGTGGTCGTGATGTGCTCTCTTTACTTTTTCGGGAATGATCAGCGGGGAGGTTTCCTCCAATCATTTTGTCTCTGCTGAAAGCCACACAAACTCATGACACGCTCAATTGAAACTTTCCATCTGTGAATATTCTACACCATCAAATGCTGCTCGCAGGTAGTGCTTGCAATAGAAGTCTCCACCATCTCGTCCCTGTTTTACACAGAATGAGCAGCTTTGTTCAGTTTCTGCATACTGAACAAGTGACTGTCAGTGCAGGTAGCGCAGGTCAGCTGGGTTCTAAATAAATAGACTTAATATTCAACGGAGATGTTTTACATCAGACATCCTCAGAGGCTCCCAGATCTCTGAATAGATACGCACCGAGTTTCACAACATAATTTGATAAGATTTTGTCCCTGTGGGCCCATATGGGAAATTGTATTTCTTGATGATTCAGTTTTTAATTGTAAAAACAGCCTACACTATATTTGAGAAGACAATTAGAGAAGGGCTAGATAGTGATGATGCTGAAAGTGATGATTAGTATTCCTACACACTCTCTAATGTCCTTCACAGGAGACTTTCAGATTTGTCTCTTTGTTGCTCTGTCTATAAAAGTTGTTTAAACATCTAATATACGGTGAAAGCAGTTGAGACGTTATGTGGACGTTACAGAGCTGGCGAATGTAAAAACAAGCTACAAGCTTTCTTTCCTGCCAATGTCTAGAACATTACTCCACAAGAAGAGAAGTTAATCCAGCAAGGAGGCAATTAGTTTACCCACCATACACTTGTTATGGTCTTTATAGGCTTTTACGATTCCTTCCACTAGTTTTATAATGCCTATGTATGTATTGAATTATCTTACATGAGCAATATTGTATATATCTTCTTCTTCTATGTTTGGATTGTCTTTGTTTGTAATTTATCACTGTGCCTTTGGCTATGAATCGTTTTAAATTGAATGCAGCTGTGTGTAGCACTTTGGCCGAAGAGAATTTCCCCCCAGGGACAATACAGTACGCCTTATCTCATCTTATCATCACAGCCAAGTCAGTTCTGACTACCATCCAACCCGGGTCATTGAGGAAGTAGAGGTCTTCACAGGTCCGAAATCTTGGACCTGATCTCCCCCATGGAGAGCGTACCTGAACTCAACATGCATTCAAAAAAACCAGGCCGGATCGGAAAGAGACCAGAGGACACATCAGAAGAGACCCGATGTAATTGGATCCTGAACACTAGCAGCCTCATGATGCACCACCAATTAACAAGCAGCAGCTATCAAAAACAATAGCAGTACATGTCCCAATAATCAATGTAACCCTTTACGCAGGTCACACTATCCATCTTGCCTCGAAAAACTAATTTTCCTCCTGCGATGATTGATGCAGCTCACAATCAAAGCTGATGGCGAGTCTCCTTGGATCCACGAGAGTATCAGACATATTGACACACAGACCAAAGACAGTACACTACCCAAACCCAATTACCAATGACGCAGGTTTGACCCGTGTCACTGTATACTGAATCAAACAGTGTATTAAAACCTCCATCACTTTTCAGGGTCTCTGTTCCCCAAGCTTTCATCGGTCCATGTATTTTCTCGTAGCTTCTCTGATATTGGGTTATTGGCTGAGCCTAACTCTATGTACTACAATATGTGATGCTAAAATTACAACTAACTAACTACAGCCCAGATAAAAACAATAATTATTGAACTCAATCAACCGAGTCATGTAGAATTAATTATTATTTCAATGTTGAATATGTACTGAGATAGTTGGCTTGACGATAATAATTTCCGCCCGTGGTGAACATAAGACACAGAGCCTACAGGAGAATGAGGAGGTGCTTTATAAAACACCCATTTATCTTAGGAGGCCGGTGTCAGAGTACTCCACTGATTTAGCATTTAGCACAATGGACTGTTTAAAACAAAGGACTAAAATTGATGCGACAGAACCAAAGATATCAAAACTTGGCACCTGAATTACCCACAATGCAACTGGAACTACTGACTTTCAGAGATTCGGGCGTGTTATGCTAGTAGCCAACGTGGCCTCGAGCCTCAAGCAGAGATGAGGAGCGGGCAACACCAACTCCACGCCCACAGATTTTCTTTATTTTAAAACTTTTCAGCACCAACTGACTTATCAGACTTTATCCCACAGCTCCCTCTGCAGGTTTTATGAAACTTTATTCACATATGCAGTAGTACTCCTCAACACCCTGGAAACAGACTTTGATATACTAAATAGATGGGGTTTCTTTTTTAAGCTGTTCAGACCGAGTGAGGAAATACATACAATGACAACCAAAAGCTAGTGTAAAAGAAGCTAACAGAGAAGTGGACAAACAGGAGTCACTGTTTGAAGTAACACTTTACTTTAAGTGTAATGTAATGCATTGCCAAAAAGAAACACTCCCGGTAATATGAAAAGTTTTTTTTTATTTCTACTTAAAGAAATAGGGAGTCAGCTGGCCGGCACCAGTAAATTATATATAATTACAAATAAGTAAGTGCTTATAAAGTAATTTAATTCCAAAAGTGTCCTGTTTGGCTGGTATGAGTGCTATATTATGGGGTTTTGTTCAAAACGTTTGGGGCACAACACTCATTTCAGCGTTTTCACACTTTCTTTCATCTCGTTATCTTCCCCACCACTCATATTCACAACTCCCGTAATGTGTAATAGGAGCCATGACTTGTGGTTGATCAGCAGAAATAGCAAAGGCCTGAGCCTTCAAAACGGCAATTATGTGCTGAAGTATGCAGCTAACGATAAGGTATGGGTTCCAATAAGAGCAACATATGAGAACTACAGCGGCTAATGGGCTGAAACAAAAGCAGCGGAGTCACTTTAGATGCGAACAGAAGGAAAACAGAGGGAGAGCGAAAAAGTTGATGGGGACTACAAACAGTCTGATGAGGCACAACTCTCGCTATAACTGTGTCCATGAAAACTGGCTTTCCTTACAATTTGCCACAACATCAGTTCTATTACAATAGAGTGGAGGTAATGGCATTGATAATTAGATTGTTTAGATGCATAAAAGTAGTGGCCAGAGGGTACATGTGGTACATTTCTTTATGCAGAAGTGATTTTTATAGGTGGAGTGGAAGGGGCTGACAGCCAGACAGCTCTGACGATGTAAAGGCTGAGTCTCGTCTGTGTAACTTCATTGCAGGGACAGCCTTGACAATCTGTTTTAAACAGTGCTGATGGCGATCAATTAACACTCATAGCAGCTAATGGGCCAAGATGGCCTTAAGTGAAGACTGTATTAGGATTGAAATCATTAACTACGGAAAAATCAATAACCCTATAAAAAGGTATAGTGTATTAAAAACTGACAGACTTCACCCTAAAGTGCACCTACAAAAAAGGGACGTACAGTAATACATTCACATTCCCAGCATGCCTCCCCTTCCTCAGGCTTAAGTCTTTAAAGTCTTTCCATTTTCAGCGATTTCCCTGACACTGTGAGGTGACATTTCTTATGAGCATTCAAAAATGTTCTGGAGGTACAACAAATACTTTCTGCAGTGCTGTTTAATGTTCTGGATGATTACCTCTGTTCCAGCAGTCGGTGCTGACATATTTAGCCAGTGCATCTATTTTCCCATGCTGAGAGTGTAAAGACTTAAAGGGGTTTGGAGGACTGGATTAACTGAGAGGCAAATGGGCTGTGATGGGATGTGATGAGCCAATGGAAACAACAAGCGCTGAGGAGGCAGAGACCGTCGGATAGAAGCTCCTCCGGGACTGACTGTGCATTAGTGCGTCCTTAGTGGTAAATGTGTCCCTGCGTCTGCATAGGTAGATAGCTCCACAAGTAAAGCGCTGTGTTTGTCTCCTCATGAAGAAGTCTTGTCTGTTTGGATCACTTGTTAAGCCCTCAACATATGCATTACCCTGGGGAGACGTACGCTCCTTCAGACAGTGAGTCATGTATAAATAAAACATAATGCATGCCGATGGGGACAATAGGTTCAGTCCCTGTTGGTGGAAAGATGGACCAGGTAAGATGAGTGATTTAAGTGGCTTTGGATATTATATTTGGTGCTAAATGCACTGGTTTAAGCATCAAAGGCAGAGACGGCGTCATGGGATTGTGACACACAAGAAGCGTCTATAGTTAGCAGTGAAGAGGGTGTTAGGGTACCACAGTGAAGGATCATTATAAGGATAAAACAGATCCATCATGTTGTCAAACCAAATGCAGTTTACTGCCTGCCTCTGTTTTTATAGCACTTAAAGTTGAATTGAGTTCTATGTCAGGAGTAAAATAATAGGCTGTGTATTACATTCTTTTACAACAAATCTCAGGTGTAACTGCTTACCATGCTGCCATTTCCTTTCAGATCAGTCAATGTATTTTAAGTCCTTAAAATATGCATGTGATTTACTGCCAGTAATAGAAAATGAATGGAGGTGGGTTCCCCAAGTAGCTTGCTTTACTCAGTCTAGCTGTACAGTATCATAACGTGTAGATTAATGGGCAGTTTGATCTGATAAAATGAAGGGGGATCATTTAAAAAAAATATGGGGATGAGTTCTATTTCTTGTAGCTTCATAACCCAAGGACTGGTGCATTAATTGTTATCCACCAAAAGCTTCAACACGGCTGTTTTTCATTTCTCAGTAAACCGCATACGTAGCCATCAATGTGTGGCTAGTATTGTTATTACCACAGTTGTTTTCTTTTTATATGATTCAGTGGGAGGGATGCAGCAGTAAGGAAACTTTACCACCGGTTACAGATTACACTGGACATTTACCAAGAAAAGATATTCGGGGCTAAGTTTGATCTTCAGCGACTGTCGGCCTCTCCGGTCAAGTTGTTGTTGATCGTTCAGGCAGCTAACCAGGCGTCATGCCCTCCCTCTGACTGCACATCAAATGACCACCGACCTAAATCCGTACAGTGTCTGCCCAGCTTAATAAACCATTTCTGAGTTGCAGTATCATGCAATGAAACTAAACAAAAACATGTGCTAAGATAGTGTGTGCCTTGTGGCAAAAAACATAGGTTGCCTCCATTATGTGTAACTGCACCACCTGGAGCCTTAAACGCCACAGTGCAGAGGCTGGAAGAAGTCAAGGAGGGCTGACACCATGTTATCAGAGTTTCCAAAGATAAAGATGGCAAACTTGGCAATAGCACACCAGCCCCAGAAGATAGCACTGCCATTAGAGGCCCCATTGCTTCCCACAGTTTTTTTTCTGGAGGACTTGCAAATGGATGGAGACCCTGTCCCAACATCAAACTTAAATGCATTCTTAAGTCTGTAAGCCTTTGAGCGTTGCTGTACTTCCAATAGAAGCTCGTACCGAGAAGCATTAAAAGTCCAGGCATGACCGAAAGTCTCTGTGTTCCCACTAGTGACAGCAGAGTTATGGCTGCTGTGCAGGATGCAAATACCTACAGCCTCACTCCAACCTCCTATTGCCTCTTTCATAATTTATCCAGACAAGTCTCTAGCTTGCCATCCCAGCCCCAGTATCTCATGACAATTGACCTTTTATGCTACATTTAATCAGTCTAAAGCGATGCAAGAGGCAGGTATTAACTCAGCTCTGACCCTATGGGGTGTCTCTGTACAAACTAAAAATTTTGAGTATTATCGAATATCACAACCACAGTCCAGGTTTTGAGCTTTGACGTCAGAGGATTATGTTATTGCTATTATTATTATTATCATTATTATTATGTATAACGCAGAAGGTTGTGTGC
The DNA here is from genome assembly GCA_943593645.1 of Bovichtus variegatus. Taxonomy (NCBI): domain Eukaryota; kingdom Metazoa; phylum Chordata; class Actinopteri; order Perciformes; family Bovichtidae; genus Bovichtus; species Bovichtus variegatus. The sequence goes on along the minus strand of CALSCE010010855.1, from coordinate 2,187,063 downwards.
CATCCAGCATTAAATGTAAATAGGGAAAAGTAAGGGACCCAAAATTGAACCCTGGGGAATCCCACAAATGGACAATGTATTACCTACTAAGACATCTGTCAGAGATACAGTGCAGAATAAACGAAATTCTTTAAAAGCTGATCATTAATATGATCATAATGTCAAAGGCTGCGCTGATATTTAAGAGAAAGGCAATTACTAACGATCACTTGCATCTGGTGCATGAAAAAGCTTGTTAATAACTTTTAACAGGGTTGTGTCAGTGCTGTGTTTTTTTTTTTTAATCAAAGCCAGAACATAACTGATTAAACAACTTCAGCCAAAATCTTGTCTGGGTTGATATATATTTGCCAAAATGGGACAAATTAAGTTTAACTTAATAACAAAAAAAAAGAAGAAGAAAAAGCCACGATACATTCCTTCCTAGCATCAACAGGCACTGGTGCCAGTGTGGGACCCCATCGTGCCAAATGTACAGTGCCAACACCATAGTGTACCCTAACATTGGATTGGAAAATGATTCCTTCCAGGCTTTTGTCAAATGATGTTTCCGACAGGACAGTGCTCTATTAAGTCAGAGTGATTCCAGGAACAGGACAGACAATCACTTTTTTGGGGAAAGGATGTTTGCCTCTTTCAATGTACTGCCAAATTTTGCAGGAGCTGAGTGACATTATCGCTCCAGTGTGTATGAACAGAACATTTCCAAACCCTTGATGAACCCAGGACAGAATTGAAGATGCTCGGGAGGCAAACAGGGATAAAACCTCCTCCTACTACTGCAAGATGTGCCTTAGTAGACACAGGCGCTCTTACTCTCTGTATACTGTTGACTGTGTGTCTGCCTGTCCATCCTTGTGTAATGTGCGACTCCAGCACCCACTTCAGAGATTCTTGCAAGCCTTTCAGTTGATCAGAGACAATGTCCTGTTATATATTCCCTTTGTTGTCTTTTTAATGTTCCTTTTGAATGTTAATGTTGACATAAGAAGTGTAATATGAATCATTCACGTTTTACATTCAAACTATGCTATTAACTCCAAGTCTTTCAGAGCCAAATCAAAATGTCTCTAATGCTACATAATACTACAAATACATCTTTAACATGACACGGTTGGGAGATCTAGGTTTTGATGCATCAAGGCCTGCAAAAACACTTTAAGTGAAAGAGAACCAACAATAGGGCATTAAAGAAATTCTCCAGGGGAGAATGTGGCTTCAAAAGAAAAGGATATGTTAACACTCCTTGCCTGAAATGGTTATTGATTTTATGCTCATGTGAAACAAGTACAGACTCTTTTAATAATTTCGATGCACAACCCCAAGATTTAATCAGGTCAACAGGCAAAACAATCGATACAATTTCATCTCCATCAGCTCACGGTTGTGTAATGCCTGCTCTCATTTCCAGCAGTCTTCATCCCACCTAAACCCATATCTTAGGAGATTCTCTCCGCTTCCGTCTGTCTTCAGGTTTTTTTTTTATTATCACTTTTTCTACTAAGCTGTCATTTTGTTCATGCTCTGCCTGTGTCAGAGTGTGTATGTCCTATACTTCTATCCTTCTGAGGACCAACGTCTCCATTGGGTAGAAAGATAAAGAAACACCTCTAAAAGGCGTTTGGAATTAAGTTTAATTATGATTTTCTTTTTCATGGTCACTATAGGCTTTTATAATTCCTTCCATCATTTTTATAATGCCCTATGTATTTATTGTATTATCTCACAAAGCATGTGCAATACTTTATATATCTTCTTCTCGTATTGTGTTTAATTTGCTATTTTGCCTTTAGCTATGAATTGTTTTAAGTTGAATACAGCTGTGTGTAGCACCTTGGCCCAGGACACATTTCCCCTCGGGGACAATAAAGTATATTTTATCTTATTTTACATCACAGTAATTTGAGTGATCTGGTGGTCTTTTCTCTGGTGTAACCTTAGCACTTAACTTTCCACTTGCAAGTAGTACAGTAGTAATGTGTGCTTAATGTAATATGTTGATTTGCATGACATCTGCTGAGTTCACTCTTAGACAGAAATAAACATCTTTAAATTAAGTAATTCCATGACTAGTTCTTAATGCAGGACAAACCTGACATGTTTTAGCAACTAAAGCTTAAAATCATAATCAGAAATACTTTTTTGATCCCGTTACGTTACAGTTGCTTTTATACTATAGTAGACATATAAACACAGAGAAATTCTAAGAAAAAAAAAAATAAGAATAAGTATTTACAAAAACATGTACATATATACTACAATATGTAACAACAATAAATATTGAAAAATAGAATTTGTGCAAATATGTATACTACAACGTGTAAATAATAATAATGCAGAAAATGATTTAGTGTGCTAAAATGAAGAATAGTAGAAATAAGAATATTACTTGAAATGCACAGTACAAATAAATAAACAAATGCAGAATTAATGCCAGATTAAACCAGAGTATTGCACAGTTGAATTATTGCACACAATTATTGTACGGTTAAGTCAGTATTGCATATTTGAAGATAAAAATAAATAAATGATGAGGTTATAGCTGCTGACAGGGTGGAATAAGTGAAAGGGCCAGTGTATTAAGAGTTGAAAAGTTTAATGGCCACAGGCAAGAATGACTCTGTGGTGCATCTCTGTGGACTGAGTCTTGCACTGAATGTGCTCCTGTGTTTGACCAGCACTTCACGGAGTGAGTGGGAGACCTCTCTGACACCGCCGCCAGAAAGTCCAACTCCATCACAACGTCACCTGCGGATCAGTTTATTGAGTCGGCTGGCGTCCGCTACGCTCAATATGCCTCCCCAGCACACAAAACTGAGCCTCTCAGAAAAGCAACAAGTGTTTGTTCAATCTACTTCTTGGATTCTGTTGAATTGAACTTGTAGCCTCGAGGCCACGAGCAGGGTTTTGGATGTTTTCTCTTCTATATATATTTTTAGACATTTAGAAAATTCCTTTTGTCCACTCAGTGGTTGTTCTTTGATCATTTCAATCTCAAACCTCAACTCAATATGAATGAGAAGTGCTTAAGGTGCATAAAGAAAGTGGAACTTTAAATTTCCATGATAGCTGAGCAACTCCATCTGCTGAAGAAGATGAAGTGATATGATTACAGCTCCAGAACAGCTGCACCGTGGACCTTGTGGTCAGATTGTTTTAATAAGGTTTCCAAGGTCAAGTTTAAACTTTCAATCTCAATACTTTAGACAGTTCCAGTGGCCGACTATCACTCATCTTACCCGTGCTTAAATGATAACACAGTGCATTACTGCGACTCAACTTCATCGCGTTCATCCAGGCAGCATTACGTTTCTCCAAAAACATCTCCGCCAATGCAAATTACTTATAGACCAGGTCACTTATAGTTCGACTCGTCTAACAAGTTTCCCCAGCAAACACAGGGCCTCTGCTGGTTTACTGTGGGCCACCATGTGGTGGCCATATAAACACAGTAAATACTGGCCTATGGTGGGCCCATATGGGAGCAACACACACAACATTTAGGGCAGCATGAAAGTGTCGGACCAACTACTGCCAGTGAAGCCAGCACCTCAGAGTCCTGAGCAGTGAAGTAAAATCAAACTCGGATTGACGAAATTACTGCAAGACATCAAATCATGAGTGAACCCTGAATCAGTGTACCCTGGCTTTTTTTGTTGTTGTTGCACCTCCTGGTTTCCTTTGCGCACAGGTGGGAATCTGAAAGTTCAAATGTGTTTAAATGATAACAATAGATTTATTTAGCATGTCAATGCCTAAAACGTGTCTCGTCAGTCATATGAATCAGCAAGTAAATTGTTGATTCTTGATCCCTTAGCCTTAGCATGGACCCCCACTAGGCTCCATCTAAACCCTTTAACCCCCCATGACAGCGTGTCCTCACAAGTATAAAACCACAATGTATGAGAGAGATGGCCTCCACTCCTTGGGGACAATCGGAGATGGATGGACAGCCCCTGCAAGGACTGACAAATGCCAAATGACTTCTTCGGCCACAGCCTCCTGATAGATAGTTTCATCTCTGGTAGACCTCAAATAAAAAGCGATGCATGGTCCCCAACTAGCCTCAGCTCGCCTCAGCCAACTCCAGCTGGCCAAGGCCCCTCGATTACTGCGCTGATAAATGACATCCATCAAGGATAAGGGGCCCGACTCCCCGCGCTGGCCACTTGTCAATTATGTTTATTAATCTGTTGCAACTCCCCACGCCGCCGCCCCACCTGCCACCGCCCCTAACCCCGCTCCTCCTCCCTGGACTCAATATGGCCTGCTTGTCAGTTGCTAAATCAAATTACTTCTGAATAACTGATGGTGTGTCCAGATCCATCGCTCCGATAGCTGAAACCATGCTCCTAATCCCCCCTGCTGTTGGCTCAGCTGAAAACAGGGGGGATATTTAAATCGATGAGGACTCATATTGGCTCTGACAGGCTTGGCTTTTGTTAGGTGGGGCAAGATGACAACTCCTTATCGACTGCAGGGTGTCCTGGGATGCACTAAAATGGTATTTCTTTTCAGGCGCCATGTGCTCCCTCCCTGCTGGGAGGCCAATTCTCTGCACAGACTCCGACAGAAAACCGAGCAACTCGCGACAGACTTTCTCCCGACGCCACTCATTTCCTCAGCAAATGATTTCAAACTTTTGCTGCCTTGTATGAAAAACAAATATGTTATAAATGTAATTCAAGAGGATGTCATAACTAAGAAGAAAATCTGGGAATTAAATGTTAAGTGCAGTTATAGTGAGGCTTAGCAGTGCTAATTATCAAGGACCCTGTCTCCTTCCAGACACATGTATAATGAAGACATTGCTGTGACCCAGAGCATGAAGCAATTTGCTTTTCTCAGCCTCTCAGTTTTCACCCCTCCACCCCTATCCGCCTCCCAAACATATCCCCTCTCAGATGTACACTTTGTAACTCTGTCACTCGGCTTGTTCTCCTTCAAACGTCTGCCTTGTCCCCTGGAGCTCTCTGTCCCGGCATTCCTGTCCCCAGCTGCCTCATTAATGAACTGTAAATACTCGGCTATGCAGCAAAATTGATTGGCACAGCACTGGGAGGCGAGAAGAATCTCAGATAACAAGTCTATGTGTCGGGAAAACTGTTTTTTCTGTTGGTTTGATTTACAACTTGCTTAATTTAGAGCTGTCTTTGCAGTGCAGAACATCAATGGCACGGATATAAAATATATGTGTCCTTTATATCAGTATACTTAACCTACACAGTATATAGTAACCCATCGAAGCATGTTGTTTAGTATTAGCTTTCCTCTGTCGCCTTGTCCCTGCACACTCAGACTGCAAATCCAATTAATCGAACAAAAAACGGCTCCATATCTCTGACAGCCTGTCACATTTACAATGGGCTGGCAGTCTGAAGCGTGATGTCTCAGCTAAGTTAAGGCCAAGTCCCTGTCAGGCCTCCAAAAGAAAGAAAGGCATGTATTCTTAGCTCCATACAGCATCATACTTAAAAGGAAGCATGCGAAGGATCACCCGCAGGCAAAATTATCTGCAGCAGTCATATCCTCTTTAAAGGTGTAATTCTGAGCCACCTGCTCCAAATAAATAGGGGGCAGTATTTCACCTCTAAACTGGGTCCATACAATCTTTAATGTTCATATTTTAGTTGTAGTAGTTTGATATATTTATTGTATTCTAATGTATTCTTTATATTGCGTGTTGCGTTTACTCCTGTGTAATGTCTGTCAGTCAGTCAGCAGGGCACAAATACCAAAATTTAACCAAACTGCAGAAACTCTGATCTCCGGTCAGAAAACTCTGCTGTCTTATAATCTTCACGTGATCATCTGTGTTTACTGGGCACTGATGTTAACCGGAGCTGTAGTCCGTGTAACGTTACCTTAGTTTATTCATTGGACTAAATCCAAAGTGGCAGAAACAAAAAAAACACGGATATTTGTCTTGTCTTCCCGGTGGCGGCGCAGCCAGGAGAGCAGCCCGCCGGGGGAGGAGAGAGGCGGTCAGAGCCGGCACTCTGCAGCCACCAGTTTAACTGTTGGTTAACTGCTAACTGAAGCTTAAAAAATGATATATGTGATTTATAAGGAATTATAAGAAATGTATGGATGCTGCTGAGGAGTTGTAAACTAAAGGTTGACGCATTGGACTTTTAATACATTATGACTAGATATACTCACCTATACAAACCTCAACAAAAAAATGATCTATGCAGTATCATAAGAGATTATTATGCATGAACATTTAATAAACACCAACAAAAACTTCTTTGTTTTGTTTGACCAACAGTCCGAAACCCCAAAACATTCAGTTTACTATCACATGAGACAAAGAACAGCCGCAAATCTTTGTTTGGCATTTCTCTTAAAATATCACTTAAATGATTAATCCATCATATAAAAATAAATGACCATTTTTGCTGTGAAATGATGGATTAAGTCATTCACTGTTTCAGCTTTAATTGTGTTCAGGGATGGCAGGAGAAACTGCGGTTAGTGTGTCATTTACTTGAACTACTTTGTTTTAGCAAATGGGAGCAAAACGCAGCACCGATACAAAGCAAACTGCATCGGCTTTGCAAAGTTTTTTTTCTTTTTCGTTGTTGGTCAAACTGAATATTTGCTGAAGTTATCCAAAATTGCATCTGAAATTCAACTCATTGCTGAATGAGTCATCACATGTCTGCAGAGCATAATCTTTCTCTGTGCTGTTCGCTGTACACGCAACAGAATTTTGAAGGTGCACTCATAAATACTTTCATGTTAACAATGCGTCACAGATCGACAGAGCTCCTCTCGGCTCTTCAGAGATTTTTCAGCTCATTGTTTTGTCTTAGGGTGAATATTGTTCTTACTTTCATAAAGGTGGAGACTAACTCCAAGTGAATGCTATTGTCACGTCTCCAGAAATCCATCGTCCTTGACCTCGCTCACATTTTAAGCTTTACCTTTATAGATATTTTCGAACAGAGTTGCTTATCCTTTGCACAGATGATTCAACCTGGAGATGTTTGTGCCCATTCAAGCTGCCCGTCACACAACACAAAATGAAGTGAGTTTAACTCCAGCACCGCTCTTGACACTTGAAAATAAGTCGTTCCACTTAGAAATTGTAAACCGGGGATTTTGAGGGGAAATTCTACAAACCGCACTGCTGCTTTAAATCCACGGAGCTATAGAGAAATATCTAGCTATTCAAAATAAAACCCCTTGCTGTAAAATATTTTAGGATGAATCATTCTGTTATCAAGAGACAAAGAGAATCCATTAACAATACGTTTGTAGAGTAGAACGTTGTTCAGCTCTTATTAGCTCTTACAACCAGATGAGCTTTAACTCATTGTAATGACAGTGAAATATCATGTAACCGCCACTCGTGGTCAGATAAAAACTTACCATGAATGTTCGTGTTGGAGAGGTTTTCGGTGGAGAATGGACTCCGTTAACAGTTACTCACTTACCGGGAGATTTATCCAAATGAGCTGAAACATGCTAACTTCATTGGGCATCTAATGGACTCTGACAGAAGAGGGATATCGTGGTATTAGTTTGCATTAATGGTAATTTTAATCGCTGCCTGCTGAGTCGTGATACCATTGTTTAATGATGCTATGGCACTATTGCACTAGTATACTATGCAATTAATGTCTTTCTTGGTTTACAGTCATTTTCCGCAGTTTTTTCCTGTTGTGTGCTTTAATCCACCTGCTGTAGCACGTTATCCCTGTGGAAACGCACACAGCCTTACTTACACACACGCTATTTGCAATGGCCTGTCTATCATAATAGAACATAATATTAAAATGTAGGGAAGGGGTGTAATAATTGAATCCAACTGGAGTTTTACCCTGGTACATCTCAGGTCGTTCCCAGGGAGATTTCCACGGTTTTAGTAAAACACGATTGGTTTCAGACTTCATTACAAGAGCCTGAAAAAAGAGGCAGTAGTCCCTGTTGTAGTTTGTTACAATGTGGAATGTAAAATATAAAATAATAAAAAATATGGGCATGCAGTGAAGATTTGTATGAATCTGAAATACAGTACGAGCTGCACAGGACGACTGTGGGGAAACAGCTTGAGTGTGTTCTCGGTCTCACTAACAGATTGTCACCACAGCGTCAAACTGCATGTAGGGAAAAGGAATAAAGGCGAGACGGAGGCACTTTGGTTCTTGTAATATCAGATAGAGCACGTGTCAGGCTGTGAGCTTCTTTTTTTTGTGCAAAACAAGATATAGTAAGTCATAAGTCAAGTTTCTTTCTTATTATTACTTTCCAGCTACATGCTTGTTTAGAGCTTTCAACTATATCTCAGAGTCTTTGTCGGCCAATAGAACTGGCTCAGGTGTTAGAACATCAACGCCAGCAGCAGAAGAGCCACCGTGCATAACCCACTCACACAGAGATGAAGGTCTATAGTGTCTCAAGGTTCCATGACAAGTGTTTGAGCCACTAGTAGCATTATGGACAAAGAGTCCTTCCAACTCTTTTTTAATGCGCATTTATATTTTTGTGCATTAAAAAAAACCTTGAGTGGAAAAGCAGAAAATTCAAAAGAATCTTAAAATATCGCAAAAAACGTTTTTACGCTTGGATGAGGTGAAAAGTTGATCCAGTTTTCTACATTGTTTTCATCATTTAAAGGTTCGACTGTCGCTCTTTTAACCAGGTCATCTTGTTGCGCCCTCTTCTTCTGGAAGGGGATTGTTGTTTTTCTGCCTGTAGAACTGGTGCCACCACCGCTCGTCTCCACGAACCAACTCCTAAAAATTGCATAATGTTCGTGGATGAAAACAAGCATTCGTTCGCTTTTTCTTTTGCTGATTTTCTCGAAATTCGAATAAAAGTTGCGATACATTTGAATGGAAACTTGGCAAATTTTATTATTAGAATTTCAAATAAAGACCAGAATACACACCACTGAATTACTGGGGACCACCAGAAGAATCCCACTGGGAGCGAACTATCAAACCATCTAGCAATATAGCAGCTAGCGACTTGAGACGGCACCCACCTGTCACTCAAAGCGATCATGCCCCGAATAATGCAGAACTTTAAGCCTTAATATAATTAAAACCAGTGAGTTGTAGAAAACTTCTCCCCACATACAGTTGTCATGAAGGGGAATATTCGCTATAGAGACCAAAAATGTTTTTTGTACCAGACTGTAATCATGTTTATTTCTGCTGCAAAGTTGGGCATTTCAACACGGGGGTTTGTGGGGATTGACTTCCAGCCTCAAGTGGCCAGTTTCAGTTTCTGGCACATCCAGGTTGGCTTCACTGCTCAGCCGCGGAGGTTGGCGCTTTCAAATTAGCCAAACTACCCGAGTGAAACAACAAAATAAGGACCCTGGACAAGAGACCAGAAACAGACAACATCATCCGTCTGTAAATACCAGATCAAAAGCACAAACAGCATCCACTGGGAAGGGGTCAAAGGTCATCGACCGGGAGTCAGTGGACGGGCGGAGAAAGATCAACGAGGACATTCACATGTGACACCACAGCCTCACAAAGCTCCATGTTTTCATCCAGAAAGCAAAGCCACTCAGTGAAAGAAACCCTGTTATAAACTTAGTGCAACATACAGACCTGAAAGTGCTAACAAGCATAAATTAATTGAACACCAATTAAAAGGAGATGAGGAACGAAGCTTAAGTCACACTAGGTGGTAGCTCTTCCCACACTGCTTCCACAGCTTGTACGCTGTTACAGTAGCATTAGTTCAAGAGTGTAGTGGTGTTCAGTGGAAGATGTATAGTGTTTCATGTCTTTTGTGAGTCATCTGCAGGCACAGACTGCTTTTGTAAGTTCTTTCATGCCTGACATAAAAGAAAGTTACATTGTAGTCCATGTAAGTGACCTGGTTTTTAGTAGAAGCTTAGATATTTGGTCCAGTCTGTGTCAGAAAGGGAGGTCAGCTGGCAGGATTCATGGGACCATCTGCATCTTCTAACCACTGATGCATCTAGGCAAACAAGTCCTCCAAATAAAAAGACTAAATAGATTGAATCTTTTATTTCTTTTTGCCTTCCAAAACACATATGAGTGTAAGAAGAATGAATAATAAGGTTTGTGCATCAAAACTAGTATCTCGTGTCAAGATCCCTCTGCTGACCCAGGCAACCCCGTCTCCTACAAACACTACGTTCCCATACAACTAAACTGCATTCTCTATTACGCTGCGAGGTAAACGTATGTGCGTTTACCCGATGTTTACTCGATGTTTCTATTGATATCCTCACAATAATACAGCCAAGAAATACGGTTCAAATATTGACAAAATCTGTTGACGCTCCACTTGAAATCATAACTGACTCACAGCCAGCTAGAGAGCAGATAAGAGTGTCTCTGCGTCTCACCGTGTGTAATTGGTGGATACGTGTGTGTTGGGCTTCATTTTGTGAGAAACTAACCAACGGAGCTTCAGAGCCTGAATTTAAATTATTGACTTAAACAAAATAAGTCAATGTTGACTTTTGCTTTTCCCACGGGACATGGACAGCGGACTACAGGATTAAAGTCTTGTGTTTGTTTGACACATGCACTCCGACGCCCTCCCTATGTGGACTTAGTTGATGAGTAAATGTATGTGTGGTATGTCAAAAACAAAAGTTATCTGGGAAAAGTAATTGACAATGATGTTTCGTTTTATCACTTTTTAGGAGACCAGGCTGCCCCAAGACATTTTTTTGTGTTACAACATCAAGCACTAGCTTAGCTTAGCATAAAGGTTAGTTCACTAAATAACATGTTGTTTTCTATTTGTTTTATTCATACACAAACCGAAGCGTAAAAACCCAAAAGAGAATGTGCGTCCGTGGTCGTAGAGAGGATATGTACTGGAGCATCTGCTGGTGGCCTGGAACCTCATGATGACAATTAAACTCAAAGATTAAACAAGATATAACATGTTAATTAGTGAACTTTAGAGGTTGTTTTTTTTTTTTTTTAACCGATGGACGGAGCCATGCTAGCCGTTTGCCCTAACTTCCAGTCGATGTTAAGCTAAGTTAAGCTAAGTTAAGCTAACATGTCGGCACAGTTACATTTGTCAATGCGGGTGTAGAAACTACAAAAGGTTTATACAGGTATTATTTTCCCTGCCGTTCCTTGTGAAAACGCTCAGACTCGCTCTGACTTTAGTGTTAGGAACTAAGAATAATTGAACCCCACCTTCTCCTGAAGGAAAGTAACGGCAGTTTGTATCGATTCCTACATGAACATGAACTTGATTTCATACCGTACACTGCTCAACAAAGGCACATTTACTGATGCCTCTCGCATTGACATTGACCTTTAGCTTTCTTTGTGGGTGTTCAAACCTGCTTTTGTTAGTACTGTAATATCGATCTGTACGAGCTAAGAATTGATTGGAGTCATTCCGACATTCTTGTGGCTCTTCCACAGCTCTGCAGAGACAGACATCAGATCTTTACAGCACATCTGTCATGCTGTGCAAACAGATATAGTTCGGTTAAGACTCTGCTAGTGTTTATTTCCATCGACTTGTTTTCTGAAATAAAACACTTACAAGCATGAGGGCTTATGTGTGAGGGCTGGGTCTTCGTTTACAGGTATGTGGCTTTATCTTTAGTTTCACCAACAGGTTGGGGGCAGATTTGATTATTTAAATGGTTTTAACCCTATTGTAATATGTAATAAGAAGCCGAAAAAAGTTTAGTTTCCCTCCTTTCTTCTGTAAATGTTTTCTTGATTCTTTTCACCAACTTTAATCCTACTGCAGGTCTGTTTTATTTTCAGGCTGCATGTTTGAGTCAATGAAACTTCTGATGTACAGCTATATCACGACTAATTATAATTGTAAGCTGTTTATAAAAACACTTTCATTTATTTGACACATAATTAGGACACATAATGACACATTAGAACTACATTGCTCTTCCTTGGATTCGTTTTATCCCTCTACTGTGAGTTATTGTGAATACGAACATCGTCTTTCTCAGTAGCTTTCATCAGCGAATCAGCAGAAAAAGGCAATTTTCACGGGCGGTCTTTGGAGTGATATGGCAGTGCATTTATGAGCAATTTATGTCTGTGCTTCACGATAAAAGGTGCGGAAAGGAAATCAATCTTAAATCTCTGAAAGCTGCTACACAGCAGGTAACAATGCAGTTGCCACCAAGTCCCTGCAAGAATTCAGTCAGTCTCAGAATTTCACAGTCACTTCCACACAATTCCACCCGAAATTACTTTTAATGGCAAAGAGCCTGCCTCTGCAAAGAAAGGAGGAAATGAGGCATTGATTGAAAGCTGAATATGAGGCATTGGATTTATTGAAATAATGGAAAGAAAGCATGGCTGAGGAATTTACTTGCACTAAAACGGGCAGGATATTATCCAGAGCGAAGCTTTGGTGGTGACCCTCTGTCTGTAAAAGCCCGGGCCTCTCTCAGGAGGATGTCGTCACATTACCGGTGCTCATTGTTCGGCGCGCTGAGATCGCCACCGTGATCACTTCGCTCCAACCAGGCAGACAGAAGAGCCGCTAAAAATCCCAGGTCACAATGAGTTAATGTAGCTCTATAATCTACCTCAGCATCAGACAAATCATTTGTTTCTGCTTGACCTTTATCGAAATCCACATAGGAGAGAAGCCTGGAATTTAAAATTTCTAAAGCGAGGAAAAAAAACACACAGAACCCTTTTCTGTACGCTGATGAAATGCTTAAAATAGAAGCAATAACAAAGTGGTACTGAAGCGGGGCTCTAAGTAAAATGCCACTATATCTTTTCTCTCCATACATTACTCAGTAATAAGTCTTACAGAAAAGAAATACTTGCTTTACTTGGCATTACCACCTCCCGGAAAATTAGAAATGTGGAGAAGTACCATAAAACAACACAAAAAAAAAAGGCATTTTAACTACAGGTAATCAGTTAAAAGATGGCTTACAGCTATATCATATCAACTTTGTAGTTTTTACTGCTACATTTACTTTGAACCACTAACCATAAATTGATCTCATAAAACTTTGCTTCTGTTCAGTATTCCTAGTTATAGAGATCACTGGCCGAAATAAATACTGAGGAATCTACAGATAAAATATTTGCCCTTATATATCATTATTAACGTCACCAATATTCTCTGTTAACGTTGTACATATTTCAAAAGAGCTGTAATTGCTTCCACCAGCGTGCTGTGAAATGATGCTACTGTGGAGGATTCTGCAGTTCACAATTTACATCCATTGCCAATGTTTACAGCCCGACCGCTGGAATTATAGCACCCGTCTAGCGTCGGTGTTGCACGCGTCCTCTTCCGCTCATTACACGCGTACACGGCCTTTTCACAGAAAAAAACTTGGCTAGGTTGAGGGAAAGATTGTGGTTTGGATTTAAAATAAGAACCTTCGTTAGGTAGTTGAGTATGTTAAGTACGTTACAAACGTGACGAAAGGTTAGTACGTTACATAAGTACGTTTGCAAAACTAAGTATGTTATGTTTCATAACTTAACCTCAACGTTTGGTTTCAGACAGGACACAAAGTTTAGTATGTGACATAACTTAACTTACGGACGTGAACTACAATGACGCCGGACATGGACGGCGGTCTCCTGGGACAGCATCCATCCACCCTAATCGGACTTTGGTGCGCTTTAAACTACGTCACCTGACTTCTGCTTTTAAGCTGCACAAAATGTTGAAACAGAATCAACTTTTGGAGAAACGCAACCAGAGGTCACGCTGCAGAGTCTGCAGGCGATCCAGAGCTGTACGATGACGATAACGATCGTGCAGTCGCTAGGCGTTAAACCTCACACAAATTGGCACTTTAATGACTCTCCCACGCAACCGCACCCCCCAACGCCTGATTAAGGGTGAACGTAGCCTTACTAGTAAACAAACCTACAGACTTATCATGACTGGTAGTAGCTGCACATGTACAAAACCGTCCCACTCTCCTCAGACTTTTCCTGAAACTGCTCTTTAGACTGTGGTCATTACAGCTGTGCCCCCTGTTTTATCTCCCCGTGTCTTAGATCTGGTTTCAATACAGAACACAGAGTCTGGATGTCTGACTGAAGACAAAGGGCAATTATACTATGTCATGCACAGTCTTTTGTACTTCTTCCGGTCACTTCGCTTGAAATCATCAAAGACACCTGGGAAGAAAAGAGATCTCATCTCCTTGCAGCGCTCTCGGTTCATTAAATCTGAAATGGAGAACAAGAGGTTTTTCATACAGATTACATCAAAAATAATGACTTCTTTAAATTGCCTATCACAAACCCTCAACTATCAAGAGTTATTTGCACAGCGGCAGTGCACTGTAGTTCCATCAGACAAACTGAAAGACTCTTTAATTGCATCTGTCTCTGCTATTAGAATACTGCACCGAGGCCTACACTGCAGGATGTATTCTTACTTGCTCTCCTAAAATACAAACCACATCATGAGTGTTTTCTGTCTTACAGCATTGAATTAAAGTGCCTAAAGTAATTACAAGTATAAAATACTACATGTTTGCACTAACATTCATTCCCTCCCAAGTTTCGGGGAATGCATTTGGCAGCAATATCATGTGTGGATGAGTCTCCATTAGATTTGCCAGTTTTATTTCTCCTGCCCTAACTCTGTCAGAATGAGGATCATCGGTATCCAGCCACATATTCTTGATTGGTTTGAGAGCTGGACTCCAGGACATTAACATTCGCCTCTTTCACACAGAGTTCCCACTAAATTACAGGGATAACCTTTCAGGCACTATTTACACATGCGCTACACTCAGGAACACTTCCGTCTCGCGCCTTATCACACATGCCATGGCAATGCCGGAATAGATGGGGTAAAGGAAAGTCCTTACGAAGAAGAAGAAGAAGAAGAAGAAGAAGAATGTACGCGGCGGAGGATGTCTCTTATTATTTTCAGGAACATGGCGGGAGCTGTCAATGTTCTTGTAATTTCTTTAATATTTCAACAAGATTATGAGTCGCATCACCTGTGAAAGCATTGGTGTCGAGGCGAATCCTGAAACAAGTCGCAGCCGAGTCTTGTGATTGGTTTACTCGCTCCACGTGGAAGTGTGTTTCGTCGGACAGACTTTCCAAGCTTGTCCCTGCAACGTTACAGTCGAACCAGCTGTTCCACTGGAACGATGCTCGGTGTCGATTTGGGAAATGAGCTGCTCCCATGCACACATGACGGCACGTAGGAAATGTTCCTGAACATTTCAGCGATAGACTGCATGTGTGAAAAGTATTTCAAAATTATACTTGATCTCATTGTCTTTGTGGAAAACCCATCTTCTCCAAAGTGGCAGGTTTTTCGCACACTGCACCAGGTTATCCTCCACCAGTATTTTTGCTGCAGTCATTTTATCCTCTACCCTCACAAGCCTCCAGGGCCTGCAGCAGAGAAGCGACACTCGCTGCTGCCTGCACCATGTTTCACATTGGAAGTGGCATGTTTATGATAATGTGTGGGCGTTCAGTCCGATGGCCAAAAAGCTTTATGTCGGCCTCAGTGGACTGTATAGAAGCTTCTTCCAGCTGACGTCAGAGTCTCCCGTGTGCCTTGACGCAAACCGGCCAAGATGTCATTTTTAAGAGGCTTTCTCTTTGCCTTTCTTTACCCATGAAGCTGCGACTTGTGAAGCAACCGGCCAACTTCAGCTGTCTGCAAAGTCTCTGCAGTCTCAAGCTCTGTCAGAGTTGCCATCGGCCTCTCGGTGGCCTCCCTCACTCGTCTCCTTGCGCGCTCCAAGCCACATCTGTCTAACCGCATGAATTACCTGTCAAGAAGGTAAAAAGGGACAACGGAGGAACACTAGCACATCTCACCTGAAGATGTTGCCTTAACCTACCGGAGTGTGTAACGTATTCAGCTGCTTTGGAGGAGAGAGCAAAGAACTCATTGAAAATTATAGGAGAGACATTAAAGGCAGGATTACGCGATTATGGGATTCCTCATTACTGAAAATTGTATAGATCACACTTATTTTCATTTCAAACATTTCTTTCCGGCTCATTTATTGAACTCTCGGGAAAAACGTGGAATGATTAACATCTGTACATTTTAAATAAATGCATTCAGCTAAAGCGATTCCCCTTGATCATGCCATATGATTATAGATGATAAGTTTTCTCTTAATAACGATACTTGAGTTGACATTTGTTCATGTGCTCTTTTACTTTAACTTGAGGTGGAGTTATTCCAGGCAAACTTTAACTCTGCCAATCCTGTCTCTTTGGTCGGACAACTGGTAACCTGTGTGAACTGGTTAGTCGCAACATTAAAACCAGTGTCAAAGCGTCAACTCCGAGGGACCGATAGATCACTTGATATTTGTCCATCCATCCATCCATTTTCAACCGCTTATCCGGGGTCGGGTCGCGGGGGCAACAGCTCCAGCAGGGGGCCCCAAACTTCCCTTTCCCGGGCCACATTGGCCAACTCTGACTGGGGGACCCCGAGGCGTTCCCAGGCCAGTGTGGAGATATAATCTCTCCACCTCGTCCTGGGTCTTCCCCGTGGTCTCCTCCCAGCTGGCTGTGCCTGGAACACCTCCCTAGGGAGGCGCCCAGGGGGCATCCTTACCAGATGCCCGAACCACCTCAACTGGCTCCTTTCTACGCAAAGGAGCAGCGGTTCTACTCCGAGCTTCTCTCGGATGACTGAACTCCTCACCCTATCTCTAAGGGAGAAGCCAGCCACCCTTCTGAGAAAACCCATTTCGGCCGCTTGTACCCGCGATCTCGTCCTTTCGGTCATGACCCAACCTTCATGACCATAGGTGAGAGTAGGAACGAAGATAGACCGGTAGATCGAGAGCTTTGCCTTCTGGCTCAGCTCTCTTTTCGTCACAACGGTGCGGTAAAGCGAATGCAATACCGCGCCCGCTGCTCCGATTCTCCGGCCCATCTCCCGCTCCATTTTCCCCTCACTCGTGAACAAGACCCCGAGGTACTTGAACTCCTTCACTTGGGGTAAGGACTCATTCCCTACCCGGAGTAGACAATCCACCGGTTTCCTGCTGAGAACCATGGCCTCAGATTTTGAGGTGCTGATCCTCATTCCAACCGCTTCACACTCGGCTGCGAACCGATCCAGTGAGTGCTGAAGGTCACAGGCTGATGATGCCATCAGGACCACATCGTCTGCAAAGAGCAGCGATGAGATCCCAAGCCCACCAAACTGCAACCCCTCCTCCCCCCGACTACGCCTCGATATCCTGTCCATGAATACCACAAACAGGATTGGTGACAAAGCGCAGCCCTGGCGGAGGCCAACACCCACCGGGAACGAGTCCGACTTACTGCCGAGAACCCGGACACAACTCTTGCTTTGGGCGTACAGGGATTGGATGGCCCTCAAAAGCGCCCCCCTCACCCCATACTCCCGCAGCACCTCCCACAGTATCTCCCGGGGGACCCGGTCATACGCCTTCTCCAGGTCCACAAAACACATGTAAACCGGATAGGCATACTCCCAGGCCCCCTCCAGGATCCTTGTGAGAGTGAAGAGCTGGTCCGTTGTTCCACGGCCAGAACGGAATCCGCATTGTTCCTCTTCAATCTGAGGTTCGACTATCGGCCGAACCCTCCTTTCCAGCACCTTGGAGTAGACTTTACCCGGGAGGCTGAGCAGTGTGATACCCCTGTAATTGGCACACACTCTCTGGTCCCCCTTTTTAAACAGGGGAACCACCACCCCGGTCTGCCACTCCTTAGGCACTGTTCCCGACTTCCACGCAATGTTGAAGAGACGTGTCAGCCACGACAGCCCCTCCACACCCAAAGCCTTCAACATTTCTGGACGGATCTCATCAATCCCCGGGGCCTTGCCACTGTGGAGTTGTTTGACTACCTCAGTGACTTCCACCAGGGAAATTGCTGATGATCCCCCATAATCTTCCAGCCCTGCCTCTATCAAAGAGGGCGTATTAGTGGGATTGAGGAGTTCCTCAAAATGCTCCTTCCACCGCCCGAGTACCTCCTCAGTTGAGGTCAACAGTGTTCCATCCCTGCTGTAAACAGCTTGGATGGTCCCCCGCTTACCCCTCCTGAGGTGCCGGACAGTACGCCAGAAGCACTTTGGTGCCGACCGAAAGTCCTTCTCCATGGCTTCTCCGAACTCCTCCCACACCCGCTGCTTTGCCTCTGTCACAGCCGAGGCCGCTGCCCTTCGGGCCTGTCGGTACCTTGCAACCGCCTCTGGAGTCCCCCGTGATAACATATCTCGGAAGGACTCCTTCTTCAGTCGGACGGCTTCCCTGACCACCGCGGTCCACCACGGTGTTCGAGGGTTACCGCCCCTTGAGGCACCTAAGACCTTGAGGCCGCAGGCTCCCGCTGCAGCTTCAGCAATGGAAACTTTGAACATTGACCACTCAGGCTCAATGCCCCCAACCTCCACAGGGATGCCAGAGAAAACTCCGCCGGAGGTGTGAGTTAAAGGTCTCTTGGGTATGGGCCTCCTCCAGACGTTCCCAGTTCACCCGCACTACCCGTTTGGGCTTACCAGGTCTGTCCAGACTCTTCCTGTACTTGATATTTGTGTGATCAATAATCCCTCCTGACTTGTTCAGCTTCACATGGGATGGCAGTTTAGAGCTCTTTCCTCATGCAGTGAAATACATTTTGAAATATATTTCTCTTTAAACGGGTAAATAACTCATTGTTGGCCGCTTGGGTGCAGCAGAAAGAAGTAGTGAACACAACCTCCTCCTTCTTCTTCATCACTTGCATTGTTGATCAACGGCGCCTTGTGTTTGTGTAGGTGCGACTCTGTCCGTAGCAGCGTTGGAGATCGTCAGACCAAACTCTTCTTAGTTCGGTTTCTTAGGCCTGCTACGTTCATTACGTGCGTGGGTTTTGATGGTGATTGAACGCCATATACGTCTGTCTGCTGGTTGGTGCTGAGCAGGTAGTGTACAGTGGGTTTGTGGAGATTTTTCATTGAAAACAGCTGCGTTATGAGAGCCGCGGGAGTGAACCAACACCGGCCGGACAGCTAAACAATGAGCTGAAACTCAGTGCAACGCTCTGCAAAAAATATTGCTATAAGCTACTTAAAGGATCATAACATTAACTGAAGATTAGTGGTAGTAGCAGAATCCCTTCATTAGGCTATACAGAGAAAACTCATGGGTCTAAGTTAAAGTAAGAATTGCTCATTAGATGACAAAAGAACTTCTTTTTAAAAACAATAATACTAAAAAAAAATCTACTCTGGCACGCTGTCTAGGACATTTTTTATTATAACTTGCTTTTCACCTCACACCAAGAGACTACAGCTTGTTTTCCTCAAACTCATTTAAAGCACATTATTCTCAAGCCGTTTATCATTTTTGGTTAGTTTTACTCTCTTGCCACAGTGTACCACACACACACACACACAGACACACAGACACACACACACACACACACACAGACACACACACACACACACACACACACACACACACAAAAGATGAACAAAACTACTTTGCTAAACTGCTTTTCATTTGAATAATGTCAGCCTACCTGCATAATTACCTGCATCACAGGCAGAGGATAATTATTTTTGCAAACGCGATTCAAAACACGAATTTCTCTTGCATCTCTTCCTCTTTTGAATCTTATGTAGGGTAGATTTGCAAATCCAATTTGGGGGGGCGTGCGACAATCGGAGCACAGCCAGAAATTACAGAGACACTCTGTGACAGGGTCACTGTGGTGACGGAGGGACACTCTTCACTGGCCGCGCTATCAGGTTTCCCACACAAAGACAACGCGCTGAAAGCCGTGGAAACAGTGGCGGCATTCACATGTTAATGTCACGACTAACTGGCTCTGAAAGGATGTTGATTCATGTACCGTACACACACAGATGCATACTTTTCATGCACAGGCATCTCTTCCTGCAAAGCTATTTCCTTTGGGAGCGTGGACGATAAAAATCAATGAATAACGGCAGGAGAAACACCAGCAAACTGTTGACGCCAGTCGTGATCTCATCTCTCCGAGGCACCTCAGTCATTTCTTCAAATGTCACCATCAGAGCCGGAGCTGCTATCATGTATAAGGCTCCCTTGAATTTGTCTTTAAATAAATAAATTCAAAAGCTGCGTGTGAACGAAGGGCTACAGCTGCTCTCCCTGCTGATAACTACTGACTGAGGGCTTGGCTGCAATAATGAAGCTGCTTCGATTTGCCTCGTCGCACATTGGACATGTAGGCAGTTTAGTTTGTCAGTTCAAGGGTGAGAATGAACAGATGCAGTATTTGAAGTATTTTTTTTGTCTCGTCTTGGGTGTAATTTGTTTCAGAAAGCCAAAGAAAAAGCTCCTGCACTCTCTCTGTTTGTTTTTTAGCAAGGCTGCCTCTTTCATCTCTCAAGGCAGAGTACTATTTCACCTTGATCTTACTATTTTGTCGACATGAAGATCAGTCACTACGGTTTGATGATGTGCATCTCGGAAGGACAGTCAGCGAGAGACAGACAGCACTGTGGAAGAACAATAGAGGCTCCTTTTCCCTTAACATGCTTCCTTATCTCCCTAAGTACCCTTTCCTTTCCTTAAAATAAATACAAAAGACATTAAGAGGAAAATAAGAAGAACTAATTGTGTTAAATATATAAATTAACCATGCAACCAATAACAATAAACTTAAATTATTATTATTATTATTATTATTAAATGTTATTTTATCATTATTTGAATAATTGTATAGCTATTTTTTTCATTTTAAAGTGCCTTTTCAATTTTTTTTATTTCATAATCCTATTTTTCCCAATGACACTTTTATTTTAGGTCACTTTTAATAATAATACAAACAGTTTGTGATAAATATATAAATAAACCAAGCAACCAAATGAACCAATAAACTTAAATTATTATTATTATTATGAAATAATATTTTATATTAAGTTTATTAATACGTTTTATAGTAGTTCAATTATATTTCATTAGATATTTTTTTTATCATTTCAATGTACCCCTTTTTAAAGGTTTTTATTTCATCATGGCATTTTTTCCAATGACACTTATTTTATGTCACTTCTTTAGTTCATAATGTCACTTTTAATGCTATAAATAAAAGGAGCTAACTGGCTAATCCGGTAGCAGTTGTTGAGCTTGCCATCTTAAAAGGAATAGTTCACCCAAGAACAATGCAAATGACGGCAAAAAAGGTTATGAAAACGTCTGGACATTTGTAGACTCATGGAAATCCAAACACAACTATTTATGCTGAACTATTGCTAAACAAAGTGTTTTGAAAATAATCTGAAAATGCTTTGTTTAGCTGTAGTTCAGCGCGAAAAAAAGACTCCTTCAAGAGGCAGAGGGCATGTGATGGTGGTGGTGGTGATAACTCCACTGAAGAGAACGTTATAAAATCTAATCTGACATTATGAAATAAAACTTTACTTTATGAAATAAAGACTTGTGCTATACGTGTTATTGGGAAGATGCCATTACGAAAGATATTAAAGGATTTAAGTTGAAATATTTCAGAGTATAGCTGAAGACTTTGACCTGCTAGTGGCGCAAGAGGAAAAGTCAGAGGATCGCCAGTCACAGCGTTGCATCCTCGGGGCACCGTAAACAAACAGACAGACAGACAGACACTGTCCTCCCGAGAGCCACGCCAGTCCAAAACAGATGCTATACAACTGTTCATCTGTGACTTAGTAGTCTAACTTTAAATTGAACCTCCATCCACCTTTAACCAGTGAAGTGTCACTCATGATGCTGCACAATTCGCTGACATAGAAGTTGCAAACCCTGTTGCTGAAATACCCCCCCCTATATGTTACATACATAGCACATACATACATAGCACCTGCAGCGCCTCCCCCCTCATATCAGTTATGTGACACTTGTTTTCATAAACTGGCTTTAGAGACAGTTAGCAGGAAGCACTACACAACAAACGGCTCCTTCTTTCTTTAATATTTACAGTTTCACTTTAATCACAGTTCTTCAGAGTCTTCTTCAGAGAGATTTTAACTCATCTTTCCTCTCCAAAAATAAAAAACTAGAGACTAAAAATAGACAAAACTCACGCGTGAAAAACTTCATAATATTTGCTGTAACTGTGTGTTAATGAATATTGAGGGTGAATAGACAAACTGACAATATCTTCTTTCATCTTTCCCTTTGCTGCCTCCTTACAGTATATACATTTTCCTTTGTCATTTGCACACTTTGATCACCATCAGGTGTGTAAATCTAGTTGTCAGCTGCAGGATAATTTGCTCGTCTTTGAGAGACTGAATTACGCTCCCACACATGCTGCTCAGGCGTCCGACATTACAGAAAACGGATTTCTGGGTATTGCAATCAGAAGAAGCCAAGGCCTATTAAGATAAGACGCAGATGAAAGATAATATGAAACTTAAATGATCCCCGTCGGGGAAATTAGGTCAGATACCAGAACGCATTATGCCCAGATAAAAAGACTAAAATGCATGTGTGAATAGCAACATAATGAAAGTGTGTGAAATTAAGGCTATACAATGTAGAGACAAAGAAAAGAGAGCGTACAAAAAAAGTTTAATAAAAAGTATAGAATAAGTAATTTAAGAATATTCTAAAAGTGGAACCTCAGGAGACTGAAGTCTGTCACTGCTTTCAATGTCCATTATTTAAAAAAAACACACATAAAAAAAGATGCTTCAGGTTGTTCAAGTGAGGCTTTACCGGCTATTATTTACATACGTACCTAAGATGTTATATCTAGAGGATGTACTTATTTATCGAAATGTAATTAAATACATTTACTTAAGTACGTTACTTTCCATTTCTACTCCGCTACATCTCAGAGGGTAATATTGTACTTTATTATCTGACAGCTATAAAGGAGGTCAAAACATCGGCAGCAGGAACATGCAACATGCACATTAATGCAGCAGGAATATTAATCCAGAAACATCCTACACAGGGAACATTTTACTGCCCTATGACTTCTGACTTTCAGTACATGCTGCTGGTATTATTTACTTACTTTTACTTCAGTCAGGTTTTTTATGCAGGACTTTTGCTTGTAGTGGAGTATTTTCACAGTGTGGTATTAGTGCTTTTACTGCAGTAAAGGATGGGGTTTCAATGCATTTCTTTTTTTAATTTGTGAAGGTGTTTTTTGCTAATTTGCAGTGTTTAGTTGCTCTTTAAATAACTGCGCATGGTAGTTGGAGCCAGCTGGGACTATTTAAATCCCCTCTGAGGCTCATATGTTATGGTTTTATTGATTCAATGAATAGTAAATCGAAGAAAACAAAGTCTTCGGTCAAATTAAAAATGTTTGAGTCCTTCAGGGCCAAAAAAAAAGCTCTGCCTGAATGTGGCGAGCCTCGTCACCTGCGTCATGCCAGGATCCTGATAAACGACCTGCCAGAATCATGAAGCCCAAATGTAGCCCAGGTGCTTCTCCTGGAGCCGATATGCTGCAGGAATCAGACCCTGTCTGCAGCCCCAGAACACAGCTACATCTGGCAGCCATTTATGGGCCTGAGCTGGCTCCTACTCTCCTCTGGTGTCAGAACGCCACCCAGAACAACCTGTCCAACATGGCTACCTGGGATTTCTTCTTTCATGACATGAACATAGCATTTTTTTTCATATGTAAAAATACTTACTTACTATGTAATACTTATCTAGGCCACAAGGGGCATAAGTGCATCACTCCCCAATGATCTAAATAGGACGAAAAGCATTCATGTTTTCTTCGAGGCGAGTTTACATTTCTCCATGCACTCTAAACACAAAGTACATGTATTGATTAAAAAAAAAAGTTCATGACTTTAGAACAAATTATAATAACAAAATCCATATTAAAACATGTTTTCATCTGTGAAACAAGTGGGGAACAAAGTTTTGCTAAGTGTTTGTTGTTGTCTCATTTTTGTTTAGAGTGCATGGAGAAATTAAAACTCACCTAGAAGAAAACATGAAGGCTTTTAGTCTTAATCAAAACATAGGGTTGTGTTTCACTTCAGCCCCTTGTGGTTGAAGTGAGTATTACAACAACAAAACAAAAATCACCTGCCAAAACTAGCTTTTTTTTCACGAGTCATACGAGTTTGTATGTCTCCTTCGATGTGTTTTGCGAAAACAAACTAAATGAAAATCCTGTCATCACGTTTCCTGTCGTCAAGGTTACCCATGTTTCATATTGACCGCGCCGCTCGCAACACAGAAGTCGGATGAGTGCGACTCAAACTTCAGACCCGGAGTGGAGTCGTCAATTGAGGGCACCCCTCGGATACTCGCTCTTCCCCTCCATCTCCTCACCAACTCTTGCTGGTAATTTAGTCTGGAAATTGTTTTGTGTTTGTTTATGAACCATGCAGTCCCGGGTGAGATTAATCCAAAAGGAGACACAACACAGAAGAAGGTCGTACGCCTGCGGTGATGACTGTTGTTACGCTGTCGCAGTCTCTCCATTTCCACTTTAGAAAACTCACACAAGGCATACTAATCAATCCGTATTGCAGCGCGGGAGGAGTGACCTGCTCAGGATAACACTGATAGTACTCTTCACCTTTAAAGAACATCCTGTATTCGAGGTCTCTCACACCATCCCGGCCTCTTGATCACATACATGGTAATCCCTCATCTGCACAGTGGCTTATTTTCCTGTAATGCAGGCATATGAAAAGGTGATCATAGCACTTAATCTTCCTGGGGATTTCCCCTCGCTCTCCGTGTCTGTCAGATGTGCTCTAATTCATAAGGTTGACCTTTCCGTTTGCAGATTCATGCCTGACCCTTACATCCACCGTATGAATGCCTTCTCGTTGTTGATTGGAGCTCAATTTGCACTGCAATTTGTAAAATAACACTTTGCCTTTATGTGTACAAGTTGTATTGAGGTAATGGTAAGTGAGCATTTCACTTTTGTATAGGGCTGCAACCAATGATTATTTTTTATTATCGCTTAAATTGTTGATTATTTAATGGATTAAGCGTTTGGTCTTTACAGTAAAATAACAGAAAATAGTGAAAAATGTCCATCCCAGTTTCCTAAAAGTCCAAGGTCTTTAAAAGTCTAAGACCCAAAACCCAAAGATATTCACTTAAATATAATATAAAACAGAGAAAAGCAGTAAATCTCCATATTTTAGAGGCTGAAAACCACATTTTCTATCATTTTTGCATGAAAAAATACCTAAACAATTAACTGATTATTAAAGTAGTTTCTGATTATTATTCTGTGGATCGATTGTTGCAGCTCTACTTCTGTAGTTTTGTTTTTGCAATTGATTTAGGGCAGAACTTTAGGATTGGTCAGTCAAAGGGAGAAATCAACTGATTTCAGTAAAGGGAGTAAAAGGTCAATTTTAGTGCAATTTTCTTTTTTCTGCAGGCACAATCTATTTCTTTTGTAGGAATCTTGCTGCAGGCTGCAGGCTCTGAGATCATGGTTCAACCCACTCTCAGAATCCTTATGTTTTAAAGTAAATTATAAAGTGTTTTACAAAAATACTGACGTGTGAGGATATGTTGCAGGCGCAGGCAGTAACATTAGAACTGAACACAAAAAGCTCGAGCTATGAAAATACTTTCATATTATGTTGAATATAGCATTAAAAATCATGGTAGAGGCTCTAGTTCTTTCTGCTATTTTTTAATTAGCAAATCCCTAAATTTTTCTGTCTCATACATTCGTGAATTGGCACTATGCGTTACATTAACAAGCATCTATGTGAATATATATCTCTACACTACAAACTCTGACAATTTTGCACATTTCTGCACATTGTGGCACAATACTACCACTTTACCTCACGGTTTCCACTTTATATTCAGACATACTGTACATATTTTTTTCTCAGCAATTTGTCATACACTTACTGTATTTCCTTTTTGTACATTTACATTTCTTGTACACATTTCTTTGGTGTTATAATAATAAAAATGCAAAAATTTGCTCTTATTTTACATTTAAATTTCTCTTCCTGTGTTCGTGTATGCACCATTATGGACCAAAGCAAATTCCTTGTATGTGAAAACCTAGTTGGCAATAAACCAAAATCAGATTCTGATTCTAAAGCATGAGGTTGAGACATTTATTTAAAAATATCACACCAAATATGCACTTTAACTTGTGCTGCCACGAGCATCGTGTTTGCCGTGCTGCCTCTAGAGTTTGCTCACACCTTAAATATCCCTCTCACAAGCCAGCGCACACATCAGTGCAGAAGAAAGCTTTTAAAGCTGATCCAAAAGTCACCATGTCAGGGGCAAGTCAGATGTTCACAAAGTTTGTTTCAACATGCTCCCGATCAAATTTCATTATCAATTTGTTTTGCCAAGCGTGCCTCCCTGCGTAGGATCCGCAACTACTCTGAGACCTTGCCGTCTGATAAGTTCTGTCAGTCTGCTCCGTTTGTGGTCGTGGCAGCGGCTCCATCAGCACACTGTACGCCCACACAGTGAAACCGCTCAATTACATTCAATTCTCGGTACTCATCGAAAATTCAATATATGTATTTTCCCCCTGGCTTTAGCTTTTGAGGGCCTTGCAAACCGCTGCTTCTTCCACAACGTTCTCCTCATTCACAAAGCAAAGTGTAACCGTGTGTGCCATCACTAAGGTGAAATGCAAAACACACCTGCACCAGAAGCTGCGATAACTTGTCCAGGGTTATCTCACTAAAATCGTTACTAATTATCACACCATCAACCCGAGGTGTGTGGAGAAAAAAGCAGAAAAAAAGAGCCATGAAATAACCGCCTGAGGTGTTTGGCTTGGATTAAAAAACCTGCAGACTTTTGTGCATCCATGGCACGTTGCCGCCTATATGTTCCCAATTAGCCTCTGGTATCTAACACCTGCTTTGAAGTGGAGCTCAACCTTCTTGGCCACAAGTGCAACTATGTTTAAATGTATGATTTCATTAGTAAGACAGCTTACTGTATATAGCCTGGTTGTGCATTCGAGCAAAGCATACACACGGTGGTTGAATGTCCGGAACGTTCTGCCACAGAATGTGAAGGAAAAATCCGCTCCACACAGAGAACCGGGTTCCTGCCAACGCAGAAACACCTCGATTATTATGAAATGCCTCATCATTATTGATTCACAGGAGTGGCCAGCTGGTCTGCATCTCCTCCCATAATGTGATGGTGTGGAGAAATCCTTCTGCACAACAATCAAGGACTGACTTATTTCTTTTTCAAGTTCTCCTGCATTCCTTACAATAATGCGGTTAATAGAATCACTCTAGGGCTCCACAATGCAAAGATACAGTCACCACGAAGGTAAGACAGAGTTCAAGCTCACAGCACAGTAGATATTCTGCAGGGCAAACACACAAACAACACTTACTTAAAGCAGAACAATAATGCTCAGTAGGTTGTTTCTCCTTTTTAACATGCAAACATTCACATCACAGAGAACATGACTCTTCTGCGAGAAGAATAACGCCATTGCTTTTTAATTCCTAAATCAGCGTAATCTCCATGATTGTTCAGATGCAAACATTATTGCACTAAAGGGACTTTCAGACCTCATTTACAGTCTCTTCCTTAATGACTGACATTTCCTGGCTAATTTAGGAGTTCTCTGTGTATTTGTGAATACGGCCCCTGGGATTAACATGCAATATGAATCCGGATATCTGTCTGTCTGGATAATATGTGAGCACAGGGGGATTGAATCTCAACATGCAAAATAGGCATAGCTGGCTAACTGTCGGCTGGCTCCACAAACATAGCACACTCTGGGAGAGATCCAACAAATCGTATCAGAGCCGATACGACGGGTAAGCAAACCGTTAAGGACCAAAGCCAACAAACACCAATAGAAACTTTATTTCTCATCCAGTTGGAACATGAGGGATTCAACCCTTTGTTGAGCCGATGGAAACTAAGTTTTATTTAAAACGCATATGCAATTAATATGAAAAAAGTACTGCGGACAATTTTAGGTAATCAGAACAGTGAGTTACTGATACACAAGTTACAAGTGCATTCAGTCTCAGTCACGGGTTCGAGACACTTTCTGTGCAATTACCGTAATTTCCGGACTATAAGCCGCTACTTTTTTCCCACACTTTGAACCTCGCGGTTTATACAATGACGCGGCTAATTTATGGATTTTTCCCGCTTTCACAAGCTTCATGTCGCCAAAAAACTGAGCACCGTCACATAATGTGACGTAAATCGAGCGCGCTCAAACTTCCCATCATTCTGATGGTTCCCATTCATTACGGTAATTAACTTTTTTACGAAATTTCTCGGTGTTTCCTTCAGTGTACCAAATGAACCTCTAAAAACCTTATGCCAACCTTCAATTGCATTATTAGTTCTTGGAATGTCTTCAGCAGCGGACATTATGAACAGCAGACATTTGAAACAGCGGACATTATGAATGGTTACGATTTTGATTACGGTAGTCATTTTGACACGGAGAAAGGCATATGATGCAGCTTTCAAGTTGAAGGCGTTTAAAAGCCTATTTATTTTTGTTCCAAGCCGTGTTTCGTTAAAGCCTGTGTAAAGTTCATTTGTTTCAATGTACCGGTAGGCACCTGCGGCTTATAGACATGTGCGGCTTATTTATGTACAAAATACATATTTTTTAAAAATTCAGTGGGTGCGGCTTATATTCAGATGCGCTGAATAGTCCAGAAATTACGGTACATAAAAATGATCCCACCAGTTTGGTTTCAAAAAGCTGTAAAACCAACACTTGCATAATGTCACGATGACTCCCAATCACACAAGCGTCTGACTGCAGTGTGTGGATGCGTGCATTGACACCTTGCATTAACCTGCATTTTTCTTTATTCTGATCAGATGTCCAAAAATACATTGCATGTTAATACCAGGTGTAGACAGGATCTTCACATCTGTACTTTATAGAGAACTCACCCTGATGAAAGCGGTTTGTGGCGCTATGCACCGGTTGTTAACGCAAATCTATTTTAACATGTATAAACGCGTCGATGTTTTTAAATTTTCACTATGAAACAGCCGTTTGAATAAAAGCTTTTCACTATTTGCCTTTTTTCTTTTATGAACTTTGCAGAGCTTGTTGGTTCCTTGGACTATGTGACAGACATTATGAGTAACTGTGATCACAATTTAAAGAAGTAACTGCTGCAACTTCATGTTTTACTCTAACTATGATGCATCTGTCCTCTTCGGGATCTACTACTTTGGTACTTTGAAGACCTGCGCCTCATTCTGAATATTCACATGAAAAACTGGTGATCTGAAGAAAGTAGGAAAAGCAAATATTGTGAAAAGAGATAGAGACACGAAGCATATTAACATAAGAAAAACCTCATAAAACATGAGTGAATGAACAGATGGATAAATGAATTTATGAGGTGCTTCAACCAAAAAAAAAACGAAAATCAGGAGCTGCTCCTCAGAGAATTGTTTTCCTTGCCCACATTCAGAAAACAATGCAGAAGCATAATTCATATTTGATACAAGTGTCTAGGAAGAAATAAAATGTCCGCTGGATGATTGGTCACACAACACACCATCTATTCCAGCTCATCCATCTAATTGTGTGCTGGAAGTGTAATTATACTTTTCTTTTTTTTAAGCGAATGGACAAATATCACCAATCTATAACTACTCATGAATTCACACAAAGAAAACCTACAGCCGAGGAATACAAATAATTGTCTTCTTCTTTCAATTCTTCAATTCAAATATGAGACTATCCTTGAAAGGAACATTAACAGATTTTTTTTAAAATGAATGTTTGTACTGCCAGAGACGAGGGATGACACAATATCAGAAATGTAGTAGTCGATACCAATACCAGTGAAATTCCTCGATTCTCGATACCAACATTAAGAAACAAAACCAAAACAATGAATCCCATGTGCTTCCACACTCCTTACACTCCTAAGTTTCTCGTCAAAAACTACATTTTACAAGATTGAATTTGAACACATCATGGTAATGTTATAATGGACCTTGGCTTAATACACATTTTTACTGAATAGTGCTTGAATGCACCTTAATAAAAGTCAATAGCACATTTCATACCGTTAACGTTAACTAGCTCTCCTGTGGATATCAACCCAGATTTGTTTTTTACTACGTAGTATTATCAGGATAAAATAGGCTGCGTAGTGAGTTTACTGAATATCGGCCAGACTCGTGTGCTTTCAACAGAACCAAAATTTAAACATTTAATTTCCTGTTTGGATTTTAATGCGTAGACCGGACACCGTTAGTCTCGAGCCGCCCGGTGCCTGCAGTACTTATGATACCTGCAGTACTTATGCTACCTGCAGTACTTGTGCTACCTGCAGTACTTATGCTACCTGCAGTACTGTAGAAAAACAAGTACCGTGTTGGTCAGGAAGTATCCCTACCATAGACTGTAATTTAAGATAAACTTTCTTAATTTGTATTACACCTGTGAGGTAGACTCCACCTAAAACTATGTTGGTGTTCTGTACAGTTTTACTTTTTCCCTTCCGTCAGGGAGGTCACATTTAGAGACGCATTTCCTGAGCATTCCTGTCATGATTAATTGACTTTGGCCAAATCAATATCGCCCACAGCGGGGAGGGAGAAAAAATATGAAGGAAGAGAGACATGCAAGAATCTGTCTGAAATCCTGTGACCTTCGAATCACCGGATAACTCATACCATGTGACAGGAATCAATTTATATAGATGAGAGTCGACAAGGATGGAGGTTTGTGCCTCAAAGGGGAAAAAGAAGAAGAACATTTTTTGAAATTGTTACCTGGGAGCTGTGTCTGTCATTTCAATCTTTAAAAAAATAGATTGCTTTTTACACAAAAAAATAAAGTTTTGTGTTTTAGTCGTGGAAATGGCAGCTTTCTTTTTCTATTCATGCTGACAGAAGACTAACATATTCAGAGAGTAACAACACTTCCAGTAGCCTACATACTAACGATGCAGTTAACCACGTGCAGCCTGTGGGATTCAACTTAAAACGACTTCATCTAACACAACAGACAGATGTGAAACAACCCAGAAATGGATTTCCACACTGACACCCTTCAATGAAACATCACATTTTAACCGAGGTTTTTCAGGTGACATAAAAGACCATCTGGCATCCAGCTAATCATCTGTGTCTTGTTGGCACAGCTAACACTATCAGGGCAGACAAGAACAACACAAGATCATTTACCGTCATAGTAACCAGATGCTTGAAATCATCAAAAACTAGCGTATCATATCTGTTATTAATTCAACTATTGTTGAACTGACAAAGGTCTTGTTCAGGCTTTATTCTTGCAGCCTGGTTGCTATGTGTTTGGACTTTTTTTTAGAAATGTTATCCATTGTTGCCATGTTGCACTTAAAACCGCCTAAAATCCGATCTAAAGATTTGCCGTTTCCATGGACACATTGCTGTCGATGACACCCAGCATAGTTTTAGGGGAGCTAGTTTGAAGCTAATCTCTATAAACAGCATTAGAGCTGCACGATTATGGCCAACAGGCTAATCATTCATTGATTTTATACATTGATTTTTATTTCACATTCAAATAAACAGAGCCCTGCTTTCACTTTAATGTTGTACTACTTCTCAGCTGATGTAGAAATTAGGGCTGCACGATATCGGAAAAAACAGACATATCAATTTATTTTTTTTGCCAATATATTGAAATATGTAAAAAATACACCGTACTTTTTAGGATACTCTGTTGTTTTAGGGCAAAACAAGTAATATAAAGAACAGTCGTTTTTCACAGGCGGCAGGGTGCACGCGCAGCTGCATGACGGTTCCTGGCTGTCACTTTAGGAAGCGCTTGATTTGGAATCGGCTGAGTTTTTTCTTTTTTCACGCTTTTTAATGTTTTAATGTTTTATCGATTGTGGGAAACCCTAATCTGCATATAACTGCAGAATCTGTAGCAACATGACAAGATTTTGGGATCAGAAGTGTTCTGGTTTCCGTTTGTAGTCCGAGTAGTATTGACCAATCATGTTTGAGCGTGTCCGTGTGGAGAGCAAAAGAGGCGATTTAGCTTTTTTTATTAATCTCTATGAAAAATAATATCTGTATACAATCATACATCAGAGTTGTCTGTATAAGGATCAAGAAAAAAAAAAAAAAAACAGTTTGTTTGTATGCTCACGACCTACAGTAATAACCGAGCATATCATTTAATAACTACATTATTAAGAGCGGTTACGTTAGTGTTAGCATTTATTAGCATTAACACCATATTAACACCAGATTAAGAACTAAAAATAAATAAAAATAAAAGGTAAGATACATTTTTTTATTACTAATTTTAAGATTTTCAAATGGTGATGTTAGAAATGAGATAAAGTAAACAAAAAAAAAATGTAAAGTTTGTTTTGTGAAAAAATCTTACCTCAAGCTTGGAGCTTCAAACTGCATCTCGTGGTTTTCGTTCCTCAGCGGATGGAGATCACCCAGGTTTCATGCAGATGGCATAAGTTTGCCACTTTGCCATATTACATCCTTACACCTGAAACAGACAACATCAGGGGCCAGATGTGTAAACTTAGGTACTCACAAAAACAATGCATATGCTACTTCTGACATACAAACTGGCATCAATAAAAGAAGAATGAGCTGTGAGAAAGTGTGCACGACATGCACACTTCAGAGCAGGCGCACACACAGTTAGAAAGCTGGGATAATATAAAATATGAAATATATGGTAAGCGCATTTATTAACTTAATTTTAAATAATTCATGAGTGATTTCGTTTCCTTCTGTTAGGGTTCAAAGATCATTGACCAGGGGCCAGATGTATGAAAGATGCATAAAGTCAAACACAAACCAAGCATGGGCCATTTCCCACACATAAGATGGTGATTATAAAAAGGATAATGTGTACTGAGAATGTTTTTTTAGAAATGGAAATGGGAAAGAAGGTGAGAGACTGAATGCAAATAATAAAACATTGATCGTTGGCCATTTTTACTGATTGCGTATCATTTTTGTTTGCGGTCCACAATTTCTAGAAACGTCAATGAAAGGCGCATGTAATCAAAAGACCACGAGATGCCGTTGATAGCTCAGGGAAAAGCTAGTAAGCGTAAATTTAAAAGTACGTAGGATAGCATATTAGGGCTGCAACAACAAATCCATCCAAATATATAAAATTCTATTATAAAAATAGTTGGCAACACATTTTATCATTGATTTGGGTTAGTTACAACAAAACCTTCATTAATTAAAGGAGCTACAAGCCGGCGTTTGCTCGCAATCAAGGTTGATTGGTTTGTCTTTATTTTATTTTTACTTTTTATTTATTGATTAATTTTGTCCATACATGTCCTTTGTTCTAAATATTTAAACATTTTTCATACAGTATAAATAAAACAAAACAAAAAACATGCCTTGGTGTATCTCTTGAATCCAAAAGCAGTTGAATGATTGGTCTATTAAGTCAAATTTCAGTGTCACGAAAGTCACCCGTGGAGCAGAGGCGTATAGCTAATCACTTATTAGGATTATGGAAATGTAATGATTACGCTATTTCAAAGAGTTGTTTTGCAAAGAAATTGTCCGGAGTGAGACACTGCATCGTATTTAAGGAGCGAGAAAGGACATTAATCTAAGCATATAATATATATATATATATATATATATATATATAAACTAATTGGAGTGTCTTGCCTGTACGTGACCTTTGGTCTTTGGCCGTAAACATAAGCATTTATTAACTAACACAGCGATTGAGTTGAATACATTGTGCTACTATGCATACAGTCTTTCTCGTTTCAGAAATAAAAACCACTCACCATGAGTGGCGACTTGATGGGGAATAAAGCGCCATGCGGCTGTTTTGACAGATATTGACCTGTACATGCTTGTCACCAACATGAGGCCACTATCAATGCTTGAGAATGATAGCTTCAGAGTGATGATAAACTCCCCACCACCCTCCACCCCCACCCTGGGTGCACTCTTCCCTCAAGGAGCCATTTTACTAAGCTGATGGAGAAGTAAGGTAATCTTTATTATCCCCGCGGGACAATTTGTTGCACAGCCAGCAGTAATACAATCAGCACAAAAAGAATTCCCATGAAATTACATAATGTTATATACCGTTATAGTAATGATGGTATTCAACAGGCCAGCAGCAGGGAACAATGAATCTTATTGTACCTGCGTCTTCGTAGATTATATCTGCGACCAGAAGGAAACAACCTGGACAAATGACAACGCCTTCTTCGTGACTCTGACCTTGTAAACGCGCTACGGCTCCTTTAGAGCAATTTCACTGCACATTCTGACAATAACTTTTAACGTGTTCCTGTTTCTCAAGGAGAGTGACCCAAAAAAGGAAAAAGCAGAGATTCAATAAAGCAAGGATAAAGGTGGTGTCAACGTCAAAACTGATGAAGCTACATGATGACGGGACATGACCCCATCCTGACACTGTGAGCGCACTGCACACGGCACACAAGCCGCTCGTAAACATCACGGCCAGCGCAAATGAAAAGCCAGAGCTTGAAACTCATTTGAAACGGCGCCACGCAAATGTGCTGCACTTTAGTTAATGTAGAACAGACAATACATCTGAGCAACGCTGGGTGTGTAACTGTGACCCAGTTATTTATATATGTTCATTACAGTTTTGTTTATTTCAGAATA
The DNA here is from genome assembly GCA_943593645.1 of Bovichtus variegatus. Taxonomy (NCBI): domain Eukaryota; kingdom Metazoa; phylum Chordata; class Actinopteri; order Perciformes; family Bovichtidae; genus Bovichtus; species Bovichtus variegatus. Next base: position 2,152,532 of record CALSCE010010855.1, on the reverse strand, counting down.
GTTAATTTATTTAATAACCAAATAGTAGTTTGCAGCAGTATTATACATTTATTCTATTTATTTTTTTAGGTTTCATTTAAAATTTTATTTAAAAAGAATTATAAAACTGTTGACAACAAGCCATTTTATATTTGAATTTTCTTCCCTTTCTGTGCCGAAAAAGAACCGAACCGTGACTTTAAAAGCGAGTACAGAACCGTGACTTTAAAACAGA
>CALSCE010010855.1:2087614-2152308 GCA_943593645.1 Bovichtus variegatus | reverse complement strand
TACAGAACCGTGACTTTAAAACAGAGTGCAGAACCGTGACTTTAAAAGTGAGTGCAGAACCGTGACTTTAAAAGTGAGTGCAGAACCGTGACTTTTGTGTGCTGTTACACCCTTAGTCATTGTACAGAATACAGTGAAATTAGGGACACTCCTCCTGATCAGTGTAAGACACGGGGAAAACAAAACCACTTCAGCAAACAAACACCTGCAGCTGACAACACAGGTGCTGCAATAATAAGTGATGGAAATGAATACAGATCCACAACTGATCACAACATGCAGTGATCCTCTCCATGATGCACTGACAGACTCTATATTTTCCAACGACTCTCACGAGTGCTTTGAATTCCTTGAGTTGAACACAATAAAAAAATAAACAATAAGACATGAGACAATGACTCATTGTTGTTTCCTTCTACTGGAGGGGGAAACTCAGAAGTCACAGCAACTAAAGTGTTTGTATTACCCAACTTCCTGTAGTTTGATCTAATCGCGGTGATCAGTTTCTACTGGGAACAGAATTACCTTGAAGCAGCTGAACTGGAGATGCACCAAGGACACATGGATGCACTGCTGGATGCGTCTTAAAGGAGGTATGTGTGTGTGTGTGTGTGTGTGTGTGTGTGTGTGTGTGTGTGTGTGTGTGTGTGTGTGTGAGAGAGCCGGCTGTCTTCAGGATATTTCAGTTGATCAACAGCGGTTTTATCTTCTTTCTTTTTTTACAACAACAGCAGCTGGCTTCCCTCCGCAATTGATTGTGAGAAGTGGTTTGTCTCGCCTGTGAATCACTTTGTGGCTCATCGCCCACGTTTTACCTCCTCTGAATAGCGGTGTACAAAGTCAATTTATTTCCCCAAGATTGCAATTTCTCTTGTTTATAGTATGAAAATGGGTTTGTATCGAGATGAAAAGGAATCACATTCTAATTTGTTTGGAGCTTGCTTGAATGTGATAATGAGATTCTGTTGTACACGAGCAATTTTAATATATCTCTGCTGACGATGATGGAAAAAGCCAGTACAATAAATACCAGAGCTGAAATCATGTCATTGCATCACACACAAAGTCCCAGACGTCTTCCTCTCTCCTGGTAATAACCAGGAGGCCTGCTTTCCTCCTTAAATTATGCATAAGGTGAGTGATAACAACTATGAGATCAATATGTATCCAGAACCTTAAGCCACAGACGAACACTTGAACAAGCTTTTAAATATTCAAATGTGTAACAGATGGTTTATAATTGAGAGGGACATGTTTTTGTTTTGTTTTTCAAATCGCAGGTGGGGGACAATTAGAGAGCAGCATATACTGTATTATACTGTAGATTACACAATATATTGAGTTGAGTGTTAATTAGGGAATGGACTGTAAAATGTTTCATTATGCCAATTTACTGTATTACTGAGTATTTGAAAAATGATTTCATGAGAGGCCAAGATTTCCTGGCTTTGAAGACGTGCAAAAATAAAACAACGAGGGCTCTCATAGCTACTTTGTTAGGGGGGGGGGCAAAGTGTTTTTATTTCCAGGCCAGTACTCAGTTTTGGGTGGCAACTTATCAGTTTTTTTCTGCATGGTATGTCATTACAGAGGTTAGAGTTGGATGTTTGCTTCTGGAAAAAAAAGGAAGCCCATAGGGGACTTTATAAAATGAAGTAAACTCGAAAATCTGAAATTTAATTCCACTATAACATATTTTTTTAGATATGTAGGTGTTATTTGAGTAAAAAAATAAAAATGCACTTAGTAAATTGCATTTACATTTTCACATATTTCTGTGGGCGTTGAAAATGCAAAAACTGTTTGACATTCACTTTTCAAGGCTGTAGCTCGCTGCACAGTGGACAATATTACAATGTTAATTTAAATTACAAAATGTAAATCCAATATAAACTGTTTCATTCATGAAAAGCATTATTTTTCGTCAAAATTAAAAATGTAAACAGCATTCACTCTCGTCTTGTAGATGTGCAGACAATTACAGAGAAATAATGCAAATTTTATTTATTGACTATAAAAAAGTACATTTTTTAAGACTTGAACATAACTGCTTACAGACCGGTCCAGAGGAAGCGTATTGGCTCATATCTGGGCTGTTTGTTCTTTGGTTTTTCCTTTTAAATCGATTAAGGTTTGGAAGCATTCATTATTCATTAATAACGCTATTAAATTTTATTTTTAACATCATTGTTGGGCAGAATGAGCTTTGTATCACCAGATGGCTCATTTATAGTCTCCAGAAGTCAGGTGACGTAGTATAAAGACTACTTAAGTCCCGCACTCGACTTAATTTATGTAACAAACCCAAACCATGATGTTGTCCTAAACCTAACAAAGTACTTTTGTTGCCTTAACATAACCATGTTTTGTGTGAATTCCCCACGTGTTTATAAACTGCCTCCATATGTGAAGGAGAATGTGGCGTTATATGAGACGCAAAAAGCCCACATGTATTTAAGTGGCGTGCTATTTATACGCCTTCACATTACCGTCAGAATTTAGGGACACATTGACGAATGAGTTGATTTAAATGTTGCGGGGAGCTGCTGCACCTGTTGCGTCAGGATCCTTCATTGTATTTATTCAAAGTGAAGCACACGCGGCATTAAAGGCACAGCAACACTCCAGCTGCAGCTTCATGACATTTCTGCCAGCAAAAAAAAAAATGTGCACATACTTGACAAAGTCGTGTCAGGGCATTACTGAAAGCTTTTTTTTTTTTAATAAAATTTTTCTCACGGGTAAACGGCAAATCAGACTCGTGATCCATCCATCCAAAGCTGCTGCGCCAGGTGTCAACTTAATTAAGACTGACAGCTACCAGGCTCCACAGTGTCGTAACATCATATAGGACCTGATATCTATCATCATGTATCGATCATATAGCCAAAGATACAACAACAAACCAGCTTTAAACATGAACACACAGTCGGACTGAGCTGTCTCACCTTACAGCAGGATTTTACTCCTCTTCCTCTGTGCAGAAACATCCATGTTGTTAAAATCCTGGAATGGGAAGTTGTTGCACACACAGATGCAGTCCAGCTGCAACAATATCAACTCACTAGAGGGCACAAAAGGAGCACTCTTCTAGTTACAGAAGACTTGTTAGTTAAAACTATTGTCAGGAGTGACTTTGTTTTTTATTCCACGTCAGCAAAACAGCTACCTAGTTATACATCCAGCAGACAGAGAGCAGCATTAGCAGCGTTAGTGTAGTCCAACACTTATATTCACCCTTCGGTTCTGGTTTGGTCCACCAACTCCTGAGAAAAATGCTCCACTATGTTCAACAGATCGTCACAAACTCTGTCTGTCTTCGGTTTTTAGTGGGCAGGTGGTTGCCAGAAATAAAGAAATGCTTTAAAATGCTAAAAAGCTTTGTAGAGTTGAAGCGAAAAATAAAAAATACATGTAGGACTTTGACTTACTGTTAGACATATTAATTAAGCCATCTGTTAGTTGCTGAAACATAACCACAAAAACATTGATCTTGATTTAGTTTAGTTAGGAGCAGATACGGTAAGAAAGACACATTTTAAAAAGTTGATACTAAACGTGGTATATTAACAGAATTTTTTGGAGACTGGTTTGAAAAATAATTAATCATACTGATGACAAATCATTTCACTATTTAGTTGTCCTCGTCTCTAAGTAATGAGGGACACAAATGGGACAACAAGCACATGTTGCATCTTAGGTAACAGTGAGACAGCATATTGGCCAGGTAGAAAAATGAAGATCGGATGTTTCTGGGAGCTTAAGGTTAATCCTGGTTCATACTCAGTGCCAATCAGCGCTGCATTTGGCTCCGCAAGGTCTTAATATACCATGTTTTCTAATGAGCTCTCTGGTCCGAAGTGCCCAGTAGTGTAGATCTCAAGAGTCTAAATGCTAATAACATGTGGAAAATAAAAGTTGTAAGGTTGGTGTTATGTAGGCCCAGCAGTCCTTCAGCTTAATGAGCTATGAGCTTAATGCTAACATTAGCACGCTAACAAGCCCACAAGTACAATGTGAAGTTGTCGATTTTTAACAGGTACTGTATAATGTTTACCAAATTCACTATCTCAGTTTATCATGTTAGCATGCTAGCATTTGCTCATTAGCACCAAGTGAAGTGTAGGATGATGAATCTCATTAGTTTTGCAGGTATTTGGTCAAAAAGTAAAGTAGAAGACAAAAAGAATTGTAGACCTGATGATGGCGCTGCATGAAAAGTGATCAATAACCAGCTCATCCCGAGGGGAACATAAATGTCTGCACCAAATTTCATGCTAATCCAGTTATCGAGACATTTTACTGAGAACTCCGAACCTCAATCTATCTATATGAACATTCGGGTAATAACCAAAATCTTTGAGCTTTAACCAGGGATCATCCAAATGCAACACAAATTTTAACCGAATTTACAGATAATCTGCAAAAAGAAAGTTCAAATGATTTAGCATTTAAGGTTAGAAGTTGGGCGCTACAGTCAGTGGTGCCATTAAACCATTGCAGAAGAAGAGGGAGCGACCAGATGACATAATTAAAGGAGTCAAAGCTCAAACAATGGGCAACATTAGGTTTCCTCAAAGTTTTCATCCGCCGGCACTCGTTTATGTCACATGGACGCCATGACTTAAGTATGATTACACTGCATTCCGTTTTCTGTTTTTAACTATACACCAATTTTTCCACCTCAGCTAAGCCTACAAACGATTTTTCTTTCTGTTGTTTCCAGTCAGGGTTCTTTTAAGCGCAAATTGAAAAATGTGCCTTAAAAAAAAGGGGAGAGAACAGCACTTAATGTCCGCGCAAAATACTATAGCAATCAATCCAATACTTGTGGAAATATTGGTCCGTCTAAAGCCTGAGCTGTGCTGCTTGCGTGGCTGAACAGAAAAGAAAAAAAATTATACACATTGCAATAAACTTTAATCTATGCAATTTCACCTAATAAAAGTGATTTAACAAGCAGCTGTGTGTTCTGCACACACACCGAGATCCCCTCAAAGGTTTTTCTTGCTTTTTAAGGCCATTCATCACTTCTGGTCTGTATTGCTGGCTAGGAAATGTTGAGTTCACCTGTTTTGTATTAAAAAATGAACTGTTGTCATGTGTGTATAATTCAGTAAATTGTATATAAATGAGGTGGCGCTAAGTAATTACTTTTCTGTGAAGCTCATGTTTCTTTACAAAGGTTTCAAATTTAACAAATTGATAGATGATAGAAAGATGTGTAGTTTATCCTTCAAATTATTACCATAGCTTAGTTAAAGGTGTTATACTGTCATAGTTTCACTTTCCTTCAGAAATGCACAACAATAATTTGACAGTAGCCTCGACATTATCGCACTACTCAAAGGCTACTCGGCTGAATAATAATATTGTTATTATAGCCTAAAAAACCTAAAAAAAGATCGAAAAAAACCTAAAAAAAGATCAATATGTGTAGTGTGTATGCTATATTTAAAATAATTTCACTGCTTTACCTTGCAGTCAGGCAGCCCTTAATGGTGGGAACTGAAGCCGTTATCTAGGCTTTCTTCAAAGCCACCAGACTCCATTGACAAAAGCAGTAATTTTACCTCTCAAAACACGGGAGTTGCTGCACAGGTCGGTTAGTTTATTTGTGTTATTGTGTGATTTTGATGTTTTTAAAAGGGGTTAGTTCGGATTCACTAAAGTCTCACAATAAGACAAACAAACTAACCGATCGAGGCAGCGGAAGACCAGCAACTCCCGTGTTCTGCGAGGTGAAATGAGAGTTTTTGTAAATGGAGTCTGACGGATTTGACGAGAGCTTAGATGGATGTAACAGCTTCAGTTCCCTTTCTGACAGCAAGGTAAAGAGGTGAAGACATTCTAAATATAGCGTACACTAAAATACATTTTGCTGCTGCCTCAGTACATTGCTTAGCTTCCTGCTGGTACTTCCTGTCTGCTTCTCCAAACTGCATCTACTGTAGGTAATACACCGACTGTGGATAAGTACCTCATACAAACCCCACTTCAAAACATCCCTCACTTTATAGAGAGCTATGTCAACTTAATAAGGTTATATTAAAGATTGAAGGTTTGTTCCCCTCCCTGCTCAAATAAGAAAAACTTCACAATCATATTAAGTCATTTGTCATCATACCTTTATATGGAACATGCATTACCTGTTGAAAAACTGTGGACAAAGGTGACCTGCTGTCCTTTGGACAAGTCTTGAAAGGCAAAACGGAGGAACTTCTTAAGAATGCAAACTTACTTGATCCCAGGCTAAGTCTTTCTTTGAAGAACCTACTAGTCTAGCTCCAACCGTATTACATAATAGTCCGTGTGGCTCCCTGTGTGTCCAGGGACATTTAGAAACAGTGTTAGTTATAAGTGGTCATATTATTTTATGAAGAAAGTGTTTTTCTCTCCAGTTGTTAACAGTCAGTCCCCGGGAGTGCGAATAACTTAACGGTACATGATTCTAAATGTGTGTTTTCTAAGGTAATGTGGAGAACCTGTACTTTGTTAAAACAGTGCGGGGATCAATGTGGTAGAGCTGATTAGGTGACAGACTTAATTACCCACATCAGGAAACACTGGAATACTGCAGGAGACCTGAAGCCTTTTGTAAATGTAATTGGATGCTCTGAGAGTCATGCTGTGGAAACTTTAAATTCTGTGTGTGAAGGCGATTTTCCAGTTGCAATCGCAGTCGATCTTTACAGTGTCGGTCTTAAGAGTTGTACTTTTTATACCAAATTCATTTACATTTCAGCCAAGTTGTATAATAAGCTTTCTGACTCCAGTCTTTGTAATTATTAACACTTTGATAGATTGCTCCACTCTGAGTTTATGACATCAATCAATTTAAGTAATAGCTTCGGCTTTGAGCGATAAGTAGCAGATGCAAACTTGTGTTAGCACGTTTAATAACTTCTGGGGGGAAAACGTGTCTTATCTCAAAGTCCCTCCAGGTGGTATTACATGTTCCTCAGTTAAAATAGGACACGAAGAAGAAAGACGTACAGGTGCATCTTTGACCCTCCAAATGAATTTTCCACATCGCAACCTTGGAGCATAAAAGATTCTTCAGAAGAACAAGCTTGAATGAAAGGAATTCAGACATAAGGGGAATAAAAAAATATGCTTCGTTCAAAGATGTTACCGATACAGTTCTCCCCCCCTTCTCTTATTTTCATCTTATCGCAGAGAGTGAAATAACTAATTGATTGTTTCGTGACACTGCACAAAACCCTGAAGCTATTGGCACATGCAGGGCAGAGGGGCGTCTGAGCAGTGGTTCAGCCTGGATTATTGATACCTGCGGGTCGATTCAGGGTCGTGTTCCACAATCAGCATCAGCCGGTCTGGACCGGAGTTGAAGGGGGAAAAAGAGGGGCTGGGTGTGTGTGCTGGATAGTAATTATACAATCAAGGCCTTACGATCATTAAAACATGTGAAAGTTCCAGCATTTCAACACCTACAATCTGTCAAATATCCCGTGTGGTAAAGGAGAAGACAAAGAGGCGCAGTGCAGTTTCGCAGAGCTGTTAAAGTCCTTTGAATTACCTTTGTTTATGAAAATGTGCTGCATAAATAAACGTACCTAATGAGCTTTGCTAATATTAACATCACCGGGTGTTTGGGACCAGAGTGTTGGACAAACAAAGCAGCTGTAGACATTGTCCCCTGAGCTGTCACGACTGCGGTGCAGGCGGAAGCCACATGCTTTCCTACACTGAGAAAACCCATTGTGGAAATAAGGCTGATCTTTTAATAGCATTTAAAGTAATAATCTTGAAGATTTTCTGTTTAAATAAATGTCTGTGACGTTGCTATCTATCAGGGAATGAGCTAACACAATCGTGATTGAGCCTATGGCCGACTGATGAAAGTATTACAATATTTATATATTTGCAGAATTGCACGCTCCAAATGATATATTTTTTCTTTTTACTCTGTACGCTGTATTTGCCGCCCTAACAAAGTGTGTACTGTCGCGTGCAGTATGCATACAATTGGGAGTTACTACTTCGTCATTACATTGGAACTTTAACTTTGACCCTCTTGCTCATATATCCCCTCTGCAAAGGATTGTGGGTATGCAAGACAGAAAAGTGTGCTGGCTTGGATACCGCAAAATGCGACCGGAACATGTGCATTTGACATACTATGTATTGGGACACTCAATATTCTTTCCAGCATACTACACAGTACAGTGCGGGTATTGGAACGCACAGTGGGAGTCTGTGGCGACGTTCCCAGAAGAAATGCTGTGTTGAGTTTCTGCTGATGAAACCCAACATCTCCTACTGCGGCGGCTTCACATTAAAAGCATTTAACTGGGCAAAGAAGAGTTGACTTTTATTATGAAGTAGTCACAGGAAATACAATGCGTTTGTCAGTGAGCTATCGTTGATCAGAAATGCGTCTACCAAACATGTTACAGTCATTTTTGTTATTTTGACAGCTGATCAGTTTTAAAGCTGTTCGATGAAGTGCTGCATATGTCCAACTTCTCAGCCGGGTAACCAACTACTTTCACTTTCGCCGTCTAAAAGAACTAGAGTTTGTTTTGCTGCCGGCAGTATTCAGAGAGCTGTAGTATTAATCTCGCCAAATCAACCAGGACTGAAATCTTAAGGATTGTCACTTTAAAGTAGCTCAAAGAAAGTGTATTGAGAAACTCAGGAGTCAACGCATAAAGAAGTACTATTATATAACCACCGTCTTATAAACAAGACGAGCAGTTTACAGGCATGCTCCCAGCTTTGTGAGGCTGTACTAATTTGAGCTAAATGCTAACGTCAGCATGCTAACACGGTCATAATGTCAATGTTAACATGCTGATGTATAAACTAGAAGCTATATTGTGTATAATAGCTTTCATCTTAGTTTGGTGTTAGCATGCTATCGTTTGCTTATCAGCACCTTGGAAAGTCATTCGTTTTGCAGGTATTTGGTCATCGAAGTATTGGGTAAATAAAACATTTTGACCTCATGGTGGCACTAGATGAAAGGTCAGTTATTACAGTTCATCCTGAGGGGATCCTGACTTAATTCTGTGCAAATCCATCTACCAGATGTGATATTCTATGATCATTGTGGTGCGTTTGTACAGTGTCTGTATTTTCAGAAACACAGAAACCTTTTCCCTCCACTTCTGTGTTTTAATTAATTAATTAATAATTAACTCAATGTAAAGTTCTTTACTATTAGATGATATAGTAAGCAGTATGATTGATTTGAAACTAAGGCTATATGACTGTTTAGTTCTCCACTAATTCTCATTCATTTGTGATTTTCATGGCGGCAGTATTTGTGTTTTGTTATGCAGTCAGTTTGGGCCAAAGATCAATAATGGAAGATCCAAGGGGGAAAGGTACTGTCTTTACTTCCTTTTCTTGTTTTGTTACAATATACAAACAAAAACTGAAAAAAATCATTTGGATAAAATATGAGGGTGATTTTTCTTTCAAGGTTTGCCTGTATTCCATGATAAATGTATACTGTTTTTCTCCCCAATCCATCCAAAAAAGAGCTGAAGGAGATAATTCTCTTCACATTACACAAAGTAATTGGATTCATTGTTGATAAAGAAATATTGATAAGTGCAGCTCTGTGTGTTAAAATATATCTTATGATGTAGTGCCAACATCGGAATGTTGGACTTGGGATTATTTTTTTTTTAAATGAGCCACTTAAAATGTCACTGCACGTAACCAGTGCCACTTAACTCAGAGCTCCGTTGTTGAATCAAGAATAACTGAACTTTTTAAGTAAGAAAGACAAGGATACCTTGTAATATTCCTAATTATTTTGTGTGTTCAGCTGAGAAAGAAGGATGTTTCATGAAGGCTGGGCTGTGTTGCTCAGGGGACTGAGCCATTAATGTCTTGTTGAGTCTTGGTAATAGATTATAAAGAGAAGAATGTTTTGGGACTGAAAGTAAAGCTTGATGGCCGAGTAATTGGTGTAATTAAAAGAAGGTCAAGACATTAGACTGCGGCAGTAAAACAACAGTGAATTCAGGGAGGAGGCCGGGCGTGAACCTTTCATTCTCCATTTTTTAAAGCCTTACTCCTGGTTCAGTCCTTCATAATATGAGGCCCTGCCCACCTTGTCCTCAACTTTTTTTCCCCCAATTATGTCAATATAAACTTGTAAAGAAAGCCATGAAAAGTGGATTGAAAGAAATCTAGGGGCTTCTATGGCAAGGAAATGTACAAATGAAGGTTCGAAACATTGTTATTTTTATTGCCAAGTAGCAATGCCAATGGACTTTTATTTCAAAAAAGGAAAACTTCTGCAGTCTAAACAAATGCTCCATGTCCTTGAATTCCTCCTATTTATAGGCCAGCTCTCTCAGGTCCAGAGCTACTGGCCTTCTGTACTACACATAATCGAACAAAAAAAGGATTTTGAGAAAGCCTTTAGAATGTTTTGTTGTTGGCAAGTTTGCACCTTTTGCTCGATAACAACAAAACATCTCATATTAATGGGAATGTTTTTTTTCTTCTAGCTTTTATATAGTGAAAAACATACTTGTTGTACTCAAGTTTTAGTATCTTGTCATTTGTATGTCGACACTTTGGACTTTCTCCTACAGCCAAGCCAGCGCACTGAGGCACAGCTTTGCTTTGAGCTAAATGCTAACATCAGCGTGCTAGCATGTTAGCACAGTGTTGCCAACTTGGCGACTTTCTCACTAGATGCAACTACTCTTCAGGCCCTCTTAGCGACTTCATTTCTAAAACACGACTAGAGACATATTTAGCGACTTGTTCCGATCGTCAGGGAAAATATATTCAAATATATTATATTGTAATTCATTCCCCATGCTGCTCAGAGTAACGGCAGTCTACGGATGTCGGGCAAACAGCACAGGGTCTCTTCCTCGCTGGGACCGATTCAACCACGAAGCTTTATGCAAATGATGCGCAACGACGTCGACAAATTTAAAATGAGCGCATGACATCATTTGGCGACTTTTAGCAACTATTGGAGCTAGTGCTATCTATAATCATTGGAAAAGATTTCGCAACACTGGTTTAGCATGTATAATGTTTACCATTCTCACAGTCTAGTTTAGCATGTTAGCATGCAAACTTTTCTAATGAGCACTAAACATAAAGTACAGCTGAGGCTGATGGGAATGTCAGTTTGCAGATATTGGGTCATAAAACTGAGTATTGGACACATTCTGTTCTAATGGAGCTAGATAAAAAGTCAGGGGATCAAAGTTCTTACTCTGCATCCTCGGGGCACATCGAGTCTTTGCATGGCAAACAATCGAGCCAGCGCTCTTTAGCTACAATTTAGACATTTAGACTAACTAAAGAACCAAAAGATGAAAAATAAATAAAATAGAAGGACAAGCCGCAGAAAAAAACTCACAAGGACACCACTCCAGACGAGATTTAAATTACAGGGTGAAAGAGACCCACATCTGCGCTCCAGATGGGATTAAAATCACAGACCATTGCTGGTGATGTTAAAATCATCCCTCCGCCCCTAGAGAAATACATCCTGTCTGATTTGGGCTCAAAGAGCTTTCTGAGTCTATAGCTGTCATTACCTTTGATATGTATGGTTACTATGGTTACAGATGGTGTTCTCATCTGGCAAGGTTAGCGGAAGAAGTGTTTGTTCACTTCAAACGCACAGATGTAATACAACAGACCGACTCTAAATGTTGTTATTCTCAAACTCTGGCTGTTTGAATTTAGAATCAGAAACATGTTATTGATCCCCAGGGAGAAATTAGGTTTTGTTTATCTATTTTATAATAAAATAAAAAAATGTAATAAATATATACTTGTATAAACAGAGAAGTTAAAGTAAAAATGTGTACTAAAATATATCAATAAATATGTAAAAATATGTATATTACAATACATACAATAGTGTAATAATATTAATGCTGAAAATTGGATCTAAGGTTAAATGTTTAATGCCAAATATTATAAGTAGGATACATAAGAATTATGCATGAAATGTACTGTATAATACAGTGTTAATGCCAAAGTGAGGTATTTATCACATTATATGACTGTCAGTCTTATAATGGAGTATCTTGAAGTTGTTGTGTTTTGCACATTACAAGACATTTCACGAAGAGGAATCTCCGACAAGTTTTTCTGCTCTCTAAATTAAAAACACACGCGAGAACTGCTAACGGAAAAATAGCTCGATAACGCTGGCATACATTACTGACAGGGACATAATGTTACTGAAATGTAAGATGCTGCTTATTAGTGCGACAGTCGATCAGCTTAACCAGCCTCTGAAGAAGCGATACTTTAGTACCATGCATGGCATTAAATAACACTATGATACAACAGTTAATTGTTTCAATAGCATATTTGTCAATTTTTTTTACAACATGGGCTAGTTTTTATTCGTCGATAAAACTGTAATACATTTTGTCCTATTATTATGTTGCCAATCGTTACTTTTTGTATTGTTTTTGTTCAGAAAGAAGGTTGTAAACCAATATTTTTTGTCATAGATTTCATACAAATACTATGTAGTGTGGAATCTACATAGAGCGGTTTACTGAGCCCAGTGTCCTTCTGTGCAACTACATGACTGTCCCTGTACTGCTCTCGTCAGAAAATGTATTTCTTGTCTCGTGATGGCACACGTAACTATGTAGCACAGATGGACCCTCACAACATCGGATCCTTTTCTTGGATTTGATCTTGAAGGATGTTAATACCCTGCTGTCCCTTTAAAATAAACATGAAACATGTCTGTTTATTCTACTGATTGTGAGGCAGAGCAGCTTGAATCACATATTTTCTCTGCAAATATTCTTTTGCTGAAAAATCCTGTTTTGCGTTACTTTGGTTCTTGCAAAACCTGTCTATACACACACACACACCATACAGAAAAACCATCTTAAAAGGTGAAAGTCAGACCTGGGACACTCCAAGATGCATCGTTAATGGTCTATTAACCCTCAGAGGGTCAGATCTTTCATATGACGTAATCCTGCTAACTTTTTACAGGCATTTGCTAGTTTATTTCCCTAGTTGTTGTAATATCTTCAATGGATGACATAACAATGCTGCCATACACAGCTTATAGCTCTAAGAAATCAGCAGCCTGTGCCCAGAAATAATGAAGAGACATAAGCTCATATTTCAAACGTGATGTCTTCCACAGTAAATTCACAGGAATTGTTTTTTAAAAAATGCAGCCAAGATGTTAATATTTACAGCTGAACTTATGTTTCAAAATAACAGAACTTTAAGGTCCTTTTATTTCCAGGGTTTGAACAAACACGACTTGAGGAAAATGAGCTTGGTACTCCATTTCATAGCGTACAGATATAGACACGTGAAGTGGCTCTTCTGACTCTCATGAAATTGTCTCTCACTTATAGAGCTTTGAGAGCCCACAGGTGAAAATGGGTTTATGCATAATAGTCGTACTTGGGTTTAAAATGTCATGTTCTTTCAGCTCCCAGTCCTCCACGTTGTACATTTTGTCATGAAACTGCTCAGTTAGTTGATCAAATGTAGGTGCAAGGTGACCACAGGCAGCAGATGTCAATCTGCACCAGGGATGTCACAAGAACCGATACTTCGGTACCAGGTCGATGCCAATATCCCGAAAACTTGACGGTACTCGTTTTTATAAAGTGCAGTTTTTCCCCTCAGAAAATATAGTGACTTGTATGGTTCCCATATGGTACTTCAAAAAGGTAGCTATTGTCATATTGTGGCGGTTGTATGTTTCTACAAAACACAGTTTGGCTGGGACATAAAGACACATAAACCCAGTGACTGAAACAGGACAATCACACTTAAGATGAGTAATCAAGGACAACAAAGTGTTGAAAATGGCTCTATTATATGATTATATTGTTGAATTGAAATGTACATTATGCTATGTGGCATAACACCGGCCATATTATCTGCCCAGAAAATTCACAATTGCTTTTGTTTGTTTACATTCCTCCTGTTGCAAATTCAAGAACTGCACTTGAGGAATGCACTGCTGCTGCTACCGTTTTTCTTCTTGTTCTGTTTTGTCGTGTTTAATGGACTAAGCTGTGCAGTGTTGCATGATGACAATAAATGATCCTTTAAGTTGCACCAGAAGTTTATCCACTCTTGTTTTTCCCCCGGCATGATTTATATTTATTAGATTGCGGTGACCACGCCAAGGCAATTATTTTGCAATAGGTCTCGTCGTTGCAGATGTGGTCAGGTTCTCATACACGCAGCCCCGATTTTCCAACAACGTGGCTGATGTTTAAAATCTCTATGGGAGAAAACACTTGCAAAGCAAGGACAAGACAGAACAAAGGCTCATAATTGCCGTTCTGGCTGCAATTACTTTGAGTGTTAAACGTCTAGTTTGTCAAAGTGGTGCATATTTTTCTTTTACTTGGACTTGCGACTTTGAACTTTCCTTCCCTGGACGTGCTCTGGTAACACCAGCGCCCTCACTGATTAGGGGTCTTGAAATGATGGTGGAGGGGTGATTTGGACTGGAGGTGGCCCTACTGCAAAGCACAATCTACATCCTGCCAGAGCTCCCCTACAAAGTCCACTCATTACACATATTGTGTGGACCTCTTCAAACACAAAACAGGGAACAAATGCTCAAAGTATTGTAAAGGAGTTAGGACGTCACACCGGTAACTCCAAGGAACATGAACTGATCACTGATTTTTATTCACTGATTTTTTCGCTCTGCACAATGTTGGCCATGATTGTACTTCAGTGCAAATGATAAGTTATTCTTAGGTTCTGCTGAAGTAAAGAGGGTGTTATATTTTCTATCATTATCAAACCAAGTGTTTGCACATACTTTATATACAGATGTGTTAATGTAGTATTTTCACAAATTGAACACATTCTTTGTTCAAAGCCTGGTCCCTGAAATGTTCCAGCATCTTAAAGTTAAATAATGTGCTCAGTCAGTGCATTAAAAGTGAGCTCCCCGGCAATGACAGGATCAGGTGCAGGAGATCTAACAGGCAACACTTTCAATTTAAATAAAACAGTGGGATGTACAATACCTTCGACTTCAACTACCCAGGAAAGATTGCTCTCGTGTGAGTTAAGAATGGAGGAGAAATGCATGAACGAACTTTAACGCTGCTCTTAATTAAAATAGTTTTTCTTCTCTAACCAGTGGTGGAAGAAGTACTCAGATCTTTAAATCTAAGTAAACTTGCAATACTGAATTTGTAAAAAAATTATTAAAATAAATGCTCTGTTACTGCATTGAAAATCTTACAAAAGTCAAACTAAAAAAGTATTGGTACCAACATATACTTAAAGTACCAAATGTAAATGTAATAATTATGCACAATGGCCCATTTAAGAATATATATTCATTTATTGGATTCTCATTATTAATGCATTAATAATCACAGAGTTCATCACTTTAATGTTTCAGCTGGTAAAGGTGGAGCTCATGTTTAATTATATTATTTATAGCTGCTGGATCTTAACCTATAATAATATCGCATACTTTATTTATTAATTGATATATATTTTATATTAGCTAATAATCTGTAAAGTAATTAGTAACTAAAGCTGTCAGATAAATATAGTGGAGTAAAAAGTACAATACTGACTTCCAAAACGTAGTCGAGTAGAAGTAGAAAGTAGCATAAAATGGAAATACTCAAGTAAAGTACAAGTACCTCAAGATTCTACTTAAGTGCAGCACTTGAGTAAATGTAATTAATTACATTCCACCTCTGTCTATCACCTTTAATTAATCACATGAGTACTATGTTTATTATTAATACAAGAGAAAAATCTGGCACACAAAATCATTATCGTCATTGACATCTTTTTGTTGTAAACATACTTCAGGTTTCATGATTTTTTTCAAGCATACTCAACGGTCTTATATGTTCCTCTGAATTGGTTAATGTAACTACATTATTGGTCGTTTGGCCACGCCATTATTAAACTATTAGGATGTTGTAATTATTGTCTTTTAAGCTTAAAATGTTTGACTTTTACTTTAGGCACCAGTGTCGGGTGCATTGGGTCCATACCAGATTCTCTAATTGTATCACATTTTATGTGACAAGAAGGGAAAAAAGTAAATCAGTGCAACAACAGCACGATTTCCAGCCTACAGGCTTGAACTTGTACAAGAAATTATGCTGGAGAAAATTACATTTCCTGGGCTCCAGAAATGAAATATCATTCCTCCCGAACACGCTGGGCTGAGGTGTTAATACCTCGCACTGCTCGGAAATACTATTCTAGCCTCCAAGTTGTAATGAGATCCATTATCTAAAAAAATGTGTACTCACGATGAAAGCTGATGAGATATCGTGTTTAAGATATTTCGGTTATTACTATAAAATGAGGCTAATATTGACACTGAAGCCACACTATCAGCATCCAATTCTGAGGAGCAGCTGCAGGCTGCGAGACGGCACAGATTACACTCCAGTGTTGCTCGTGTCTTTCAGAGAAAACTGCCAAATATCACCTGACTGGACCTCTCCAGCCACCAAACACATGCTCTGAAAAAGCATATTCTCCTCTGAAGCAACTGAATCATTTACTGTTTTCTTCAGTCATGGCAGCAGTGAAATGTCTGCGTTAGCACAGATGAATCATGATTGCTGTTCCTCGTCTTTGGGAGCCACTGCCTGGGATGTCTGGCAGACTGCTGCTGCCTGAGGAAATGTTTACATAATCTCATATATGAATATTCTCTCTGGGCAGCTCTGGTGCTTCATCTAGATATGTAAACAGAAAAACTCTACAATATAACGGAACAATTATTAATTCATTAAAATACAAGAACATTTTAACAGAGTTTGGAATGATGCTTTAACAAGGATAAATGCATTTAAATGCTACACATATTATATGTTGGATTTTCTGAAAGACTGACTCTAGTATCATTAAATATCTTGAAATGTAACTGCTTTCAGGCAAAACAAGAACAAGGGATTTAGCATTTTAGAGTATAAAGGGTTTTAAATCAAAATTGAGACCAGAATGTACAGATTTTTTATATAGAAATTATAAACAATTAAATGAAAAAATTAAGAATTTTGTAATACTAGGAACTACTAGGAAAAGTTATCTGCTTTGTATGTCAAAGTAACCCTCCAGTCTGCAGGTCGATGTGTCCTTGGGCAAGACACTGAACCACATTGCTCCCGGTGTGCGAGTGTGGGTGAATGAGCATTAGATTAGATCCTGATGAGCAGTTTGGCACCATGTATGGCAGCCCCGCCATCAGTGTGTGAACGGGTAAATGTTGACATGTTGACGAGAAAGGCACTCCATAAAAGTAAGACCGTTTGCTATTTATCACTTGTCTGTGCCAACAGATAATTGGTTAACTGTTAAAAAAAACGATGCTTCAACATGGATAAAGCAAACCTGAGCATTTGTGTGTAAAATGACAGATTGTCATCAAACTAAAATAGATGCACTCTACCTTACTGGACTATTGAATTATTTTCAGTTTAAAGACATTTTAAAAAGGAGGATTTTTTGGGGGGGTCATGCATAAAACACAGTTAATCTCTACTCTAACATCTAAGTGCAGGTCTTTTTTTCTTTTTTTTTTTTTTGTATTTCGAGAAACAAACTGCAGGTACAATATATTACCAAAAGTATTTCTCTGTGCCAGAGCGCTTTATTGATGTCTAATTAAAAACACATCAATGAGCCATATCATGACCATGAACACACACACTGTACTTTATTTTTATTTAACCCACATACATCGTCCTGCTGCTACAAATACTCACTAAAGTGTATTAATCCGCCGGTGAAAATAGTCCCTTACAAATGCACTATTTCTTACTGTTTGAGTAACATTAAAAATAAAATAAAAAACTACAGTGACCAGCTGTTTTAAGAAATTACTAAGCCTTTTTAAAATGTCAAACTATGCATTTGTGCTCTGAAGAGACGGAGCAACATGTTGTTTTTTGGGGGGGTTTATGGAATTTGTTGACATTAACAAAAGTTAAGAGTCACACCAGCTTTATCCTCTACATTTCACAGGATATTGCAGTCTTTCAGATACCAAAACACAATGTGTTTTAACATCATTTTTGCAGCTTGTTTTCTATTCATATTACAGGAGGCTTTAAATGTCCAATTGTTCTATAGAGTAAACACTGAAAAGGGTGAACTATTATTCATTGATTGTGCTGCGTTTCATCGCTGGGCGAAGTCAAAATGAGCACAATAATCACCATCATCAGTTTTGACATTTAATTATTGTATTGAACTCAAAGACCAAAATTAAAGGTCAAGATCAAGATAATAATGCTCATCTATTGAACAGTGATCATCCCAGAGATCGTCACAAAAGGAGACATATGATCTATACAGTACTGTATACAGTCTGCACACCCTCCATTCACAAAGTCTTCCTGTAACCTTTTCCCATCGACCTGTGGACGATCCCAGCCATGCAGGGAATGGCAAATAACATGGATGGATGCATTTTAGCCTGCTAATTTAATGACAAACTAACTCATTAAAATCTCCGTGCTTAAACCAAACATCAACCATCTTAACAAGGAGGAGGCTGCAGGAAGTCATATTTCGGCAGGACTTAGACTAATTGGAAGAGATGGATGCAAGCGGAGCTTAGGAGGCGCTTCTGAAGGCATAAAAGTAAATACCAAGACAAAATGATTCCCATGACTGCACTAAGTCTTTCTATTTAATACATATTGCCTGGGCCTGATTTAAGTGCGTTTGTCTCTTGTCACACATATCAGTTTAGTTTACTTTATGCTAGTCCAACTTTGTTGCAACATCAGCTTATAACATTTCTTTAGATTAGTATTAGGCCTCTTTCTTTGCTTGCTGGAATTAGTCTCATTTACCAATATAATACCTCAACTGGTGATCCCCTGGATTAAATGATACATGGCTGTGAGGATAGTTTTTTTTATTTGTATTCATCTTGCGCCATAAAAGACAATAAATATGCAGCGCAAGCAAGCATGTTTTTGCATTTTAGGATTCTTCTAAAGACATCAGTGAGCTTTTAAAAAGCCCTTTGTATCCAGCTTCAGGCACATTAGTCAATACCCTGCTTTCAATCTAATGGTCCGGCTCTTAGGGAAATACAATGCTGCAAACTATTCTTTATTTGCTGTTTTTGAACTATCAATTTGTGCTCCTCTTTCCGTGATTAGCCGACTAGAAACCTTTATAAAAAGGGGAATATTTTTTTAAATGAAATGTTGAGCTACTTAATACCAAGAGGGGGGGCCATGGACCATTATCTCTGCATGGCCTTTTTCTTCACTAAACAGGATGTACAATAAACAATTGTGTCTACTACTGCACTTAACTTTCTCAATTTAGTTATAGTCCATTACAGAAATGAGGTAATAACAGTAAAGGGGAGAGTTTTTTCATGATTTACGTTTTGTTTTATTTAAAGTGCCAACTGAATTGGACTGCGGTCAGCAGCCGATTTGAGTTTCGCAAACTCAACTCTGGTTTTTCTCATTTGATGTGCCAATGCTCGTCGCAACACCTGTTCCAAACAGGAGAGATCATTGGGCATGATGCTGCAGAAAGCCTGCACGATCACAGAAAATCCAATTTTAAAGTACCTGTGGATCCTCCCATGTCGTGTCTCTGAAAGTCTCTCCTCAGGACCCTCTTTCTTTTGGCAAGAGTCATCGCTATGCCCACACACTGAAAAAAAAAAAAAAAAAAAAAGCATAAATAAACACCAAATTTACTAAAGTTTCAGGTGCTCTTGCATACTCCAAGTCTCAAAACAAATTCATCTACTTCTCTTCATCCCTGCTCGTTTGTGATGAGTTTACTTTTAGTAGGGAAATCCATCAGGAATGATGGTTTCTACTTGGATTCACCTCATCAGTTTACTTCATGAAAAGAGCAATATGCTGTGTAGTCAGTGTACAACAGCAACTTTACAATTGGCTTTCAAACTCACAGAGCCGCAAAATAACTCATTCCGAAATAGTGAAAGGAAATAAATTGCGAGGAGTGATAAGAACAGTTACACTAAATGATGCCGTCTGACTGATCCTGCGTTACGTTGGCTGCGATAGTGCGGTGCAGACATCAACTTCAAAGTGCTGTTGTTGTCCCTGAGAGGCTGTAACGAAGCCTTTGACGACGAGCAGAGTCAAACCAGAGGACGCTGTGGAATACTAAACACCCGAGTCAATGCCAGCAGACGGCCCACAACAGATTGAGTGATTTCAGTCGACTGCAACCCCAAATCCAGCCGGATCTCAGGTGTTTTATCAGCATCTGGAAAGTACGGCGTCCCAAAAAAAACTTTGCCTTTGAAAGCAGGCTGTTGCCTTTTTTACATTAAGATTTCATACAGGCCGCCTATATCCATCTCATTTCACACACAGAGGTCTTAGGTGGTGATGAATGTGAGAAAAAAAGAAGGCGATGCTTTACTCTCAAACAGCATACAGATGAAAGATGTGCAGGGAAAACATCAGAGTGGTATGGGCCACTGAAGTCTGTTCTTCACACCTTTAGAAATCAGCTTGGAAAAAGCTTTTTTCCACCCACGAGGTACAAGAATAATCTGACGAAATCTGATGTTAACGAGCAGAGATTAAAGGTACAACCAAAACAGTGACAAATAAAGCACAGTTACAGTAAAAATGTAAGATCTTTATTTGGCATTCATTTATTACAGTGATTTAATGTCACCAACAGTTTATTGGTACCAAATCTGAGTCCCATTATTTTTTTTTTTACTAACTTCACAAATTTTCTAAACCTTCCCCCGCAACAGTGTTCATGTGATTAGAAAAATCAAGAAATCGCACATACCCCTAATTACTCTCACTCAAACTTACATACATTTACAAATTGACAAAAAAATACAAGGCTGGTTCAGTTGCACTAATGATATTTTCAGAGCTTTAGAAAATGAGATTCTTAAGTGTTGTTAATCACAGCCACTAATTAACACGGCTGGTTGTGTTATCTTCCCAAGTTCACGACGTTTTATGATAAAAAATTATATAACGACGACACATCCTGCATGGTGGAATATGCCTGCTGAATCCAAACAGAGGCAGACGTGCTGCTGGGTCATCTCAGAGAAAAGTATTTGTCCAACTGACATATTGAAAGCCTGGGAATGAAGCAGTATTGATGTCAGCTGCACGTTCCTTCACGGGCATCGAATGGATCATCGATGCAATTGATTCACGTGGAAGGAGACTCCGAGTAGGAAATTACAGGGTCACAAGATCCAAGGGCATTATGTTGATGTCCTTTTTTACTGACTGAATCTTTATCGATAAATGGACCAATTTGTATTTATGGTCATTGCTCGAAGTGTTGTATTAACAATAAATGAGGTCACAGGGTTAAAGCAATTAAGGAAGATGTCTACAGGATACAAAACACACCAACCTCATCAGCTGAAATACCAATGAGGGGGTGTAAGAGTGACACAATATCTTAATACTGGAAATAAAATCCTGGTGTTGAGGGAAAATGCCTACAGGATATGAGAAGAGGGATATTGTATATTATACAAAACTATATATTTAGAGTCCTTAAATGTCTGGAATAAGATGCTACTTGTGTATTACAGCAGTGTGGTGTATGCGACCTTTTCACAGGTGTGCAGGGGAGCAAGAAATACAGTGAATGCATATATAATAACACTAGAAAGATATACATCTAATCCAGTATCTCTAGAATACACATTATAAAATATAAAGAATAAGTTATAATACACTATAATATACCAAATTACTAAAACTAAAATGTAAACATAGGATAAACATACTATTTACATTAGACAAGTGTGCAAAGTAGTTGCCTGTTTTTTTTTGTTTTGCAAAAAGGTTAGAGTTTGTGTAAGTGCGGAAAAGAAGATTATATGGGTAAGTGTAATACAATCCAAAGATACGATTGTCTTAACTTCCTGAACTATTCTGTAAACTTAGAAAACATTAGCGCAAAGTCAAAGGTAAAATCTGTCACTCCGGTTATAATGTCCGGTTAAAATAATTCCCTCGATGCGCAATTTTAGTGTTGAGTGTAAATGTAATTTCCACAGTTCATTATCACTCAATCCCTTCAGTGGTTCAGCAATACGCCCAACCAGCCATCCGAACCATTACTGGTCGGCACCTGCCACAGCCGCTCTGATGCAGCAAGAGTGCAACGAGATGCCATCGCTGTGATGACAGCGTATAGCGCTAAATGAGGCTCGAATTTATCAAAGTCCACATCAGAAATGTCATCTAGATCTATACTGAAAGGGCCAAACAGGGTCACAGAAACTCCTGATTCTTAATTTGGGACCCATGTTAAAAAGGTCAGATCGGCCACACAAATTCACAATCCTTGAAGATGTCATCCTTTATATAGCCAGCTTATCAATTCTTTTTAGGATCAATAAGCCGAGATATCATTTGACCGGAATTCCTCTCATTTGTCTGGGACATTGAAAACTTTCTTGGGGCGTCACCAATTTTTTGTAACGGAAACCCTTCCCTCTACATCACGGACTCTAACCACCACACAGAGTTGGGGGAGGTTTTCTGATGACTCTGCTATAGTTGGATATATCAGCAAGGGTGAGGAGGCGGAGTACAGCGCTGTGGTGCGGGGATCAATGAAGTCCTTCTGATTCTGATGATGCATACAATCAGATGTGTCTGTAGTGAGTCAAGGACGGTGATGGAGGTTAATGACAGTGAAACGATTGATAAAATGTTGTATAATTAACAACTTTGTGGACTGCTGTTGTTACCCTGCTAGCCATGGTAGCTCTCGCAGACACATATGTAAACGCCACCAAGCAGATCTGACTGCGGTGTAAGACTAAGGGCTGGGTGGGGCCTGCTGCTTGGGGCTGGGCCGCAATTAACAACTCGACTCTAGAGGCATATTGCCAGCGAGCATCGCATTGCAGCATCTGGATGGGGACGTATCACTGACCCAGCTTCACTTCTCTCATTTTCCATTACCACCTCACTTGTCTGAATGTTAGCTCCAGCTAGGATTCAAATCCATTTCACCCAATCCCCAAGTAGTGATAATGCCTCTGCACTATCCAGCTGCTCATCTCATAACACCACCCACCACTCTAGCCAAAGGGTTGATTTACTGAATGTCTATGGGAAGCTTGAAGTTCATTATGTCACCAATAAAAGGGGCTGTGGTTTTCATGGCAAGGGAATTTAAACAAGTCCTGTCAGCACCATACTTTTCTCTTTTTTTTCGAGAAAAAGTAAAACACTCATAAATGTAGACTGCCATGGGAAAAGAGGCTGTGTCTACACTTTCGTACGAATGTTCGTTTGTTGCACAATGAGTTATCCTCCATTGTCCTTTTGCCATGCTTAAAAAACGTTTGCAGTCGTTGCATCGCGCAGTGCCAGTAGACTTGCCTGAATGCTGCAGACATGTACATCCAACGTCACATTTCTTTTAAATTGTTTTACTTATATCCTGGTATTTATGTCCTGTTACACACCATTGCTGTTAAGTGAAAACCATGCGTCTCATATTTGGTCATTTTTTTTAGGTTTAACCAAACGTGTGCAGTGTAATCCAAGTCATATTTATCCAGTGGCATGCTCACTACTTCCCAAACACGTGCATCTTCCCTAAAACTTTACTATTTAAAACCGCACAAACAGTCTCAATCAAGGTAACACGGGGTGGGTAATTGATATACAAATGGTAATTTTTTAGAGTTAAGAAACTTCTTAGGTTAAAAATATCCAAGAAACGCATTATAACAAGCTTGAATCAGCTGTTTTTTATTCCATGACAAGCTGACATGACTGGAGATACATGCTTTTCATTGGACAGCGCAGATATATTATTACCCCCGCCCCCCAAACTCAAAAACACAGCCATCAACTCTCTCGCTCAACTCAATTTCAGAGGCATTTCAGCGGTGTATCATGCCAGCTGAAGAATAGAGGGCTTATCATTTTCCACATTTCAAGTTGAGGTTACGGTAAATAGTTGAAGTGTCTCAGTGCTTAACATAAATAAAGCCATGGCACAGAGTGGCTATATTTTCCAGAGTTTTTTTGTTGTGGCCTGGGGTTCTCTGTGGACAGTCGACCAGCAGCTGAGCCTCTCAGATAAGCTCCCAGCCAGAGAGAAAGAGAGGGAACAAAAAAAAGACGAGTGAAATAAAGAGCAGGCCAACAGCACAGTGTGATTGAGAAGGGCTCCATTTCACAGTGAAAAGCAGGCGAAAGAGGGAGGAGGTCGCCGTCAACAGGATGGGAATGGGAGAGTGGTGGTGGGGGGCGGGGATAAAAGGCACAACATAGTATTAGGATACGGCCTGTGGGAGCTTTTTGGGAGGGGGAGAAATGGGAGAAAGTTGTGAGAGCATGTCGGTGACTGCACCCTTCAGTGTCGCACTGCAGGGAAGGCAAGTTTGGATGGTCTCACTCTAATGATGGTGACAGCAAGCACTGAATGCTGAGATGCTGTCTCTCTGTCTGTCTGTCTGTCTGTGTGTGTGTCTGTCTGTACCTGTGAACCCCTCTGAGCCTCCCTCCCCTCTGTTTGCTGATGTGTTGCTGGTGTTGAAAGGATATCATTTCTCTTTGGGGGTAGTAGAGTAAAGTATAAATAGTAAACATAGGCCTCACAAAACTGATGTCAAAGAGTGATGTTTGGCCATTTTAACAGCCAGAACTCCTGCCTTCTGTTAGATCTTCAGATATTAACATCCTGTAATATTACTATGAAGAAGCTTTTCAAAAAAATCTATCTCAATGCGACATTTCACAACAAGCAGAGCTAATTCTGATGTGATGGGCTTCTAGATTGTTTCCTTCCACAAAATAGGACACGTCTATAGTCTGTTTGTTGGGACTGACCGTTTTTCCGACAGCTCATTATTCCGAAATCCCAACAGTCCGAAAAAAGTCCTTTTGGACCGAAAGCCCATTTGTCCGACAGCTCGTTATCCCGAAAACAAACTCCCTAATTCAAAGGCCCGTTCATCCAAAAATACACAAAGGAACAGATGAACAGAAGTGCACGGCTAATTATTATGCAGAATGATGTTATCGGACCTTCCCCGTCGCATTTCTCTTTCTCTACGATGGTGTAGGCATGACCCGCCCTACTCTGCCTCTGATTGGCTAGTATTCTATGCCTTTGTTGGTCCGGTTGGTCAACTTTTGTTTACTTTTTGATCTGCAAAATAGATTGTGTCAGATGCTCCGATCGCTCGTGTTGCAGGACATTTGTAGGAAAAAACCCGAAAAATTACTTTTCGTAAGATGTCATACAAACCATTTTATGTGGGTACGTTGAAGAAGTAGTAAGCAAAACCCTTTGAATTACCCCGTGTATGAAATGTACTGTAAAGTTGAAGTTGCCTTACCTATCCTGGAATTGTAGCATTAACAAAACACCTTGAAGACATTGTGAATTTGATTATTTTAGGAAGCAGTTATAACAGTATATGAAGACAGAAAGGGTTCAACATCACATAAATAAATAGTATTTATGTTGATCAATTAGGGCTCTGTGAACTACATGTACTATTCTGTTAAGCAAAACAAGCGTTAGCCAGAGCAGCACACCATATGCAAGTTAATTTGAGTCTTTAGAAAACCACAAAGATACTTCCTCACAGGGTTTTTTAAAATTTTTTTTTTTACAAAGTTCACAAATAGTCATAATATTTTGCTAAATTTTCACTGACATTGTGCATCATAAGATTAGGGGAAGTGATCACTGTGGCTGCATCAGTCCTTTGAGAGCCGTTAATATTCTCATTAACCTTGAATTCCGTCTTATTTGCTGCAGATCAATACATTATTTCTGTTGAAAGACTAAACAACTTGCTGCCAGTTGAAGCAATCAAGAGAGAGAAATAATATCCTGAGACAGTCTGCCTGCAGGCATGTGGACTGAATCATAATGTGAACCTTTGCTGCTTCATTACGCAATCTTATCAAAACTAATAAGGGATAGTATGTTGATAGTTTACAGGGACAAGACCTGTATAAATGATATAGAAAGACTATTGTGCGTAAATGAACAGATGGGCTCAGATGTGTGCTTAGCTGAGGCAAATGCTGGGCGGTTATTCTGCTTTTCAGAGAGTGGAAGTGCTTTTGCAGTTCTTTCTTGGCTTTGACAGGGAAGTTGGGGAATTGTTGGTGCACAGAAGGATTATGAATCTGCTGCAAAGCAAACACATTTTTCATGAGTTGCAGTGTTGATTTGAATGTAAATTAGGAGTCCTGTGTGCTTCCTGAAATATACTGTCACCTGTGATATCAGCTTTGTAGCTGTTGTTCATCCGACCTCTGTCCCAAAAGTGTTTTTCAAATTAAATATTTAGCACGAACAAATGTGAGAACAAATGGTCCATAACTTCAAGCTTTCGGATCCAAGTTTAACGATAGGAAACCTGGTCATTTCAAGCCACGGTTTGTTTTATGCACTACTTATGGACTTTAAGCATTAACCTGTTTATCTTCTTTCGGACATTCAGTTATCTCTTTGGAGCTCATTAAAACATTACAAAGTTAAAACAGCACAGTACAGTTGCTTTATACCAATACTATAACATTGTGTGTGCCAGGAAACAATTTTATCTCTAAATGTGAATTTGTTTTGCAACTAACAAAAGATGCAATCATCAATTGTTGGTTGCAGATAAATATAGAGACATGGATATTTCTTCACAGCCCTGGCAAATTTGATGTAATGTTTCCACAAACAATGGCAACTTTAATTATCTGTTATCAGCTGTTAATTGCACGAAGAATTTGTGTTGGAGCCACTTGCAATCGTAAGACAGTGCGGAGCCAAGGAAATTAGAGTGTTTTACACGAGCGAGCCAGGAATGCTGAAGCTTGCAGGGACAAAGCACTACACTCCTGATATCTAATCAAAAGATAATAAAACGTCACTTTAAAAACAGAATAAATCTCTAATAAAACATATTACTTAATGACAGTCTTGTGAAGGCATGCTGTAGTTGTTTGTTTGTCTTTAAAGGTTCAATGTTTAAGATATGCCAGAATTTAAACTTAAAACATTAAAACAATAAATGTGAAGAGGGAACAGTGTTGACGTTGTGTCAAAGACGTCTATGTATTGTGTTGCAGAGAAATCTACCGAAATTAGCAAATGTAACAAAAATCTGCCGCCTCTAAAGTTTGTTTAAATCAGTACAAAACCAAAATCTTAAAAACAAGACATTTTACGCGGGGTTTGCACACCACATCTCGAACTTGCTTTCAGTAAATCAAAAGTGTATTTCTCAATATGTCAAACTTCCTTGGTTAGAGTGAACTAATAAAAAATAAATACAAAAGCAAAAGCTAAAGGGTTACTTCGTACATTCCTACATTACTGGTATTGATGATTAGTAATGGACATGGATCACAAGCTGCATATTGGTCCAATATCAACTTAACTTCTCGATGTCTGGGTTTCTTCTCTTCCGAGCCATTTCCCTTGTGCTTCCTAAACTCTCAGCTGCTGAAAGGTACATTAATTCAATCTGATTGTTCAATGCTGAAGTATTACCCTCTTGGTGCGTTTCAAATTCAAAATAATCCCTCTCAATCATCACTTATGACCCACTAGAAGTGTGTAGAGTGGCCTTTTTCTGCGGAAATCCTGCAGCCCTCTGCCTGGATTTTCTTATTTTGCTGTGTTCAGGACGTTTCTCGGCGTCAACCTCTAAAAACATTTTTTTTTTAAATAAAACGTAGCAACCAGGTGCCAGATCGTAAGCACGGATCCAAGAGGAAGTCCCCAAAATGGCAGACAGAGAGGCACAAAAAAAAAAAGAAATTAGGCAGAACGATCGTTCTAAAAGGAGACTGAATCTGGGGGAGAACTCTAACCCTCCTGAGGGGCAAACTTTGAATGTTATGTTTACAAACTGCAAGAAACAAATCCTACTCATTCTGCTTTAAAGAGGGCGCCAGATAAAATATTGATTGTCATGGGTGTTCTTTGATCAGTTCATCAGTATGTATGGGAGTTACAGTTAAGTAGTTTTTTCTCCCTCGATACTTTTTCTTATTTAGTCTATAACTGAATATTCAACTTAGTTTTCGTGTTGTCCCTTGTGCAGGAGAATGAATATTTATGAAGGTCATATATCTTAGTTGTGAGCTGACACATTGAATCTCCGTCTACGCAGCCATCATCCTTTAGAAAGCTTACATTAACTCTTTTGAAGAGTTATTTAAAGCAGGTTAGCCGCACTAGTAGCGGCATCCAATTTAATTAACATTCAGGGATATAAAAAAAGTCCAGAGATCATTTTCCAGAGCTATTAGGTTTCCTGCCCGAAAATGAAGTTCAATTTCTGACCCGCGGAGCCCGAGGGGCAGACTCCTTCTTGCGCTAAATTCCAACACGACAATTAACAGGGGAGACATCCATCAAACCCTCCCGAGCTGCAGCTACAGCACTGCCAAATGTTAATGAACCCGTGCAATTATCAACATAAAGACAGATGCAGTAGAAGTCTATAAACATGCTATGTAGATGGAGATCACCATCAAACAAACCCTATATAAAATGCATACGCCATTTATTGTGCTGGTAATGCCTGGAGTAATGAAATTAATTCCCGAAAATGCCAGAGTAAAAAAAAAAAGCGGAAAATTGATATATTTGCTACGGCTGTCAAGAAACGTGGGGTTGTATTGTTATCATCACGGCTTCATAACCGTCTGTGTGTGTGTGTGTGTGTGTGTGTGCGGATGTGGAAAATTATTTCAGAGCTCCTACCGACATTGTGCAGTGGCCATAAAAATAATCTCATGGAAAATAGATTTCTCCTCTGTTGTCTCCACATTCTTTCTCTGGCAGAGTGTGATCTTTCCTAATGCATTCTTAATATATAACATTTAAGAGCTTCATCCAAGGAAACTATGAGAGTTCAGAGTAGTTAAAGGAGGTGAACAAATGTTGAAGTTGGTATAAAATAGCAAGTAAGGGCACTTGATGGTATTCCAATGGAATCCCATGAAAGCGAGAGTGTAAATGTGTGGTGTAAATGTCAAAGAAATGACTTTGTTTTGACATTCTGAGAGCTCTCTCTTTCCTCGTTTCATTCACCAATTGTTTTGCTGTGTGAACCTCTTTTTACAATGACATGTAATTTTTGTTTCTTCCTCTCAAGAGACATTTCCTTTATGTAGTTGTGTAGACAAAAGACCTCAGGACAACCTTAAATGCACAGCATTTAAAGAAATCACGCGTTTCTTATAATTGTATATCAAAATATGTGGAAAATAGCTTTTTGTCTAAGATGACAGATTCTCTGCTGTCCCACCCTTAAAATAACAGCCGTCTGCCCGTTTCCTCACTGTCTCCTCAGCTGTCATCCAGGACACCTTCCATAAAGTTAATAAACAGTAATTGTTTATTGTCGCCCTGTTTACCCAGCCGTCACATCGGGCTGGCTGGAAGGGCTGCTTGGAATTTAAATGTGCTGCAAAGAGCTGCAGAGCGTCAGTGGACAGACACGTTTACTGGACGTCTGTTGAGCAATGACAGACTGTCTGATGAATTACTGATGATGGTGGAGAACAGCACTGACATTACAGGGAGGTTTGTGAGGGGATGTCTGGATGTCTATGCGATCAATAACAGCTCCGCTTTATTTGTGTGCGACACCTTACAGGTGTTATTATTTGCTTTTTGGGGGGGTTGGAATATGTTGTCTATTTAGTATGGCATAGCAAAATGTTATGAAAGTTATTTTATTCAATTGATCGTTTTACTTTGTTATTGTCATGTATAGTGGTTATTTGCATAAAACTAATTTGAATGAATAGTAAAAAAAAATGTACTTCGATTTAAAAAAATCTTGGCATTAGTAGTTTTAAATATGTATTATAAAAGGTGCTTAGAGCTAGTGTTAGAAAGTTTAACAGGTCATAAGTTCCTCTCCATTGTCTATATTATATTGCTGTGAAAACAACTGGATTTATTCAAGTTTCTCGCCAAAAACAAAACCCATCATGATAGCGTCATAATTTACCTTCGCCAAATTGCTCATTTTTACTGAATAGAGCTTGAACGCATCCTAATGTTTCACAATGGAACCTCACTCTGGCAGCTTACAGCTAACTTTATTAGCTCTCCACACAGATTTGTTGATCACAATGTAGCATTATCATGGATCGGCGACTGGAAAGCATTAATGCTGATTGCATATTTTTTACTGAATATCAGCCGATAGCGAGCGGCACGGATCAAAGATCAACTCCAGTACGTTACACCACTAACTGGCATGGTAGTTCAATCCTGCCAACAGCAGCAGGAAGAATAGAAGAGCAGAGCAGGGGGCCATCTATAATGCAATCACAAACAACACAGAGCTTAATTTTCTGGACAACCCCGAGGGACATGAATGCATTGGTCTCATATTGTCTCATTAGACTAACCTCATCTGCCTCAGCTGAGCAGCTCCTCTGCTTTGGGTTGGGGTTGAATGTTTTCTTGCACATTCACTGATCCTCCGATGAAACAGGCATTCCCCTCGACACAAATTTGGTTCTTAAACACAGAAAACATGGATAATTTATCAACATTTCTGTCGCCAACTGAATTGCATTATTAAAATCTACTATTTCTTTTGATTTATGGGCAGTGTGTGGGTTTATTTTACTGCTGATTGGCGTGCATTGGCACGAGAAATCATCGAAAGTTAGGTGGTTTTAGCTATGGGAGCACGGTTCTAGGTGGGTTTGCTTTCCTCTGCACTTGATGCTCGACCTGTTCCCTGCCCATTTGCCAGTTTACACTCTGGTTTTGGTGATGTTTTTTTTTGTTTGTTGTTTTTTTTTTCACCGAGCTGTTGTTACTTTGAACATGGCACAAGGGTCAGCACATTGCAACCTTGAGAACTGTGTGGACTTGACACAGACTGTAGTCAGACCAACATTAGCACTTCATGAAAAAAATGCAGCCTTCTGTTTTATGTTGCAATGTACTGCGATGGCCAATTGAATATGTGTAAGGGTACAAGGCCATAACGTGAACAGAATAATTATGGATAAAGTGATTACTGTTGTTACAACTTTCCAGAGTTGTCAAATGTTTCTTAGCATACAGCATCTCCACCAATGTATCAAACCAATGTACAGTATGTTGGTATTTGATAAGCATTCAAACTCATGGATCTATAGCTCAAACCTGATTTCCAGGACTGTATTTCATCATGTCATGGGTACCTGACACAACTTGCACCTATCAATGCAGCCACCTGTTAAATACAGAGCTGCTTTTATTCTGAACAGTGAGTAAGAGTACACGCAAAACAACAAAAGATAAAGAGGAGGTTGAAAACAAGGTTTGACCTGAAGCTTGACATTGCAAAGACTTCAAACATAAAATGTTCCATCACTGCAGGTTGATTTGACCCAATAAAACCGTAAGGTAAACGTGCAAACCACAATGAGGGATAGAAGCTACTCAGTACCGTTTATGATATGATAAAAAATAGTGAGGATTATGTATTTTTGCTGTTCAAAATGACCAAAAGAGTGAGGAGTCAATTAACAATCTAGTGTTAGCTTTTCAAGCCTGCAAGTTGTAGCTAGGTAGCAATAGAGTACTGACCCTCAGCTAATGCTAGAAGAAAGTAAATAATGGTCAGAAATATCCATACAAATGATCATTTCTCCACTGTAATCGGCAAACACAATTGGTTAATATAATATAATATGGGTGTACCATATTTACAGTAGATTTATTGTCCCTGTGGATGGAGCAGTGACCACCTAGCAAAATACTAACGGGCATATTTGACCCTCTCCCAGAAAAAAGTTGGCCAAAACATTAAGATTTACTGATCACTAACGATCCCAACAGTCTTGCTGACCATTGCAATATACCATCCTGGTCTCTTTTGCTGTAGTTAAAGTTTTTATAGTTAGTAGGTGGTGGTGGTGGTTGGTCTTGTTAGCTAGTCTCTCTATGGTGTTAGCAGGCGTTACTTGTGAATATCTGGCAGTCTCTCTTAAAAAAAAAAAAAAACTCTTGACGCTCCTTAGCATCTCTTCAACAAACAGCTGAAAGCCACTCCGCCAGATTTAAGGAGAATCTGTCGCTTTCCAGCTGATTACAGCATCTCCACCCTCAAATCAGTGTCTTTAACTTACCCTTCACACACCTGGCACCTACTCCCATCTCTGCCTAAATGCCCTACTTAACACCCGATATAAGATGAGTCAAAAGACGTCACAATAATAGTCTGGAAGCAAGTACTACAGACCTGAATGACAATTTAAGTTTTATTGTGAAATGATTGCCGTGGCATAAGGCGATGCTTCTCAAACTTTATGGCCTGTGAACTCTTTAAATGAAGCCCTGCTTTCTCACCGTCCCCCATCGAGGCGTGCATAATGGTGAAGTTCAATCAAAAGAGGATTTCCCTTTATAGATTGTTTCATTCAGTTAATTATCAGGGCAAGGGCTCGAGGCAGAAAACTATTAATATTTCTTTACACAGTGATGATAATACATTTTTATTGAAGATGCATGTCCAATTTCTATGGCATAAATGATCTAAAACCAGCTTCCTAGGAGTTGGTACAGAACTTCACAAAAAAAAAAAGATGCAGAAATGATTAATCCCTCTAATATCGTGAATCATATCGCAATTTCAATATTAAATCAAAATGTCAAAAATAATCACAATTAGATTTTTTATATTGTTCAGGCGTAATGTCTAGGGTGAGAATCCTTGATCACAATTAACAGCTTTTTCAGTGTAACTGGCCGACACGTGCACAATGATGTACAATCTATTGCAATACAATTCATAATTCTACTGCATTTCATATTGTTGGATGTATGGTTGCGTCATATCTCAAATGGATTCGGTATTTTCAAGAATATAACGTACATTTACAAAAGTGGCAAAGGAGTCTGACACACAGGATGAATGTGCTCCGGTAATTCGACATGGAGGCAGAATACCGAATTACCAAAATGCCATACAGCCAGGCAAAGCCAAATTGAAGGTCAGGAAAATATCAGCGGTTGTAGCGTTGCTCGAGCTGGTCGCTGAGTGCCCTTATTTTTTTTAGGACTACTTGATATATTGTTCTAGTGTCCCTGACTAAGAATTTACATGGTCACATGTGATTGGTCAAGTCTTATCATGATGTATTGGGAGAAACCAAGCATATCTAACCATATTTTCCCTCCACTTCTATGATTCGACTGTGAGATTGACAGTTGAATCATGCTCCTTAGATTGAATTGTCAAATATTACTCGTATTTCTTTACATGTATGTATTACCAACTGATTTTTCATTATAACTCCACTTTAGATGTTTATGACCCTGAGCAGGTTTGACGAATGTTTCTAATGAGGTCTACTTCATAAATGTCTGCACAGCAGTCAATCTTTTCGTCTATGCTTGCTTGCACCAACATGTGATATATTCACATAAATAAAATCCTTCCATCTATGATGCCAGAATTATTCATTATTATTTGGTTACTGCAGGATCAACCCGTTGTCCTTGGGAGACAGTCAATGCCTGAGCATGAAAGATTTTTTGATGCCACTCACGCTGCACACGTTGAGAACACTGCATAAAGTCAGTGCACCAAATTAGCTGCTTAAAAAAAGAAATGTATATATTCTTTTTTTAAATCATATCTGCAGGGCATATCCTAGAATGATGACTGCATGCAAGCAATCAGTGCCACTTAATTTGCTCGCCCAGCGGACAAGATTATTTTGTGCATTGTTCATATGCACTGCTGTAACAGATTTGCACAAATCATGGATTGATTGGAAAAACACACACTAGATAAATGGGTAAAAAAGTTGTACCCTAATAATAGTGTGCAGAAGATGAGATTTTAAATTGCCTGCATACGATATCCATAGATTCATGTGGGACAAGTACTTCAAGTACCACTAAGTGATTTAAAGTTGATTGGAACTGTCCCTGCAGTGATAAATGATGCTTGTAATGAATTGATCTTCGTCCTGGGATCAAACTGCATGCAACGTTGGGTATATAACAGTTGGGCGTCCTACTGTAATCCCATACCGCCTGTGCATCCATCTGATAAAGTGTAAAGTGATTGGTTGCCCTGTGCTGTGTTGTCCCATCAATCAGGACTGGGTCAAGTGTTTGAGAGTGCAGAGTGTGAACCTCAGAGGGTCTCCAGCGGTGTTAATGTGAAACAGGCTCTGATGGAACCTGGGCATGCCAAGCACAGGCAGAGCCTCCTTTACTGCTCCGAGCTGTCATTGCATATGCACCGTGGACTGTCTGTTTGTGACCTCACAGCCTGAGCTAACAACAGACTTTGTTTGTGATGCACTTTTTCCACTTCTCAGATCTGCCGCTGGCCATTTTCTTTGAAGCTCCGACCAGAATGGGAATAAATGGAAAGTCACCGGAGTTGCTTCTCTTGCTGAAAAATGAAAGTTGTTCGTTTACTTCAGCTGTGAGAAATGTTGACATGGTTGCTCTGTGACCCGAGTTTGTCACATCAACATGGCCGTCTTTATGTTTGTGAACCCACAGTGACCCGTTCTGTTGTGGTCAGATGTGAACTGTGGTCAGTAACCTCTTCAGTACCTTCACGTTCAACGTATCAGCTTACATCAGTCAGCCAGTGGAGCGTGAAGAATACGGGTTTGGAGGGCAAAACTTTGAACTGAGGCTAAAAGTTTTGCAGGTATGCAGCCGATGCATTTTCGGGCTCCAACGGTACATGTATTTGTCCGAAACGGTTTTGCACGAGACATTTGGTACGGTGTGCGACATCCTTTCCGTACACCCTGTGACCCAAACAGTTTTACTCCTAAAGTTTTGGCAGTCGTTCTCTCTCAGCTGTACCCTACAAGGTTGCTTAGACGGGTTAATAAAGCTCAATAGAAAACAATTTGTGTCAAACTCTATGCCGACATTGTTCAACTAAAGCCGGGTTTGTCTGTGGATACATTTCAAACATTTAATTTACGACTGGATCATCTTAATGTGGAACGAAACAAAAACAGACTGGGCGGCGTGTCCTTCTCCCCACAGCAGATGGAAAGTGTTTATCGCTGCATGTATGCGGCCACACTTGATCGTAGATACCAAATTAAAGCTTATGGTCATAGTGTTTGAGCGCCACTACAATCTGCCTTCATGTGTGAATCTTACTCTCTGTTGTGCATGCCCTGTTCAAACGCGCACAAGCTGGAATTATAAACAGGTCTTATGCTGGAGTATTACTGACATTTGTGTTTTGTTATTTTAGATGTTATTTATTTTTTCCTTATTGACAATATGCCAGTATTTGAGTGCCTTAACAATAACAGTAAGAATCATGGCCAATTAACAGCTTTTGTGAAAAAAGAATAATTCTGCATTTTTTGTTTTCCCTCTTGTACAGTAAACATACCAAACCGTGACTCCAAAACTGAGCTACATACCAAACCGTGAATTTTGTGCTCCATTACACCCGGAATACATTTGTTTGCATCTTGCACAGGGCAACCAATCAATTTACACTTTACCAGATGGATGCACAGGCAGTATGGGATTACAATAGGAGGCCCAACTGTTGTGTACACACACATCTTCGGGTAATCCATATGTGACATTATTAGTTTAACACACAAACCATTTCTACACATGAAGTGTGCCGTCATGATGATTACTGTTTAAAGTAGCACATCATTTGTTTCAAGTGACTGGTCTGACTACCATCTCTAGGAAATATTTAGCTAAAAACCTTACAGCAGATGGTGCAGATGTTGAAATGCAAATAACTGGAGATTATTTTTTATATTGCAGCATTTAACATAATCAGAATTTACATTTCATTATGCATTCAAAAAATGCATATTAGAGGAACCCTACAAAGGCAATTACTGTCACTGTTGGTGTTCGTAGTAGTTCAAAATCAAAATCACTTTGTAGAATTTGAGATGGGTGAGTTGGAGCCCCCAGTGGTAGAATAGGTGCCACCGTGGATCCGACCAGCGGACACTGAGATGAGCAACAACACTATTCCCTCGGGCACAGCTGCGGCGCCTTCCGGCTGCAACGTGTCCGCCGGAGCCTGTCCAGACCACTAAACAACGCTTGTGATTCCACCAGATATGCCGCAGTGAGTTTCAGAAGCGTCCCCAAAGCGCTTCTCTGCTTTCCAAAATATACACACCTAATCGATTTTGACGGATAGAACCCATTTAAATAGGTAGCCTACTTACGTACTTATGTAATCAACAAAGCTCCATACCAGCAAAAACCGGGCGGGCAAAACACTCCCAGTGTGGAGGACTGAACAAAACCAGGACGCAACCTGGACATGGCGCCAGGTGGAAACCAGAGGTTATGAAGTAGGGCGCCTGGCTATTGAGTTGACTTTTTCACAGAACGATTCAATAGTTTCATAAATGTCCCCTTTGTTTGCCCGGCACCGTTGCTGCTAATTTCCAACCCTGGTATTAACCACTGGGGGCGGCAACTAAACCTTGAACTGCTACGATTAAAGAAATGCAACGGAAAATACAAAACCACTGTTATCAGTTCACAGCCCAGCCACACAAACTGGGCGCTGACGGGATTCATCATGTCACATTGTTTTGATAAAGAAGCCAGTCAACAGTAACTATGCTTACTCTTCCAAATGCCTGACACCAGCTTTTGTCTTCCTACCTTGAATCCCGTCTATCCCCTCGTGCGTGGGTACATAATCTGAATCTCAGGAGGCATAGGCGGACACCGGCAATAACAATGAAAACTAAAGAAGGACAATTACAGAATGGAAATACATTAAATGGCTAATGCTGCACATAAGCCAGCCATAAATAGTATCAAAAACGGGTATGCTGTATGAAAATGTTCAGGATTGTAACTAAGCCATCAGAAAGTTTTATGCTATATGACAATTCTACACATACACATTCTATACATTAATGTGTAGGTTAGACTGAGAGAGTGAGATCTAGAGTATTTTACTTGTGCTGAAAATCATCCTCAGCTCGAGAGGATGATGATGAATACTAACTGAGTTCACCCACCTTTTCATTTATCACATCATGAGTGGTTGCATGCTCAGAAACATTTGCCTGAGCTCCCCTTCACATCCTTCTCATTACCTGCTTTAGTGCAAGTCATACAGGAAAACCTCTGCACCTTGCAAAAGCTTATTTGAATGCAAAGCTGGATGCTAAAAATGTACTCCACCACTCAATGCCTGAAATAATTACCCTGTGCCACATCTCTTTTCCTCTGTGAAGGATTTCTTTGCTATTCCTTTTTTTATTCACATGCTCAGTTAAAAAGGCAATGATGCA
The DNA here is from genome assembly GCA_943593645.1 of Bovichtus variegatus. Classification (NCBI taxonomy): domain Eukaryota; kingdom Metazoa; phylum Chordata; class Actinopteri; order Perciformes; family Bovichtidae; genus Bovichtus; species Bovichtus variegatus. The sequence continues at coordinate 2,115,034 of CALSCE010010855.1, read as the reverse complement.
CATTTTCTGAGAACAGAAAGACTCTTATAGCATTCCATCTCCCTATAAAATTGGGTTGTTTTTTTTGTCCTTTAAATGGCACTTGAGCCCCACTTTTTGGACGAGCATTTCACTTGATAGCTGAAAAGCAACCATCAACTTTTAATTAAAGAGACGAGGGAAACTATGATGTATATTTTAGCCCTAATTAGCATGCGGGCTCAGGGGAGTGAAGTGATTAGATGAGTAAAGACTCCCCATGGATGCTGCAGACGAGCACACATACAAATGCAAACGCACACACTTGCATTCTGCGGGTGTTTGCACTAGGAGTCCCAGCCTAGAAGCATTTAAAGCGATGTTTCACTTCGGTGTGACATTTTCATTTTCCGGAGTGCAGTGCGAGCTTCTTATTCAACTTTAGCGTTCAGGTTTTTCCACAGATTTTCTTTTATCAATAATTGGATTCGAGCACAATTACCTATTGAAAGAAGACGACAAAACATACACATGGTACTATCAATATCAATATAATCACAGAGCAGTAGTAAGCTTCTAGAGCCCACATCAGTAACGTGGTCACACAGTGAATAAAAGAACATGAAGGATGTTCGCCATTTGTCAAGGCAGAGAACATTATATGCAATAGTGACTAGAAGCACAGGCATGGCTCATGTTGTAATAGCCATAATGGAGTTTGCAATTAAAATGCTGCAATTGTGGCTAAAATGACAGTCTGATGTCATGTGCAAAGGCAAAAAAAAAAACACTAGCGAAGCTGTCCATGATTGGCTGAACAAACAAAAGTCAGTGTTAGAGAACATTTTCTTCTACTTTTTGACAGAAATATTTTAGGCAAACACTTTCACTCTCTTCAGGTAATCACATAACTCTCCTGGATGTTCTCCTGTCTTTCTGTGCCACACACTCCAGTATATTATTTCAGTCGCTGTGCTTACATTTAACCTGTGAACAACCTCTGTGAATCTCTTTTTCCCTGAACAGGGCTCTCACTCTCAGTAGCTGTGGATGATCTGTCAGCTCTTCTCTTGCAGGAGAGCGTGTGATGTTGGCTGCTTACAGTACCTATTATGCAGTCTCACACCTCAGACAGGATGCTCAACACCTTATGTCTTCAAAAGCATCTTCACAGCAGCTACAAATCTTGTTTTTCTTGACTGCTGGTGGTTTAACTGCTCATTTCATCAGTGGTGAAGAAGTGTACTCTAGGGTGCGTCTGTACACTGTGACGTCACTGATGAGCGTGGTCACAAGAGTTATAAGAATGGCACTTGGAGAGGGCAAACCTCCGCCAAGGCCCATGGTGCATTCACATGCTCCTCGGATGGTCCCATTTCCCGAGTTGGGAAGACGTTCTTCCGACTTTGGTGTGTTCATGAGCTTTAAGTCGTAACGTGGAAACAACATCGACACTACGAAGAAGATGTGTTGTATTGTATTGCTCAGAGTGTAAAAACAACACATTGATATCCGTTTCAAAGTTGTTGTTCCAACTTGAGGGGGCATTTACATTACTTTTCCCAGTTGGTAACTGCTTTTCCCGATTATTCCGACGCCACATGAATGCAGCACAAATGCTCTACTTTGCAATGTTAACGAAAGTGAAAAATTATTTGTGTATCCACACAGAGATTCAGGATTCCAAAATGACATGGGTTCTTCCTTAGTTTTTCTATGCCTCGTAGTCTTTCTTTGTAGGTTCACAGGTTAGCACAGCTAATTAAAGCTAGCTTTCATCTATCGACACTCTGTGTACAAGACATTTTAAAGAAAGACGGCCTTCATCTACAAACACTATTTTTTACTGAGTTTGTGGCTTCAATAGCAGTGCCCTGTGCTACTCAGCTGTCCTCCATAAACCAGCAATTAGTAAGACAACGTTCCAGAAAAGACACCAGCCGACAGATCAAGCTGGGCTCCTTTAGCAGCGCACATTTTAATGTTGGTTAGTCCTCATTTACCATCTCATCATTATCAAGCTAGCTTTCATTTCCCAAACATATCATTTAATTTAGCTGCCCTTTAATGTACGACAATTTTTCATAATGTTCTGCTTTTCATAAAGCTAGTGGGCTCCACTCTTCTGTTCTTGTACTGTTTATTCTTGGATGTAGTCCTTAAAGAGTCTTCGAGCCCTTGTAGACCCAGTGTAGTCAACTACTAGTGTTATAAAGACAAACATATGTCCTCTTTAGATCTGCTGTATGTCATGGATTTAGACTTGTGTGTTTTTTAGGAAATTGCTCATAGTGTGCAAAATTAAACTTTTTTCTCAGAGGGTTGTTATGTTTGCTGGAGAGGACTCGATGTGCCGGTCTGACTTAAACTCTTCAACCCCCTCCAGACCTACTGCTGGCTCCATCAATATAAACGCATGCTGCATGGCCAAGCATTGTTGTAACCCACATTACTTTATCTGAAATTCTTGGCAGGATCTTAAAGTTTCTAAAGAATCTCAACAAGTTAGACTGAATCAGGTGAAATGTGTAAACATGAGGAAAACACTAGGAAAGATCTGAAATAAATATATATATATATATATATATATATGTGATAGTCATTGTTTCCTCCTTAAAAATAAAATACCTTCAAAACAATGCCTTTTAGATTTTTAGAATAAATAGATATACAGATATTAAGACATAAACTTCACATTTAAGGCTGAAATAATGTCCTTTAATTATGTATAGTTTAAGTATTGCGTTTCGGAATGTTATGGACATATTATATGGGTATGGGCATGGGCATATTATAACGCTGACTGTATATATAAAAACAAAGGTTAAATTGTTTATCTTATGCTAAGCTGCACATTATCTTAACTTGACTGTGGTTTTGTATTTGATTGCTCTCCTGCTTTCTTTTATTTGTCTTTGTTTGCGAAGCACTTTGTAAAAATAGTTTTGAAATGTGCTATATAAATAAATGTATTATTATATTAGAATCTACACCATGTAGAATTTGTCCTACACAGTGTACAATATGTACAGCCACTCTCGTATACTAAGTCCATGTACCCTTCAGCATGTTTCCCTGTGCCTTTGTTTGCTTTCATTAATCTAGCGCGGCTCTATGTGAGAGAAAAGACAGATTTAAATGTTTATAGGTTGCGTACTGAGATGAGCTTCTTGATTAAACTTTCCACTGGATTCTTTGGTTTAGCATTTCTATTGTAATAAAGAACAAAGAGACAACAATCCTTTAATCATTTAACACTTGCATCTTTTCACTTTTTCTCTCTTTGTGAACTTGCTTTGTTTGTTTGTGTTTGTTTGTGTGTGTGTGCAGTGTGACTTGTGAGTTTGTGATGCCACAAACGGTTTAAATATAATTTAAGAGGCTTTTCAATAATCCAAAGGGAGAACAGTACTTGTAAATGCTCATGTTTTGGCACAAAAAAACTTCAAGATTAAAGCTGTATGTGATGACTTTTTATAGTAAAATTACTGTTTTTACAAGTGTTGTAGCTGACTCCAACAGGGTGAAACAAAGGGTATATGTACCCTGTGGAGTTCTTCACCAGTAGTAGCATTATGTAATGCTTTTAAAAGTGGGTCCCTGTTTAGTTTGTATACTAAACACGCTCACAATAATGCATGCTACGTAATACACAGTCATGCAAATGGGTTCAAGCTTTGTCACTGATTGACGAGTCAAGTGCCAAGTAATTTGGAAATGGAGGATTTTCTATCCTGTTTTAATGGTCACACACACATACACACACACACACACACACACAGCACTGCACAGCACAGCCTTACTCTGCTTTTACCCATCCTAGTATTAGGACCAGTGGGCAGCTATAATATTATCACCGCCCGGGGTGAGTGTGGGGGTCCGGTGCCTTGCTCAAGGGCACCTCAGCAGTGCCCAGGAGGTGAACCGATACCTCTCAAAGTACAAGTCCACACTCCATACTTGGTCCGTTCAGGGAATTGAACTAGCGACCCTCCCAAGCCAGGTCCCTACAGACTCAGCTACTGACGCCCTAATTTAGCAATAAACCCAGGTTTATGTATTCAAATTATTCCAAAAACGCAGTTTGCTATCTTTTTATTTGAGGAAGAAAATGCATTCAATAAATCTAAACAGAACTTTTTTTTCTTTTTTTTTTACTCATCAGGGTACCTTTAAGACTTAAGGCCTGGACACGCCAGGATTTAAAACGGGAAAATGATGTGGCAAAATCAATTTATTCCAATGGAATTGCAGCAATCAGAGGGTCTGCTCGAGGAGGAAAAATTAATCCGTGGGAAGGTTCAGTTTGATGATGACAGTGATGACTTTCGAGGGGAGGGAGAGCCGAAGAGTACAAAATAGAGGAAGCTATCAAAGCTTTTTAGCACAGATTAAAAGTTAAAGGCTGCTTAACTCAGTATATGAGAAGGTTTGCTATGGTGTGTGAGACAAAAACTTAGAGTGGGTCTAAAAACTACACAATCAAATGCCATGCATTATCTTTAGCTTTCTGGAAACATCGACTAGGGATGCCACTTTAAATGTAATACTCAATGAACAGATCGCTTGGTCTACACAAAATGCCAGAAAACAGAAAAAATTGTGCTCATCACACAAAGGAGACATCTTCAAATGACTTATTATGACCAATATTTAATTTACTCCCATAGGAGACTAAGAAAACCAGCAAAGATTCAACATTGACAAACTGGAGCCAGTGATTTCTTTAGGAATTATACATTACATTATAAATAAAGTTGGTGTTTTTCTGTATTCATTGATTTTCGTTTTATTTCTGTATATATTTATCTCCTTATGTATTTTTTCATAAATAAAAATCTATATATACACACTTACATTACTGCATATATACTGTATTTATTATTTATTGTATAGTATTACTTATCATTTATGTCCTTTTGTATTCATGTCCCTATTTATTAATTTCTAGATTAGTTTATTTATTTTCTCTATGGTGTCCCCCCCACAACCAAATCAAAAAAGTCCAAGCGTTGTTTTGTCATGTGCTGTGATGCATGACATGAAGCTGGTGTGACAGTGCATGGTAAACATTTTACCCAAAATAAATGGTGAGAATGAGCAATAAAGGGATGACATTTTTTCAGCAGTGTATAAAAGAACACAGCCTTCCTGTTTGGCATTGAACAAATGTTTGTATATTTGCGTAGCTTCGGGACAAAAAATGAGCATACTGTCACACCAACCTCCAGCAACATGGCTGGAGATGGGCCCATGCAAATGAATGCCATCAGAGACAAAGTGTGATAAATGTGCTGTCAATAGAGATAGTGTGGTGCCACATCACACTCCTCATCACAGCCCAACAGAGCCAAGAGAAATCTCAGTGGCCCTCACAGGCAGCATCAAACATCATCTAAAGAGTGCATGAAATGCTGCCTCGCTGCAGCTCTGTGATAAACTGTATAGTTTCTACTATTTGCCCGTTGGTTTTCTTTGCCACAAAAGATTTTGGCCTCATACCTTGTGGTCACTCGGATGTCACATCAAAGACAGTCAGCTGTTTTAAGACTCATGACCTTAAATATAAGCTGAAGCTTGGCTCTGAACTCGCTTTTCTAAAGAATAAAGTACAAGGGCCGATGGCAAATAATCAGTGAAATAGTTTGATATATTTTCTGACTAGGCCATGATGGCGGCAGACAATAACAAACCCTCCGCTCAAATGCTGCAATGTGCTATTCATTTTTTTGCCATATCAATCCCACTTAAGCCTGCATAATTTCCCATTTGCTGTTACAGTCTGTGGAGATATAAGGAAAATGAGAATGAGAATTTGGAGTTATTGGTTGATCTTGTTGCTATTCTCCTAGGTTTCCTTGTCATACCAGGTATAGGATCTGTCAAATGACCCATATCTGCAGAGCTGCTCACCATGCAGCTCCCTGATGACTGACACAAGATGGCCCTCTGCAAAATATTCTAGTGCAGCCTTAAATCAGAGGGACATTGGTGTGGATTTAAGAAAGCCTGAAAGACTTCATTGCTGTTCTTCGTAGTTTTAAAGAAATTGTTTCCATTCCAATTTTTCTGAATGAGGCTCTGGCCTGCTGTTGAGACAATTTAGAAATTAGTTTTCTAATAAAGAAAAATGTATTTCATTACAAAGGCGGGCTTGTTTTAAAATAATTGGTAATGAGATTTAATGGTAATGCTAAGAACTGGGAACACAGCAACATAGCTCCAACAAAGTCAGACGGGCCAAGAAACACGAGAAGACAAACAGTTTAGTTAGATTATCTGAACTACTTTTATTTGCCGGTAATTATGTCGGTAATAATCCCTAATTATGCTCATGCAAAACTACAGTAAGAACACTAGGTAAAAGTTAAACCTGGAAGCCAGTCTGTAAACTGTGATGGGAGATTCTTCAGGGGTCGCAAAAACTTGGAAAGCGAGCACAACACCAACTGGGGCAGCTGGGCTAGCACAACCGCTAGCCAGCTAATGTGCTAGCATGTTTACTGCCACGTGACCACTAATGGCAGTGTGAGTTTACAATGTTATTTCACAGACTACTATACTTGTGGGTTTGACAATAGCCAGGTTTCCATTCAAATGTAGTGCACATTTTCACCTAATTATCAGAAAAAGAAAATGCAAATTAATGCGAGTTTCCATCCCTTACTGTTATATGGTCATAAGAAAATGGGGGCATTGAGTTAAATAACTGTTGGCACCAACTCACCAGCCGGTGCCATTAAACCATTGCAGAAGAAGAGGACACAACGTCATTATAAGAGGGCTATCGAAACCTCAAACGGTGGAAAACGTAATGGAAATATGTCATTCATGTTAGTTTGATTTTTTTCTTTTTTATCACCGGCTGCCATTTGTTGTCTAAAACATTGTCTTTATGGATCTCTTTATGGATCCATAAAGAGAAATAAGTCAGACTAGAATGATTGTGGACAGACATCTTAGACAGAATTTAGACAGAATCTCATCATCTGCAGCATGAAAAACATATAGAAGCTTAAAGGTCGTTTTCTAGCAATTGCAACACTTTAAGAGGTGTGGTACAACAGCAAACTGCTGCTCAAATAGAGGCAAATTGACCAATTTATTTTTGCCTAAAGCAGCAGGGTTGGAATTGCTGGCAGACATACAGAGTCTTCTTGGATACCATCACTGAAACTGTTGACCAAGGTGTATATATTCATGTTTTCGTCTCTTGCAATGCTAATGGTGTTTGCCCCACATGGCACAAAGAGTAAACTAGGGTTGGGAACCGAAACTCGGCTCCAAGTAAGAGCCGAATCTGGTACTGGTTACCGCCCCAAAACAAAAGAAAAATAGAATTTCAGTTACGTTTATTAGTTCCTAAACACGAACGTTGCTGCTCTCTCTGGACTGGATGACGCTTCGCAAAGCGATACATTTTGTTTTTGTTTGGTCTCTGCACTATGGGTAGATTAATAAGAGTTGCGAGCACAGGAGGCTGTGTGCCATGGGACGCAGGTTTCTGTCTCTGCTCCACAACAGCGTCTCTACCTCTCTCGCTCCACAGTAACTCGTAACTACTCTTATAACACCAGCCATCATTGTCAACTTAGTCATATGTTTTTCTCCAATACGCAATTAATCTTATTTAGTGTTTCAACTCGTATGTTGCATATCTTGACCGTCATTTCCTCTATGAAGTAAACAAGCCTGCCTATCTGTCTTCATGCGGCGCGCTCTACTCACATCCCGGGACTGCGATAGAGACACGAACAGAGCAGTAAAGCTCCTATGAAGCAAAGTCTTTTGCTACTTTTGCCAAATCAGAACTAACTTGTGAATGAAAGAAACAATGATCACATTATTATCAAATCATATTATTTAATAACAGCAACCAAATTAAACTATATGCTATTCATTTACAGGTTCCATAAACCTTATGAAGTGAACTGCGAATATATGTTTGTGTAACCGAAATCGATAAGCAGAACCGGTATCGGAAGTGGAATCGTTAAAATCCAAACGATATCCAACCCTAAAGTAGACTGAAAGCTTTTAACTAAAGTGCCCAGAAAGCAGATGCCAAAAGGATAACAGCAGGTGAAACTCTGTTATTTAATAAAACTGAACTTTGAATAAAAATGTTTCATTGCAAAAAGGAAAAATAAAGTTCTTTGTTTTGATGTGTACTTTTCGGGTGTTAGTGGACCCTACATTGGTGAATTTTTAGCTCTCACTAACGTAGTCCGTAGTTTGTAATATCACTTAAATTCCAAGGGCAACACAAGCAGCTAGAGGTCCAACATTATTTGAGCACCTCATACTGAGATTTTGTAGCTCAGTTCTTGTGATTCAAATGAGAGTAAAGAACAGAGTGCAGTAGTCCATGCGCTACTCCATGATTCAGTTACACGGTGTTCCAAACCTTAGATTTGCAGATATAACTGTGTAACTGTATAAATATGTCACAGCAAAGAAAGTTTTACGTGGGGAAGGCTATGTGACCAAATTGAGGGGTAACATACAGAGTAACTTTGGGTTTTATCAGTCTGGTAACTGACGAGCAAAACACTGCAAATTCACAAAAATGGACTGCGGCCGCTGATGGCACCATAAATTGTGTGTCAAATGCAACCGCTAACTGCCTCGTTTTAAAGGTCGGATTCCCGAAAAATAAACACCATTAGGTTCTTCAGCTGAGTGCAATTTGTCCTTTTTTTTTTTCTTTTCAAAACTGACTTGAAGATGATTCATTTATTTTTCATGACACAACTGTCATTGCATCCCGTCACTGCATCCCCAAATAAATTGGTTTGAGTGGAGCATGAAGATGCCATCACTGCTGCCATGGTCAGAGACTTTGAACACGCTAATAACGTCACTGTAACTCGCATGTCGCTGTTAGCGCTGATCTTTGAGAATTGGACCGTTTTTCCAAGCAGGCCATTTGCATAGAAAGGGGACAATTTTGTGCCAAATGTATGCCTATATCCTTATTTAAATACGTTTGAGAATTACACAGTTGTTTTTTTGTCTTATTTGTGTAGGTTTAGCGCCTGCAAAATCCTTTTATGAATTTGCCCAAGGGTGTGCAGGAGCTTGACAATGACAGCCAGCATGTGATGAAACAACATGAAATACCGGAAAGTGTATCGTCGGAATCAGTGCTAACATTAGCCAGCTAAACTAACTAGCTTCCACTTCTTGACTAATAGGACAATGGGTTCTGTCAAATGTTGTAAACCTTCATGGTGCATGACCGATGCAATGTTGGGGCTTTGAGGTGCACACACAGAATATGACTTATCCCCCAATGCCAGCGCTCAAGATGCCAGTCAACTGCTGCCATGTGAAACGCCCACCGAGACACTTGAAGCTTAGAGGCCAAAACTGGTTCTACACTCCTTTAAAAAAATTCACAATAATTGCAGGATCAGGAGTTTTCTTTCACAAACAAGTGAGAACTCAAATTTCTCTTTGACTTTAAAGCAGCTATAATCAATATTTAAAAAGTAATTTAATCCACATTACCAATGGATGGAGAAAGACGTCGCTCAGAACAAACCAAGAGAGACTTATCACTTCAATCTGCAGCTCCTCTCAGCTCTATGAAGCTTTTTAGTGACTTTCAGCTTATTGTTTTGGTTCCATGGCCAAAAAGCTTTTCCGTTTTGGTTTGCTCTCACGAAAAGGTCTAACACAACCAACTATGCTAAACAGACAAAGTTAGCAACTAAGTGGTAAACATAGAGGAGCATGTAGGATACAAGTATTAAAGGACTATCATTCGTCTGGTGGCCAGAAACACAATTTCGAATGAATGCTAATGTTGCTATATAGTTATACAACTGCTGCTAACGCCATATCAACTTAAAAGTGGTAAGATGTCAGTGTTGGATTAACAGCTGCATGGTTAAATCGAGTATTAGACTAGTTGGCTTTTTCATGAAAATCTTGCCTAATGCAGCCTTGAAGTGACATTCTTGTTAATCTATATACGTTTCACAGGCCATTTCAGCCCAAAAGTCACTGCCTGAGAAAGCAGACCACTATTTCGAGTCTGACCCAGTAAATTATTTCCCCATCACTTCCTTTATGAGTTTTCTTTCATACTGTACTCGCTGAACATTATCTAGAGCCTTAAGTCCTCCAGTCAGCAGGGAAAATCGGCGATGCAGGACACTCGTGGCACTTCTTGACTCGTGAAGGGAATTATATGTAAATCACTTGACATATTACCTCCCTTCTCACCTTCACAATGCAGAGCATATTTATGCAAACCAAATGCATTGGGCAAAGATTTGTCACGCAGCAGATTGGAGCATGTGCAGTTTTTTTTTTTAAGCAAGGAGCTGCATTTCTGAGTGAAATGCTTATCGGTGTGAACAATATAGGCTCAGTGATTTGACTGATAATGCATGCCTGTGAAGGCGATTTGATTTGAAAGGCCAATTTGAAAGAAAGACCTCAGTGTGTCAGGCAATCGGCTCGCTCAAACTATTTGTTAATCTTTCCCCTGCCAAGCAAGAGATGCAAGTCATTACATGAGATTGTTGAGAGCATCCTGCTGAGAAAAGGAAGCGCTGCTTAACGACGTGAAGAGATGGGAGGATAACAGTTATGACAGGGCAGAAGGGATGTGACCGTGACTTGATAGCCTACTCTCGAGATATTTCATTAAATACATGTCGTCGTTCCTTTTACATTTTTCTGTCAGATCCTTCAGCACAAAATTCCCTATTGTTTTTCAACAAGTGGCTTTTCTCAAGATTAGTATCCAATAGCATTGTGTTCCATTCTTCTACTGTGGCGTCATGAAGAATTAAACTGGAGCAACTTACCCCACCTCTATTAGAGAAGGTCAATCCTGCTAAATGATTCCTTTCCAATTGACTCATTCTCAGTCTTGGCATACCCATCTATAGCGAAACTCAACAGAGCACTTTCCATTTCAAGAAATCTAATTTTCAGCTGTTGGCTACCACTGTGACTTGTCTGACTGGTGGCTCGTCTTCTGTGTCACTGAGCCGTGTCTGAGGCCAATTGTCACACTTCAAGAAGCTTTCATTCCAGCATCTTCTCACACCACCTCAGTAACCACAGCCAATACTATGTCTATCTCTCTTCCTTTGTGGATCGCGAAGCACAGCAACTGATGGGGAAATGTAGGGTTTCACACACATATGCACAAACTGAAACTCAAACACAAGTCTGGAAAGCAGTTTGTTTAGGGTACAAAGGGCCAACATGGCTAACAGGAACTATAAACGATCTGGTTGTCATTCGATCAGCTACTTTGTTCCTCAGTCCAACACTTTGATCCAGAGCAAGACATCTGAAATTCCCATTGTCTTGTAAATTCGAAAGACAAATAAAACACAAATAAAAACATGTTAACCAATATAGAGTAGTACCAAATAGTTTGAAGCTTCATTTATAATTTTTCGCTCGTCTATTCTTTGTATTTAAAGCCAGAATTTCAGCACAGTTACAGATAAACTTAGGCAATTTTCACAATATGATTATTATAGTTTTTGTTTAAATAGATTCCAGTGGTGGCTGTGTAGAATTATTTCTGACTTGTGTGTAATGGGAGCACGTTCATGCACCATCAGCCTTGCCGGAGGTCATTCTAGTGACTAAGCTTTTGGTCAAACAGACCTTTGTTAGAAAAAAAGACATGACAGACACACACAGAAAGAACTTCTTCAAGCAGAGTCATCAATTATCAATAAATATGTTAAATATGTATATATGCTATAAAAAATATAAATTTAAAAAAAGCTCACACACAGGTTTGTGTAATAGTGGTCAAAAAGTAGAGCCTATGGCTGTGAAGTTCTGTATTTCATTATTCCTTTCATGTAAAAAGATAAGAAATGTAAGGTGAATTTTTTATATTATTCTTAGGTGTGTGCTGTGTCACCTCAGGTGTTCTAATTGATAATTCATGTCCCCTTCTCTTTTGAGGAAGACAACTTATTCTGTTATCTTTTGGTCTGATGCGTGTGACCGAGAGCTCAGACAATACATTGGATGGATACAACTAATAATAAACAAATAATATGCACTTTATCTCAGAATTACAACTGAGACGTCTTTTTCTCCAAACATTGTTTGTAGGCAGAGCTCTTTAGGTACCGATGGCCATGCTAACTACCTGCAGTGGCTCTTCTATTTACAACAGTAAACATAAGACATGGTGTCCTGTGCAGCAGAGGTTTCCAGTTGGAGATAAATAGAAAACCGAGGTATACTGTATTTACATGCAAAGTCAGATTATTACTGTAAATGACTGGTTCAAGACGGGAGATTGCTATTCATGCTCCTGCTAATAATAGTATAAGACATTAGAGATATTGCACCAAATATTGACTGCTTACCTGGCTTGTAAAATGCACACACACACACACACATACACACACAGCAGCAATATAAAAAAACAAAACAAATGCATAGTCTGCATCTGCTGTCATATTAAGGCTTTTTTTGTTCTTAATATAACATTATCAAATCCATTCACATGGAGCCTACAAGTAAAAAAAAAAAAAAAAAAAAAGAAAAAAGAGTGCTGATGGAAGCACATGAAATACATGTTGATAGGCCCCAGGGAGTGTTTTTTTAAACTCTTCAGAACAACACAGACACCCTCAGCAAAATGAAATGATAAGGGACAGATGAGTGGGTAGGAGCTGGGGGTGGCATAAAATGATTCACCATGGCCTAATTCACTCCTTGGTCACTCTGAGTCCTAATGTTTCAGAGCAATTTTACACCCTTCCTTGATATGCTGGCAGTCGGCCTCACTCTCGGGAGTCAAAAAAGGCAAAGGCACCACTGGCTGCCCTCTCAAGAGCACGCGCAGTATTTCCACAGAGATGCCTCGCCGTCCCTGCAGGCTCAGACAAACATGTGCCCAGCAGAATCAGTACACCAGATGAGTCTGAAATCGTGCCTTGAGGCAGGCTTTCATGTACTAACTCAAACCCAGTCTTGCCAGATGACTAACGGCTGCTCCGACCGAGAGTCAGCGCTTTGATAAGGCGATGTACAGCTGAGGGATGTCTGCAGATATGGGTTTTGCAATCTGATAAATATTAAAAGGTAAGGGTTCAGCTCAGTTCACCGCCTCGTGGTGATGGCTGGTTCATAAGCTGGTTTGTTTGGGTTGGATGTCCGCCGGCTTATTCCACCTGGCCAGAGATGAAAAATCCAAGAGAAGTCTATAACAGTAGGCTACTTAATATTGCACACGTCTAGCTCAATGTTGGTTTCCACAGACACAGATATAGCATTTATCTACCATATTTGGTTCTCAGTTTATCTCATCAGTCTGTATGGTATGAGCTCTGCTTCCCTCACACTCTACCATATCTCCACAAAATGAGATGCACCGCTCGTGTTTCAGTGAAAACATACTCACTTAACGCCTTCATCATTTCACTGTGACCAAATTGCCAAACGCTGTTTGACAGAATGAGGCTGGAGAGTTGCCTATAGCACCATTGAGAGATGTCAAAAGGCTGTGTAAAGAGAGATTTTCATTTGACAGTCAGTGAAGCCTGGGATTCTGTGCTCCTTGACTTCATTTCACTATATGCCTCAAACAGCACATAAAAGAAAGGTCGGCTCACTCTGGCCAGGTAGATCAGAGGACATTTGGACTGCTCAATATCCCCAATTAGGACAGAAAAAACGAGTTAGCTGAAAGAGCTGAACTGCTCTGCGCGGACCCTTAGCTTTGCAATCAAGAAGAGATATTCTGTTGGGTTCCGTGAGCAACAAAGGCACAAGTCCAATGAAAAACAGTGGAAAGTAACAGAGCTTAACATCGAAAGGAGGCCCCTTAGGGTAAATGGATTTTGTAGAAGGAGAAGAGATGAAATGCTTCCACCTGCACCAACTTGCATCCTGGGTGATCACTTTGTAATTGGATGGAAGAAAGAGTTAATAAAAGAGACACATTTCCAGCAAATTGTTAAAGCAATATTTCTAGTATCTACATAAACAACAAAGTGTCTATGTGTAACATCAACTCAGTGACTAAGGTAACAGTGTACAAAAGTTGTACAGGTTTGAAAGACGCAGGCGTTTAAGTGGCAGCGAAGATTTACCAAAAGATGCTATAAAGTTGCATTGTGGGAAGTGTGGGATATAGTGTTTTTGGAGCTGGATAAAGGCCCAAAGTTAAGAATATCTCTGCAGCTGCTGCTTCAATTTTGACCATTTTCACACTTGATTCCATTGTATATGCCCAGTCTATTGACACCGCCAAGGACATAATTTTTTTGGCCCGATTTACATGAAACTTGAAAGGGTGTAGCATGGGCCGAGGAAGGACTCTTAAAATTTGGAGCGTTTTCGATTTCATTTTCGTTAACATTGCCAGATAGGGCAATTTTGCAGCATTCATTCGGAAATATTTACTGTGAGCACAATTTTCTTCAATCTGTTTGTAAGAAACCCAAACTTTTTGGAAGTGCAATAATAAATCTCTGAAGTGGCTCTTTAATTAATCTATATTAAGGTTTAGGTTACAATAATTATGACTGATTATGGTTTCAGTTTTGTTTACAGTCATAACTGCACCAATTGATTTCACACAGTCTGCTCCTTTTCATCAATGTTAGATAAAAAAATGTCTTTATTTTCCTACAAATGATCACGTATGCCTTGTGGGATCAGGTTGACCGAAGTTAAATAATAAGTTAAAAATAATCATTACAAACTAACTAAAACTCCAGCCTTCAAAATTCTGGGGCTGGAGTGGGGCTTTAGTGTCTGATCCTTTAACATGCTTAAAATTGCAGAGGAAATATAATAGCTACTGTATTAAGAGTAGAAGATGATGTCTCTGTTTAACTCCTGTTTATTGCACTATTGTGTGAGCAAACTTCAGATCTTTGCTAACAGCCTCGGGCCCTTCAGGAAGACTGTAACTAGCCAAAACAGAAACTAATTGGTGTTGCTGAGGGCAAGTCTGCAGTGTATGACTCATTAAGTTTAGTTTTAATGAACTAGTGTAGTGCATGATTAGGAATGCAGGACAAAGACCCGATGCCCTGGCACATTAGTGCGCTTTATAGTCTGACAAGTTGGGTCCTGGAGAGTTGGGAGAGTGTTTTCTGATGCCATGCATTTTTATTTATTTTTTATCTTTCAAGGTGAGGAGAGGGGAACTTTTACTTCAGGTTATGATAACTGCATCCCAACCAAGCGACAACTCAAAAGCCCACTCCACTTCAAATGCATCAACAGCTGAGGGTAACCAAATAATGATGCAGGATTTAAAGCAGAAACCAGCGGAAAAACTTCAGAGTGAGGTTAAAAAAAAATACTGGAGCATTATTCATCAACCAATATGCTGGAGCTCTAACAGCTATCTTTTATCATGCTGTGCTGGTTTATGTCCCGGAGCTGTATGCTCGGTGTGCTCTGCTATCATTAGACTGACAGACATGCATGGTCTCACTCAGCTCACTCGGGCACATCAACATTTTACTTACTGGTTGCTGCATTGCGATTTCTGAGGCGCACCAATGCGGGCTTTGATCCAAATAAGAAAACCAAGCTCTACTGGCAATTAGTTTGAAATGAACATGTTGGCATTGATTTTCCCTCCCAAATCTATTTAATTACCGAATGCAATGTTAACCTTACGGATCCCTTAAAAGATAAAGCAGGACTGATCCCCCCGGAGCTTTGTTGGTGCGTTCTGACGCCGCTTTCATTACTGGTTGCGCACCAAAAACTCAGCCAGGCAGATTAAAGCACTCAGCGTTGGAAAAGATTGCTGGGAAAACTGGCCAAACTAGATCACCAATGGCATCCCAGAATCGACTACAGTTCTGTGTTAAAGGTGAAGATTCACAAGCCCCCCCTGATGAGAAAACCTTAATCTCCCTCTCTCTGTCTCTCTCTTACTCCCCATCTGCCTTGATCTACCCGTTTGAGCTCCTTACATCAGGTAATGCAGGTTGCGGTTTGTCAATGCAGCCCTGCTTTATACAAAAGATAAAGACAGCACTACAAATTCAATTATAAGACCAATGATTCATTTATTAGAGTGCCAACATTATTCAGAAACCACAACAACACAGAAAATAGTTCCACAGTTGCACTGGTTTGACTGACATACTCCATTACAATTAGGGATGACCCTAATGCTGCAAAGCTTCAAAGCTTCAACCGTTTGCATAAAAATCGACCTTCAAATCAGCATTCGATGCGTGCTTAAACTGGTAATGGAAGCGCAAATCAACGCGGCATGCTTTGACTCAGCGCAGCCAAAAGTGCGTGTGTGCAAAGCCCCGCTCTCCTGAAGAACAGGAGAAAGAAAAGGAGAGGAGAGGATCTAGCGCAAAAGTAAATGAAATGACAGCAAAAGGCAATAAGGACAATCACACTGAGCTGAAATAAAACAAGTGCACATGAAATAGGTAAATAAAATATTTAGTTTTTTTACTTTCAGTGGGGGGGGGACTGTACGTTATAATAATCTGTGAATCCCAAATGGCCGAATGAAGTAAGGAAAAGTATTCCCACATTATTCATTATACATCAAGTGATTCTCAGTGGGATAGTGTCGTTTTTTGTGTGCAAAGGTGTGTGTGTGTACAGTAGACGGGCACAACCATATCTGATGTCAACTAGTATCTATGTTAGCTTCTATAGCCAGCAAGCCAACTTCTCCAATGCTTCAACATGTATCTCTTTCTAAATTGTACAGTCAATTAAGATATAAAAAAGGTTAACTGGCCCTATTCCACTTGCTACAGACAGATGCAGGTGCATCGTGTAACATGCTGGGAGAGGATAACAATAGTTCCTGTACAGCCAGGCTTTCTATTTTTTCCTTCCCTCCTTTTATCTCATTGCTAACCTAAGTCCACAGTTTCAAAGTAAAGCCTTCAGCAATAAGGAGCCATGTGCTTTAATACAGCTGGCATTAAAGTAAAAGAAACCATTGATCATATTGCTGTGTGTTCACAGAGCTGTGCTGTTGTTCCTTCAGGTCCATCTCATGGGTATTGCAATTTCCTTTGAAATTGTGCACAACATAGTTAAGCCTTAAATGTAGATAATAATAAAAACATCTTTCCACTAAAAAGGTTGGTATTTTTTGGTATCTTAATCTGAGGAGAGACATTTGTCCTGGGGGATAAGTACACCAATTCATGTCTTCACTTGGTGATTGACTATTGACTTTCCATCTGTGCAGTAGATTGGTATGCGACTTTTGCCCAACAGTGACAGAGGAGAGAACTATGGTCCTTTGCCATTTTCATTTCTAGGGCCATTAGCACTGAGGAACGTATCAACTGTTGTTCAAGGACTGTCTGTCATGTTCAAACATGACACTGCTTCATTGTGTAGTCCATGAAATAGCTCCAGTTAAATAATCAATTCAGAGGTGTCATGGTATGTGGCACATTACTGTGGAGGTGTTGACTGAAATCACTCCCCAGTATTGCCCTGTGATGTGGTAGCCCCCTGTACGCTGCTACCTTGGCTATAGAGTGGTGCGGCAATGAAACCTGAAACCCTGAAATGAGTTAGCATTCAAGCACTTCTGGTTCCCTCGTCTCAAATTCAATGTTTTTTTTAATGGGTTTTTGTTTAGGAGGCCCAAAATAAAAACGTCTGTCGTTAACACAAGAGAGATTTTAACATTCTGTTCCTCGACAAAGTGTGCCAGTAAATACACCACTTGTGAATTTTGAAGCTTTTACATGTCATTAAAAAGGCGGTTGCTAACAAGTGGCTAAATGAGACAACTACATGTCATCACGCTGAACACTAGTCCACCTTTAGCTTAGTGGAGGTGATGCTAGTTATGTGACCGTGGTATGGTTTGTTTAGAGCTGAACGTTAGCTTAAGGTTATCTTGCTGTACAAAACGTGTAAGTATCATAAATGTTTGTTTGCCACAGAGCTTATTTTCTGCTATAATGCAAAATCCAGCGGAAAAATCCCTTCAGTTTTTTGTCGAGGGAACTAGTGCGATGCTATCTTCCGGGGTTGGCCTACAGAAATACGCCATCCCTGCAGCTCTCTATTGCCCAGTGATATGGTAGTCCAGGTGTCATATTACATACATTGACACTGCCCCTGCTAGGGTTGGGCGATATGACGGTATAAACCGTCATATCGGTAAACCGGTATAAAACGGTAGAAACGTGTCCACCGGTAGAGATATGGCAATCCTGCAATATTGCGAAGCCAGCTGCCGTACAATAATTTAGGTAAACATGGAGGAGGAGAGTGAAGTTGTAAATACTAGTTTTAGTCTTTTGTTTTTAACTCAAGTGTTGTCTCATGCGAGGCAAATAAAAGAAAAAAGTAATCAAATGTGATGAAGTACGATATGGTTATTTTAAACCATTTCTTAATTGCATATACAAAACAATTATGATACAATTCAACAATTGTGATATATACCGCTACCGTGAAATAAAATAACATATACCGTGATAGAAGATTTTGGCCGTATCGCCCACCCCTAGCCCCTGCTGTACGCTGCTACCTTGGCTTTTCAGTAGCAACAAACGTACTAAAGCAAATTAAGACTGGAGTCCAATATGTTCAATGAATAGTGAAGCGGTATTAGTATTCAATATGAGCAGACAAACTGGGTTCTTTGCAGACTCCCTTTCCTTTCCATTTGAATGACACAGAGAAATCAAAAGAGCGCGAGAGAGGCACAGAGGCCTTTCATCTGCCACCAAGCAAAAGTAAGTGAAAGAACAGGGCAGAGAGTTCGAGGAACTGAGTCGCTGCTTCTTCTGTAGATTATCCCTTTTTACTCAGCGTGCCATGCCAGAAATCCTCTGTGACTTCTGTTTTGTTTTCTTTGGCTGTCCGCCCCTCTCTGCTCACGCAAAGAATGGCTGGACTGTCTCCAGAGGTGGAGGGTGTCAGTCTGAAATTATATATTTTAGATCTATATAATTTACAATTGTAATATTGATAGTTAGGAGATTTGTCAAGTAATTTAAATTGTATGATTCGGAATGTGTAAGGAAAAACAACATGCACCCCTAAAGATCTAGGGCTTGTGAAACCAAAATTAAACAAGTTTCTTCCTTTCAAAATTAAAAAAGGACAAATCGTGGGATCTCTGGCTACTATAAAAATCCAAACATATTACACTGTTACTCCTATGATATTTACCAGTAGCAGTGCTGAAGTGCTTGATTTTTATTTTGCACCGTCAGAAGATATTTAGCACGTCCACTGACACTACACAATGGCTTTAAACCCATATTTGTACATAGTTGCATGGATGTTGATAGGTTATCAATGTAGCGAGTACCCGGGACATAGGTAGTCATTAGAGTGGGTACCAGGGAAATTGAGTGGGTGCCCAATAAAATGTGTGTTTTTTGACAAATAGTGTGCATGGTTATAATACAAGTTAAATTCATGTATTTAAAAAAATGTATCAGAAAATAAAACAAGTAAAATCCCAAATCTGAAAACTTTATTTACAAAACATTAGTCTTATGTAATTAAATGTACAGTATAGATTATCAGGGAATAAATAAGGTGATCGATGGTGAGTTTACGGAGTCCTTTCAGATTTTAATGCGTCAGAGACGCAGGACACGTTCCTATCAACAGCAATGCAGTTGTAGATATCCAATTATGTTTAATAAAATGCTTCAAGAATTCTTGCCTCTCCTCCTCTCTCTCTCCAGTCCTTCTACTCTGCCAGAATCCAGCTGCCGTGCAAAGTAAACTGACAGCGCCATCAGCCAAACACTCAGTAAAGGATGTCGTACCAGTGTCTGGTTCAGAAGTAGTTTAGCCGATTTGGAGCAGCAAACAGAAACAAGTCTTGCTGCACTGGGTCACTGCCCTCTATCTTTGCTTTCTGTTTCCATCAGTTTGTTTAGTGGTTAGGTCATTTTGTTCAAGTTTAAAGCCTGCCATGCGGTTATTCTGCATTGCTCTGTGTACGTCAATGCAGCAAAAGAATATATATATATATATATATATATATATATATATATAAAAAAGTGAAGTGATTCAACTGACAAAATGCAAGTAAGGCTTCTCGACTGATAATTCAAGTTACTGACATTTATTTGCAAGAAAACTCCACAGCGTCATTTTAAGGGTGTTTTGAAATTTCTCATAGATAAATTGGGGGCATTGTAAGGGACTACAAAAACAATATACAACAACCTGTGCAGTATTAGAGCACCCTATGAACCACGTGTACAGCTTTAAAGCCCTGCACACCTGAACAAACATTATTCTGGGGATAGACCTTTTTTTCACAGCAGACATTTTTTGACTGGTCATAGCAGGACAAGCACAGGTGTTACCAATGACATTAACAAAGTATCTGATCAAGCCTTGAAAGTGCAACAGTGAGCCAGCTTCGACAATAAGAGGACCCTGAAACTGAAGCAGCTAATTGGAAATGCCATTCATTTGATTATTTACTGCTTTTCCGACTGTGAAAAAGACAATTACACAGGGTCACCAAACTCCATGAAGTAATAAGAATCATGAAGTTGTAAGTAGTCCTAAAAGGGTGAAATAAAATCGACAAAGAGGTTGTGGTAGATGTCACTGAGGCTCAGTATGAACACACTCAGGCCTGAGAAGAGGTCTAATCAGGCAACACAAGTGAAAACACCTTTTTGATGCACTGCTGTAAGGAATAACGAGTTCAACTGATAATTCAAATGTTCAAATGAACACGTATAATAAGGCGAAAGTCATGTACTTCTTAAAATCTACTTAGAGTAATTTGTAAATGAAGGTTTTTCTGAAATTATTATTAACTTATGGATCTTTGGCAACCATGCTGCCACTATAATATCATGTCTATATTAAGGGTATCATAATAGATACAGCTGCTGTAAGAAAAAAAAAAACTTCATCCAAATGGAAGAGGTTATCAGGAGCATCGAGCAGCAGAACTCCTTCAGCACGAGACAATACTGTCAACTAACATGATACTTAAGGTAAGTCCTGCTTAAATAACCTACCTGATTTTTGACTTTTTTTGTGCAAAATAATATTGTTAGACTCACTTTATTTATGCAAGAATCATAATTTTGACAAGCTGCTTCATCGCGCACCTTGAACCTGTGCCGACAACCACAGGTGTATCTAATGCTGCATTCATTTGTTGTCAGAATAATCGGAAAAATTGGTTGGAGAAAGATGTATATATTTTTTTAAATAACTGAATAATTGGTCAATGTTATGAATCTCTCTGCCCTCGTTTCCTGTCTGCATCTACTATCCAATAAATGTGAAAATCCCAAAATAAAAAAAATGTATGTCTATAAAACCACTTTTGTTGAATTACTAAATTAATAAAAATCAAGGGGCAGCCTGCAGAAGTAAACATCCATTATTCCTAATGGCCAGCAAGTGCGACACCACAGGTTGCAAAAAGTCTGATACAGCATAATGTTCATTTAGTAAATTATGGTCCAATTTAGAATAAAATAGATGATAAAGCAGGGTATGCTTAAGGGTGGGGCTACCTTGTGATTGACAGGTCGCTACCACAGCGTTTTACGGTTTGGGTGTTTGGGAACTTTTACCATTTCTCAGGGTGTTTTCAGTTAATTGTAACATTTTGGTCTCCTAAAAATGTCTTGTTCAGCTTTTGGTTGTACTTAGCTCCACCCTCTCGTGTCATTTCTGGTCCCAAAAAAAGCAAGATGGCGACGACCAAAATGTGAAACTCGAGGCTTCAAAACTGTAGTCCACAAACCAATGGGTGACGTCACGGTGACCATGTCCATTATATGTCCATGTTTCTTATATACAGTCTATAGTAGAAATGCTCCACGTCAAAACTCAAATCCATCTGTGTGAGTTGGGCATGGAGCTCTGACAGCTGTGGATCTGGATCAAAAGTGTTGGCCCGGGTGTACAGCATCACTCAAATCTGTCATGTCTGCGCAGGTCTCGGCCCCTGCAGCCTCCCCTCGAGCTTATTGTTATTGTGTTATCACACACAGAGGTGGAAGATGGAGATGCTGGCCCGGTGAACTGAGAGTCACTGGGATAAAGCAGCAGGGTCATTATTGACTCGCCCTCGGCTGTCGCCTCGCATCTTCCCTCCCACCTCAATAGATTATGCCGTGGGTGGGAGAACAGTCTCATCAGTTTTTTGCTGTCCCACCTTTTCAGCACTGCCAGGGGCTCCCCGACAAATGACATATTTGCCATTAACTGCCACCTCTATGGACGTTTTATCAGCTGTGCCTGACATAATCAATGATGATTGCCACACTGAATGAGACGTTTTCTTTAAAAATAAAAAACCCCACCAGCTTTCATCGTCAGCAGCCCGACCATCATGAGATGTACCTTGTGCGTCATTATTCGATTTGACCGTGTAAAGAGATGAGAGAGAAGCTTCCGGTCCACATACCCGTTAAGAGCAATCTAATTTAAAGCAATGTAAAGTCATGTCAGAGATAAGATGAATCCGCACGGGGCTCAAGTGAGCTCAAATTGAATCTGCCATCAGTCGGGGAGACACACACAGATACGTCTCTCTTCAGCAGCACTGCGGTCCACCTCCCATGGTGAATTTGTGTCAAAATGAAGGAGATTAATTGATTCATGTGGCTACCCCCCTGCATGGCTGGAGCTTTAACGCAAAGCCAGCAGGGGGAAGAGATGCATCTTTGTATTTGTGTTTGCACAGCTTTCCTTCTGCAGACTTGTGATGCCAGGGGCCTGCTCCCACATGCTCGTACATTGGATTTACACAAAGGGGATAAGGAGAAGGCTCGCCCTACAGAGCCTGCTGGACTCAACTAAAGACAAAAAGATCTGTGGTGGAAACCAGCCAGGCGCGTTTATTTATCATTGGCTTATAGTGTGCTCAAACAGCTGCCCTTTTTATGTGGATATTAATAACTTATGAGTGAGAATTTGAACAATCAAAAGGCGTGCATAAGTCTGCTGTGATTGCCCTCTTAGTAGAAGGATGTGATGATGAAAAATGAAACAAGAGAGCACATAATAAACTATTCATGTGCAGAGCTGTAGTGAGAGTGCAGGTAGACAGGAACTGCAGCACTGCCACCACTTCTAAAGGGATAGTCCAGATAGTTTGAAGTGGGGTTGTATGAGGTACTTATCCCATAGTCAATGTATTACCTACAGTAGATGGTGGACGGCATTCAGATAATTGAACTGAAGCAGTTATCTATCCTCTCACCAAAGCCACCAAACTCCATTAGAAAAAAAACAGTAATTTTACCTTGCAGAGCACAGAAGTTGCTGGTCTACCGCTGCCTATAATTATTAGTTTATTTGCGTTATTGTTCGGCTTTTGGCAATCCGAACAAACCCTTTGAAACAACAAAGTCACACAATAACATCATCAAACTAACCATTCTAGGCAGCGGTAGACCAGCAACTCTTGTGCTCTGTGAGGTAAAATGACTGTTTTTGTCAATGGAGTCTGGTGGCTTTGAAGAGAACGTGGATAACTGCTTCAGTTCCCCGTTGGAGAATGCTGTCTGACAGGAAGGTAAAGCGGTGAAAATATTCAAAATATAGCATACACTTAAACTGATATTGATTATTTTAGGTGGCTAAAATATGTCCAAAGCAGCACATTGCTTCGCTTCCTGCTGGTACATCTATCTTCTCCAAACTGGTGGCGTGACAACGGATAAATACCTCATACGACCCCACTTAAAAACATTCAAACTACCCCTTTAAAATTACTCAACATTATTTGCACCTTGATACTAATTAGATTATCTGTATGTTTCCGTTGATTGCCGGGAATGAACATAATTTCCCTGCAAGTGTGTCTGTGCAGAAAATGTCCTCTGATTAATGAAATCATCAAGATAAGCATCCCCACAAGCCCTCTTGTTTTTCCATTGCATTCACTCATCTAAAAAGTCTCAGTTCCAGGGCTTGGATGCAGCCTTTCAGTGTAAAACAATGGCTGCTACAGTAATTGCAGACACTGCCGCTTTGACAATGAGACTCAGTCATTTTAAGCATTCAGATCAGCCTTCAAAGGAAAGAGACAAATCTGAGGACCTGTGTTTTCTCTCCAGCAACACATGAAGAAGAAACACATTTCCAGGTTTGTGTAATCTGACATAAACAGATGCTTTGAGGAGAGCGTCGTCCTCGTCCTTTTGTGCGCTGCACACAAAAGCAATTGTTGGTGGTTGTTTTTTTTTTTAAATCCGAGGCGCTTTTCATCATCTTTTAAACGCTGTAAAGGGACATCTATTGCCTCTAAACACAAAGACAGAATGTAATTGAACCTGTGGAGACAACACTGACAGCCAAACAATAAATCCGAGTGTGACCTTTGACCTTTATCACATTATTTGACTATTCCTGGAGTTTACTCTCCCTGCTGTACAGGCACTTTCCTCTGCATGTGTTAGAAAAATCATCTGTCACTGTCCTGTCCCTCATTTAAAAAGTGCACATGCAGCAGAGAGAGTACAGTTTATTGATAACTTCGCGCAGAGTGCAGAAAAGGGTCAAACAGTGAATCACCAGAGCTTATCAACCACTCATAAAACATAGTAACTAGATGTGACATCGCTTGTAAAGCGCCACGTGCAGATTGAGTGCGTCGAGCCCTCGATCAATGGATCATCAAGACTCTCCAATTAAAGAGGTGGCTGAATCCTAGAGGCTGTGTTTGGTGGTAATGATAAAAAAGTCCATTAAAGTTGCTAATTAAATGATAAGCGTAAATTAAAACACAGGTCAAGCGGATGAACTGTGGAATTCTTAAGCAGCAATCGCTGATTGCAATTGGCTGGGGCCGCGGTGAAGTGGCCACTCCTCAAACAGAGGAGCAAGACTCCCTCGTTCAGTGTCTTTTTATGCCCTGTTGAGTGTCTGTTATTTGTTGTCTCTTTGTTGTCATTTTGAATCTCTTTGTGGTCATTTTGCATACAGGTACACCCCTCTGACCCAGCCCCTCTCTGTGAGGTGTAAAAAAAATAAAAAATCTCTCAAATGCGTGGTTGTTAAGCAACAACATTTTATTTACTTTCCTGTTTTATACACTATTTAGAAAATAAAACACATTGAATAAATACAAATTTAGAAAGCGACAGATTTCCCGCCGTATTCTCACAGCAACACGCGGTTTTTCTTACGAGCTCTCTCGGGACTAGCAGAGGGATTCACGTTGCAGAATCCATCCTGAAGCAGACTCGGGCCACACACTGCAATGAAACACTTAAGACTGGGCATGCAGATGCTGAAGGGGGGGCCCCGTTTACAGACACAGAGAGAATGGATTGGCACATTGAGAAGACGTTGAGAACATCTAGAAACACCCGGGGGAAGGAGGAAAAAAAACATCTATATACACGGAAAATAAATAAAGAGAAATTAGGTCCAAGACAACTCTACTGTACAGATATGTCCATCGGATGTGACTGACTTCTCCCCCTCGGTTTACCTTCAGCCTCACCCACGATAAAGTTCAAATATAGTACAGTACGACATGGGATGTTCACCAACAGCAGATTGCACCATTTACAGTGTTACAAACAAACACAAAATATCACCCAGTGGTTGGCATCAACTGTTGTTCCCTTTCAGTGTTTGTTCGTAGTAAGGCAGGATACAGCTGAGCACTTTGAATCCTGTTGTGTACGGCAGCTAGTCCGGCTGCTCGTGTATAAAATGAACTCCTGTGAAGTGTCCTCTGGTTCGGCAGGTGTAAAGTGGCACAACAGGTTGGATCAGAGCGCCGAGGAAAAGCAAAAAGGGTGTCACTCAGTAGTATGTTACAAGTTGTCCAGTGAGCTTTCTCTATCAGTCTTTATGGCAGACAACGTTTCATCCAGGCATGGCGAAGAAGAACTGTGTACATGGACCGAGGAGGCAGGAGCACAGATCCAGGATGCAGACCTTCTCCTCAAGGAAGGACCAGAGATGAGGGATTGGTGCTATCTGACTTCCAGGCAGTCCAGGTACTCCTGGGCCAGGTCATAGCAGAACCGGTACTGTTCCTGCAACAAGCACACACATTGACCAAGGTTATTTTCCATATCAACAGTTAATCATTTGCATGAACTAAAGCTAAAAAACAAAAATTTAAAAAAAGGTGTAACTAGCTACTGTATACACGGACCGACCACGTGTGTGGATATACATTTTCCTTCCAATAAAAAGAATTTAAAAGGATTAATTATTTCCCAAAACAGATGGGAACTGGAGCTTTTAGCTTGTGATACATCTTCTTACATTTATCTTTTTGGGTCGGGCTCGGTTGAAGAACATTCAGAGTTCAGGGTTCAGATAGGGTTGGCCTCAATCATAACTCTATTTTTTTTAAAATTCCGATTTTTCTGATAATTTAGGTAATTTTTTCAAAATTGAAGGATTTTTTTTAAATTAAGGTAATATTTTTGAAAATCAAAAGTTTTTTCAAAGTTGAGTTCTTTTTTCAAAATAGTTTTTTTTGAAAATTTAAGAATTTTTTTGATAATCGAAGGTTTTTTGAAAATTGTGGTAATTTTTTGAAAATCAAACATTTTCTTGAAAGTTAAAGAATCTTTTGAAACTTTAGGTAATATTTTTGAAAATCAAAGGTTTTTATAAAAGTTGAGGTCATTTTTTCAAAATCGAAAGTTTTTTGAAAATCAAACATTTTCTTGAAAGTTGAATTGTTTTAAACTTTAGGTAATTTTTTTTCAAAATTGAAAGATTTTTTTAAAATCAAAGGTTGTTTTTTGAAATTGCAAATTTTTTCAAAATGGCATATTTTCTTGAAAATTTATGCCATTTTTCAAAAAATCGAAAGTTTTTATAAAAGTCGAGGTCATTTTATCAAAATGGAAGATTTTTTTTGATAATTTAGGTAATTTCTTTTTGAAAATTGAAGGATTTTTTTTTAAATTAAGGTCATTTTTCGATAAGCATAGGTTTGTTTGAAAACGGTGTTTTCTTGAAGGTTGAAGAATTTTTTTAAATTTTAGGTACATTTTCTTGAAAATTGAAGCCATTTTCCGATAATCAAAAGTTTTTATAAAAAGTTGGTAATTTTTTGAAAATCAAACATTTTCTTGAAAGTTGATTTTAGGTCAGGGTCTTCAACGTTTTTCAGGCCAAGGACCCCCAAACTGATGGAAAGATGGAGCAGGGACCCCCTACTATACTGTATATATTGTATAAAATGGTGTTTCATATTAAACTGGGCCTAGTGCCATGTATAAACATAGCTACCCTGTTATTGTGCATTCGATACTAAGCTATTCAATTAATACACAGGTTCATATATTCATGTACATTTGTGGAAAAAAAATTGGTTGTAAAGAATATAAAAAATTGTCTAATCAATCAAAAATGTTGCGACCCCGCTGCAGTATCTCCGCGGACCCGCTAGGGGTCGTGGACCCCCTGTTGAAGACCTCTGGTTTATACCATAAAGGAGAGAGAGACACACACACACACACACACACACACACACACACACACACACACACA